>CM057458.1:928515000-929017500 GCA_016271365.2 Neoceratodus forsteri | reverse complement strand
GAGATAACTGTATCCCTCCTGGGTGGTAATAATTCCTAGGGTTTCTTGCTCTCAAGTGCATGACATTTAAATTTATTTGCATTGAACCCCAGCTGCCATGTTTCTGACCAGTGCTTAGCCAGATTCTCCTGAAAAAACTGCCGTTCCTCTGTGTTGTCCATCCATGCACCAATCTTTGTGACATCCACAGAAAGGTTGATCTTTATTCTTAATCTTCTGTGAGATGGCAATGAAGATGCCAAACAACACCAGACCCAATACCAAGCCCTGTGGTACACCACTGGTTACAGCTCTTGGGGTTCATAGTTCTCCCCTTATGACTACCCTCTGCTGCCTGTCATTCATCCAATTCATGATCCACTGAACCATTTTCTCCCCATGTTCCCTGGTTTCCAACTTGCTTATCTGTCTCCCATATGGCACTGAATCAATGGCCTTGCTGAAATCCAGATGCAAGACATCCACCGCTTGGCCCTTGTTGAGTGCCCTAGTCACCTATTTGTAAAAGTCCACCAGTTTGGTCTGACAAGATCTTCCTGAGACAAATCCATGCTGTCTGCTGTCTTGGAGATCATTCACCTTTTTCTGATTGACTTCTCAATCAATCAGTTAAAAAAATTAAAAAGTCACCCAAGAATGGTAAAAAATGCAGAGCATAGTTGAATTGATATAAGCTATACAGTTATAATTTAAAAATGTATTTATAGCATTATTTAAGACCATGTTTATGATACTTTTACAAATAGTTTCTTAAAGATGTCTTTCACTTATGTGTATGGATAACATTTTAAATAATTTATTACAGTTCATTATTCATTCTATATTTAGGTAACCCACTGTTCATAATAACATTGCTCATTGTTTATCTGTCAGTCTAACATTCACTATGTTATCTTGTCTGTAGAAACATAAACTTTAACTTTTTCTGTTAATATAATATACATAAGGAATACACATCGCAACTGTACATTTCTATTGGTAGCAGTAGTTGGAACTCCTAATCTCTCTTACAAAGTTCTTGGGGTAAAGTTCAAGACATATTGCTCTGTACGTCAGACTTGTTCTTTCTTATGTCCATGTAGTGATTCTCAATAACCAGTCAACTAAATGAATAAATGTAAAAATAGAAAATGAAGACAAACTATACAAAAATATTGAGTCATTCAATATTTGATGCTAACATTTTCTGGTGTACCTATATAAACAAGCATTTGTCAATGCCGAATGTTGTTGCACTGGCATTGACAGTGGCAGTGGCAAAACTAGAGACGCATAGTGCTGTGATTTTGTTAATGTGTCCCAAAAGGTGATTTTCCACAGCGAGCACCCCATTTTGCGCCACAGCTGCGGAAAAGCGCTTTGGGCAGGCTGTGAAAAATGGCAGCTGGACTGTTGATAAGGAGGTATGCACAAATGCCAGTGGTGAAAATGTGGCATAAAAATATTGCAGATTTACAAAGTAACAAAGGTGCATGGAAACTGCAATGCAAGCTTGCAACACAGTCATTTTATGGACTTTCAGCACCAAATTTTCAACATAGGCATTTTAGGACCTCTGCTCATAAATAGTATCACTGTCATTTCCTCGAACAGTCCCGAAAACAGATTTCGCACAGCAACCATGCAATTCTCCACCAGAAGTGTGAGAACACATATCAGCCAGCTGTACTGTTCATAAGGAGGTATGGAAAAATGCCAGAGATGAACAGTTGGAGTGAAACTATTAAGAATTCATGAGCGTGCATGCAAACTGCACAACGCACGCATGTAAAACACTAATTTTATTGACTTTCATCCCCAAATTTTTAACATAGGCATTTTAGGACATCTGCTAATGAACAGTGTCACTGTCACTTTCATAATGTGTCTCAAACACGGACTTTCCACAGCGACCGTGCTATTCTGCATCGGAACTGCGAAAACAGATTTTGGCCAGGATGTGAAAAATGACAGTTCTACTGTTCATTAGGAGGTGCAGAACAATGGCACTGTTGAAAATCTGGAGTGAAAATATTATAAGTTTGTGAACTTATGAGCGTGTGTGCAAACTGCGCAATGCACACTCGTAACCCAGTCATTTTATAGAATATTGTCACCAAATTTTCAACACAGGCATTTTAGGACCTCTGCTCATGAACAGTGTCATTGTCATTTTCATAATGTGTCCTGAACACTGATTTCCCATGGCAACTGCGCTATTCTGCGCTGGAAGTGCGAAAACACATTTTGGCCAGGATGTGAAAAATGACAGCTGTACAGTTCACAAGAAAGTGTGGTAAAATGCCAATGTTGAGAATCTGGCATGAAAATATTGTGAATTCACTAACTTACAAGCGTGCATAGCAACTGCACAATGCACACTCATAAAACAATCATTTTTTGGATTTTTCCCACCAAATTTGCAACATAGGCTTTTTGATAGGCCACCTCATGAACAGTGGCACTGTCATTTCATTACTCAGTCCCAAAAGGTGATTCCATGCAGTGACTGCAAAATCACCTTTCCGGACGGAATAACGCCATGACAGAGCAAGAATTAATAAGGATGGGTTCCAAAAACCCCATGTTGAAAATTTGGGACCAAAATTCCAAAAAATGCCTGAGATATGCATCAAAGTTGAAAAATCCCTATTTATTCCATTATACAGCTTACCGGCATTTCCTCAGTTCGCGGTCGGCTTTGAAGAGTGCAGACGTGTTCCCAGTCCACCAAAGATCATCACACTGGACTCCGGAGGTAAGTATGGGGTGAAGGGGGGTGTGGGGAGGCAGGGTGCACAGATGGTGGGTGTGGGTGGGGGGCAGGGAGACTATGAGGGACCGTTTTCGTTTTGCAGATAAAAAAAAAATAAATAGAACATCGCGGGACAGTTTTTCTCTTGTTGGGGATTTGGCACACTGGGGTGGGCTCCCAGCATGCCACCTAAACTTTATGGGGTGTCTGTAGCCGATGGGAGATTGGGCACCCCCATCAGCACACAAAGAAAACAGGGGGCCTGAGCCCAGGGGGATTGGGCACCCCTCTCTGTGTTTAACAATGGGGGGGTTCTTTATGCCGACGGGGAGTGGACTCCCCCTTTGACACATACAGAGGGGTGGGGTAAACCGACAGGGGGATTGGGCACCCCCGAAGTCGGCAGTTTGGCGGCCACTGCGCCGCCATGCTCATAATGTCAGCGAGCACTTCAAGGGAAGGTCCATTGGGTCTGACGAGCTTTGCTCGGATTGCAGTGGACCTTTTCTTAGAACATAGAACATAGACTTTGATGGCAGATAAGAACCGCTAGGCCCATCTAGTCTGCCCATTTTCCTACCTACAGGATAGGCCGCAGATCCTAGTTAACCAACAGCCTATTTCTTCCTACCCCCCACAAGAATTGCCTTATGTCTGTCCCATGCATTCCTGAATTGTCCCACATTTTTAGACCCCGCAACCTCCTCAGGAAGGCTGTTCCATGCATCCACTACCCTCTCTGTGAAATAATACTTCCTCACATTGCACCTAAACCACCCTACTTCTATCTTTAAATTGTGTCCCCTTGTTCTTGCAAGTCTCTTTTTCTGAAAGATGCTACCCTCTTGGACTTTGTTGATTCCACTGAGGTACTTAAAAGTTTCTATCATGTCCCCCCTCTCCCTTCTTTCCTCAAGGGTATACATATTAAACTCCTTTAGTCTCTCCTCATATGGCTTCTCTTGCAGACCCTGCACCATTTTAGTTGCCCTCCTATGGACTGCCTCTATCCTGTCTATGTCCTTGCGGAGATGGGTTATCCAGAACTGGACACAGTACTCCAGATGGGGTCTCACCAACTGTCTGTACAGAGGGATAACAACTTCCTCTTTTCTGCTGATGATGCCTCTCCCTATACAACCCAGTACACCCACAGCCCTCCCTACTGCCTTCTCACATTGCTTGCTAACCTTAAGGTCATCTGATGTGATTACCCCCAGGTCCCTTTCCTTTTTTGTTGTTGTTACTACCTCCCCACCCATTGTGTATTCTTCCCCTGGGTTCTTGTTTCCCAGGTGCATTATTTTGCACTTCCTTGCATTGAATCCTAGCTGCCATACTTCTGACCATTCCTCCAACCTTGCCAAGTCCCTTTTCATCCTTTCCATGCCTCCTTGTGTATCAACCCTGTTGCAGATCTTTGTGTCATCTGCAAAAAGGCATACTTTTCCTTCCAGTCCCTCTGCAATGTCACTGATGAAGACATTAAAACGGACTGGACCCAATACTGAACCCTGCAGTATCCCACTAGTAACCCCCCTTTCTTCAGAGTGGACTCCATTTACAATTACCTTCTGTGTTCTGTTGTCCAGCCAATGTTTTACCCAGGCTACCACCCTGGGTCCCACTCCCAGGTTGGTTAATTTGACTATTAATCTTTTTTGTGGGACTGTGTCAAATGCCTTGCTAAAGTCTAGGTAGGCCATGTCCACAGCCCTTCCCTGGTCTACTACTTTGGTCACCCAGTCAAAGAAATCTATTAGATTTGTCTGACATGGCCTTCCCGCTGTGAACCCATGCTGCCTTGGGTCCTGTGCTCCACTGGCCTCTAGGTACTCAACTATTCTTTCCTTCAGAAGTGACTCCATCACTTTCCCAATCTTAGATGTGCTTGCCACCCTATGTATACATGGTGTGACGCTGGCATGCAGGCTGATTGGAGAATGAGGGACGCACCTACTGGTGCATGCCCTGCATTTGCCCAACAGTGACCACGCCTCCAAAGCTGCACTACCTCAAGATGTTGGCTGCACAAGCGCGCCAACATAAAAACCAGCAGACACAAACAAAACTGGCATTGAGCAGCAAGTAAAGCAACAAAACAATGTATTTTGTACAGACAGCCGCTTAGTACAGATTCAATTTGTTTTCCCCAAACCCATCTCATGGGCTTTCCATTGTAAATCACTGTGATAAAAGAAACTATAGTGGCTACCTACAGCAGATGTCAGTGGCACCAAACAAGGTGCTAATCAACCATCATAGACCACTCACACTGACCCAGATGACAGCACAGAGTACTCGACTATGGGTTTATTAGGCATGGGAGGTAGACAGTTGATCCAATATCTACTTCCAGGCTTGCAGTGTGAATCCCATAGTGCACTGCCCAACTTCATTTGCGGTGGGTCTCAAAGTAAGGAAGGGCTGAGTTTTAATTTAATTCCCCTGTTTAAGAGTGTTTGCATCAGTAACTGTAATGTAACAACATACAATATGAAAAGTTTTATTTTTTTTGAAGATGGATGTCACACTGACTGGAGAGATGGAGCTCAAAAAAATAACACAGTGCCTCAGTGCAAACTGTGTTGTTTTGTTGAGCTCCAGCTCTCCAGTCAGTGTGACATCCGTCTTAAAAAGAAATAAAACTTCTTTTCATGTTCTATGTTGTTATGTTACAGTCACCAATGTAAACACTGTTAAATAGGGGAATTAAATTAAAACTTAGCCCTTCCACACTTTAAGACCTGTCGCAAACTAAGTTGGGCAGTGCACTACGGTATTCACACAGCCAGCCTGGAAGTGGATGTTGGGTCTACTGTTTGCCTCTGAAGCCTAATAAACACATTGTCAAGCACTCTGGGCTGCCATCTGGGTCAGTGTGAGTAGGCTGATGGGGCTGACTACCACCTTGTTTGGTGCCACTGGCATCTGCTATAGGTGACCGCTATAGTTCAGTTTATCACAGTGATTTACAATGGAGAGTCATTTTAGACAAGGCAGACAATGCCGTGTTCCATCAATGGACTAAATAGTGCTGCGAACACGCAGTGATTGCCATTCACCTCCACTATTTAAACGTCTGTTCAGTATCTGATAAGCTCCCTTTTCTCTACCTTGTTCATAATCATTTGCAGGGCTATGCACTCTGATGTCATAAAAATGGTGTGTTTGCATAAATTATTTGTTGTGTGCCTGACACAGGTTGGAGTGGCATCGGCCATGGGGAAAAACAAGGGAATGGAAGAATGCAAAAGTGTGTAAGAGGTAGAGAAAAGAATGTTGCAAAGCTGCAAAAGAAAGATGGCATCTAGGAGAGGGCAGAATAGATAGCATAGAAACTGAGGCTGCATGAGCAGAAAGAAACGGTGTTAAAGGAGAACTATGGAAGAATCTCTGGATGTAAGGAGGGTGGTGAAGGAAAGGAGGGTGTCGAGCGTAGCCCCTACTTATAAAAATTCTGGCCCAAACCAATAGGGCTGCAGGTGAGGAACGTGACGTACAAATACTGAAAATTTGTTTTTTTGTATTTTTACACCAAATTTTCAACATAGGCTTGTTAAGACCCTGCCTCACGAAGATGGGCAGACAAAATGTTCAACTCCTGACCTAAAGGTGATTTTGCACAGGGACTACAAAATCAACTTTTAGGATACAAAAACACATTTTGGGCCAGAATTGAAAAATGACAGCTGTCAGATTTATGAGGTGCTGTAAAGAAATGACTATGTTGTAAATTTGGGGTGAAAATACTGAAAATTACCAAAGTTACGAGCCTTTGTTTGTAAAATGTAATGTAGGCTCATAACTTTATTGTTTTTGAATATTGTTAAACCAGATTTTCAACATAGCCTTCTTATTACCCCATCTCATGAACAGAGGCAGGGAACATTTTCAATTCCTGCCCAAAAGGTGATTTCACGCAGGGGCCACAAAATCAACTTTTGGGATGTAAAAAAACATTTTGGACAGGATTGGAAAAATGACAGCTAACACATTCATGATGTACTGTAAAGATGTGGCTATGTTGTAAATTTGTGGTAAAAATATCGAAAATTACCAAAGTTATGAGCCTGCATTTGCAAAATTCAACGTAGGCTCATAACATTGTTGTTTTTTAATATTTTTACACCAAATTGTCAGCATAGCCTTCTTATGATCCCACCTCATGAACAAGGGCAGAGAAAATGTTCAACTCCTGCTCAAAAGGTGATTTTACACAGAGATTGTGAAATCATCTTTTGGACAGATCTGCCTAAAGACTCTTCAATTGCTCATGAGATAAGGTCCCAAAGAAGGCATGTTGAAAATTTGGGCCAAAAATATTAAAAAATGCCCAAGTTATGCCACTAAGTTCAAAACCCCATTGAAATACTTTGAAGCACATACCCAGTTTGCGGTCTGAATTTGAAGAGTGAAGTTGTGTCTGTGGTTCAAAGAGGATTATGGCATTGGACCCGTGATGGGTTAGTAAGGATTTGGGGGGGTGTGTGGTGGTGGGTGCTGAGTGGGATGGTCAAGTGGGGAGCAGTAACAGTGCAAAAGACATCAATGGATGGTTTTCTTTTTACAGGGTAAAAAAAAAATCCCTGAGGAATCATCATTGTGACACTGGGGAATTTGGCACCCCCAGTGTCACTGTTATGTTTTTGGGGATGTTGGGGGTACTGAGAGGGAGCATCAGGTGGGGGAATAAAAAAATACATATTTTTTAAAAAGGGGGCAGTGGGAAGTTGGAAAGAGACATTCACATACATATACAGCTTACAATGTCTGTCCACCACAACCCAGGGCTAGCTTGAACCGAATACTGCTCCAGATGCCCCAGTTGCTCTGTGTTGGGGGGGGACTGGTTACCAGTCTTGATGCCCTGGTTTCTCTGTGAGGGGGGGAAATACTGATTGCAGACGTGGAGAAATTCTGAACACTGAAGAGAGAGAGACACACAGAACACTGCAGACATTCAGCTGGACTAGTCCCAGTCTCGCTCTCACTGTGTGTGTGTGTGTGTGTGTGTGTGTGTGTGTGTGTGTGTGTGTCACTCACTCTCTCTTAACACCAGAGGGAACATTTTGTGTTTGTGCCATTTCTGTGCACTGCTTGCTCTGTCCCTCCATCTGTCTCTTTCTTTCCCTTACACTGTCTCTGTGTGTCCCCACAACACACACTTTTGCTGTCCCCCTCCACTGCCCTGCTCACATTACACTCTAACTAAGTGGAGAGGGTGCTGATGGACAGTTTCTGATTCATGCAGCCATGGTGCTCCCACTCTCTCCCTCTGTAACACAATATCTACTTACGCATAGAAAGAGAGACACAGTGAGAGGAGAGTGCAGCAAGGCTGTAAACGGAGAGAGAGAACAAGAACACACTGTGGTTAGCTGAAATGAATGTACTGCTCAGTCATACGACTGCTGTGAGCTGCTTCTCTCACTCTCTCACTCTCTCACTGTCTCTCTGCTGCAGCCACACTGCTTCATTTGTCTGCAGCAGCCAGCTCTGTCCACTATGCTTTTACAGGACAGTGAGGCAAGCAGAAATGAAATGTGCCCATCGCTGACAGGATGGCCGTCACCTGCTCTTTCTCCCTCTGAGACCCACACCCACGCTTCCTTGTGTCTTTGTCTCTGACTCACGACTGTTCCTGCCACTCATGATTTGTATCTTTACACTGCTTGCGTGGGGTGGGTGAAGCTGTATATGGGACAGGGAACAAACTCACTGCCTTGCTTATGTGTGAAGCCAGAGCAGGAATGGGACGGGGAACAGATACAGTGGCTGTATCCCTGCTACAGTTCACCAGTTAATGTGCTGTCCATGTTTCACATGCTCAGTGACTGCCATGCACATTCACTCTCCTTGACCAGCAAAAATGGTGCAGTGTGAAAGGAGTGCTCATCTCCACAGATATGGAGGTGACTGTGTTGACACTCCCAACAGGTTGTTCATTCGCAAAGAATTCAGAGAATGGGGATTCCTTTTTTGAGAGCAAGAGGTCTGCATAGCTCCACCCACTGCAGCCCTAAAAAGGGAGATAGAGCTCATTGTAAGATAAGATCAGTAAGCATAACCTCCTCAGTTAGGAAGATATGGGAATCTATAATTTAAGAAAACCTAGAACACTTTCTGGAAAACACAGGCAAAATGGTCCCCCACAACATGTCTTCAGGAAAAATAGATCCTGTTTGACCAACCTTGTATACTTTTATAAACCTGTTAATTTGGCTTTGGAGTCAAATCTATCAACTGATGTAATTTATTTGGAGATTGCTAAAGCCTTCAACTCAGTCTTACATTCTGAGTTAATCAACACCTCAATAGAAACTGGTATCAGCAAAAATATTATACTGTAAGTTGGATTTGTTCTTGGTTGAAGAAAAGAAGGCAGAAGGTTTGCTTAAAGGGTTTTTATTCGAATTTGGCAGACTTGACTAATGGAGACCTTCAAGGGTCAGTATTGGGACCTATTTTGTTTAACATCTCTGTCTCCTTGATGAACTGCATAAATCTTGCATGACTTTGTAGGTTTGCTTACAATGCCTCAATTGGTGCAATTGTAAATAACAATGAGCATATCATCAATTTACAAAAGGAAATTGACATTGTAGCCAACTAGGCTTTGAGCTAAAAACTTAATTTTACCATGGAGAAATACAGGGTTATGCATTTTAACTATAGGAACATTAAAGCTAAATATTTCCTGAATGGTTGAGAATTAATATCTGTTGAGGCAGAAACTGACCTGGGTACACTAATCACAGATAAATTAAAGTTTGACCTTCATTGTAAGAATATTATAAGTAAAGGGAATAGAATTCTTGGTTGCATCAGAAGAAATATAAAGAGAAGGGAAAGGGATGAGCAGATGCCCCTTTATTGTGCCTGGTGAGGCCTTACATGGAATACTGTGTGCAGTTTTGGGCATCTCGAAATAAGAAAGACCTAGGCAGACTAGAAGGGGTACAGAGAAGGGCAACTAAATTGGTCTCCACCATCAAGCATTAGTCCTATGAAGAGAAACTTAGGGAGTTGGGGATGTATTCCTTGCAGTATAGGAGACTAAGAGTAGATCTTTACTTGGTATATAAATCACATGGCAACACTGACCTATGAAAATGTATGGGTATGTTCACCAGGGATAACATAAGAAACATTAGGGGTCATGACCATTTTTTAAAATAAGAAAACTACAAAATAATACAGGCGGATCATGGATCAACCAAAGAGTTGTCTCCACTTGGAATAGTCTCCCAACCACTATAATGCCCATTACCAACATAAGCCAGATTAAGAAATCATTAGATGTAGTTATGAAAGATAGGGAATTTGTGGGATATGTTTAATACTGAAATCACAGTCACTATGGCTAATGCTAATAGACTTGTAAACATCCTATGATCCTATGATGCTGAAGTTACCCTGGAAGCACAAGTGGTTCAGTGTGTGTGTGGGTGTGTGTCTGTCTGTCTGTGTCTTCTGTTGATTATTTCTTGCCATGTAAATGTGGGAAAGTATTACCACAAAAAATGGTTCTGAGCAGTGGAACCACTACAAAGTCCTTTCCCATGTCTGCTGAAAAGTATATTACGTGCTGGAGTTCCTGCATAGCCAGATCCTGTATTATGTCTGCTTCAGAATAGCATTTTACCTGTTGGAGTCCAAGTTTATTTCTCTATATTGTTTGTGCTTCTTTGATTTAAATCAAGTTAACACACAGAGTGCTGCAGAAGATCAACAATTGAACATGCTGAAGAGAAAGCTAACCCACTCCTCCATTTCTGGCACAGACGAAGGCTCTGCATCAAAGAAAAAAGTGCTGATCAGCTTTTAAGGGAGTATGGCCTAATGAAATTGTGCAGACCAGTACACCTGCATCATCCCAGATAGCAAAAGTAAAGCTACAGTATGTGACCTGTTTACATATGGTGGGGATACAGAGCTCATATGCAACATTTGTGCTTATGGTAAAGTTGGGGAAGAATTTGCACAAAGGAAAAAAAAATAGAGTGATGGCTGGAAACTATTCTATCTAATGCCAGCAGTGCATGATAGAGCACAATTGTTAGTGATAATAGGGCAGACTAGGTGGGCTGAAGGCCCTTATTTGCCAACAATGTCTATGTTTCTATGTTTAAAGTGACATTTGCTCAGCAAGATACGTGAAACTGCAGTTGAAGGTATCAGAAACAAAATGCTGGTGGGAGATGCAGCATGCTGACAGAAACTGCAGCAGCCGAGAAAATTGATTGGCCTAATGGAATGCCAATGGGCTAAGGCAAGAGATGTCAACATTTTAATACACAGTGTTCTGTTGGCAGTAAAGACGATCAATTCTACGTTATCAGTGCAGGAAATACATGCTCATATGACAAAATATGTTAGTATGACTGATACCTGGTGAAGCAAAAATGATGCTTTTGAATTCCTGCATTCCATTAATACAGTCATTCAAAATAAGACACTGAATGACATTTGAAATGCCTCCTTCCATACCCCAATTATAGATGAGAGTACATACTGTATAAATCTGTAAGCAAGATGCTCATCTTATATTTTAAGTGTCAGTCTTAAAATGAGACACTGTATAAAACAACATTCAGAGGATTTGTTAAATTAAGAGCATGTAATGCCTAGGTCATCACCCTAGCTGTAAAGGACTGCTATAGAGCCCATTGACTGGATTTGATGAAATAGTGATGTTTACATCTGAAGGAGCATTTGTTATGCTTGGGAAAAATAATGGTGTAGCAGCACAACTCAGGCAGTGTGTATCTTATTTAGATGAACAGCAGTTTGTTGCCCACAGAGAAGACTTGGGAATTGATGCTTGGAAGCAGGTACCATTGATAAAAGACATTGAGACTTTACTGTGAACGATACATACTGTGTTTTGCAGGTCCTCTGTAAGAAAATCCAAGTTGGAGGAACTTGCTCACATCCAAGATTGTGATGCAGTGGCTTTCTGCCCACGTAATGAGGTTTTCAAGGCACTTTGCTGTCAGGACATTATTCCATAACTATGATGCCTTGATGCAATATTCTGAGGCAGAAGTAATGAAACCAATGATCCTGTTTCAATATACTGTTTTAATAAGTTGTCTAACCCTGAATACCACATTGCCATAGCAGCAGTAAATTATGTACTTGGTGAATTGGCAGACGTGTCAAAGCTATTTCAAAAAAAGTGGTTTGATAACAATTGAATCTGCACAGATTTCCAGAGCTAAAATAGGAAAGATCAGGCTGTTCTGAATTTAATACATGTAATGTTCAGAGACTGTACAACAAATACCATGACTATATGTTTGCATCAGTGGACCAGGCAGCCATTGTTAGCCAATGCAATGACTATAAATTTGTAGCAGAGAGACAGAGATGGATCAATAAATTCCCTTAAGGACATGACATACTGTATTTTGTTTCAACAAATCCACAGTACTGAGTGGTGGTTTAGCTTGCAGAAAGGTGTGCAAATTTTCAAGCATCTAGTGTAGACTGTGAGAGAGGCTTCAGCCTTATGAACAGCATTAAAACAAAATCAAGAAACCAACTGGGAGAAATGCACTTAGATATGCATGTAATTTTTTTTTATATGTTCATTTGAAAAATGAGAAAGACAAGAGAAAAGCAATAAATGAACATGATAGCTGATGTATGCATCACATTTTATTTACATTTTTGTACATTTATAGTTAGCATATTGCATTGTATGAGCTCGTATATTATGCACTGTTATATTGTACAGGTTTGATTTGTATTGGGCTATATAGTATTTGTTTACATTGTGATAAATGTATGTTTTATATGCTTTACATCAAGTATTATAGTGTTGATTCATGTCTTAACAGTATTTATTGGCAACAAACAGTATCCCTTAGCCATACTCTACACACAGGGATCTTTTTCTTGGCATGCAGTGCCACACATTTACATGAGACACCTGCTCACAGAGTCAAAAGATTAGCGGGGACATTGCTTGCAAGTACAGGATGTTAGTTAACATATCCCAATTGCTATACGAGAGTAGTAGAGACTTTACCAAAGGTTAGTAATTTTCTTTGTCTTGTTATGCAACATAATAATTGAGCATACATCATTTTCTAATGAGGATCTAGTACTGAATCAATATTAAATAGTGATGCAAGAAATTATCTCTAAAATTATTTATAGTATGGCATACAAGTACATTTATTAATTAGCCCAAATTATTGTATTCAGTCTTCATTTTTTAGTTACAATAGGCTGGATTTTTAAAGGATGGGGCAGGGCTTGCATCAAACCATGTATCAAATCCTTTCCATATGCCATACCCATTTGCCACAACTGTACCTAATTTTCAAAGCTTGGGTGCAGTGATGACAGTTTACCTGCATTATGGCATCTTGCACCAAATCTCAGGTGCAAGCTCCAAGAAAATGGTCTCCCAGGACTGATTCAAGCTGCACCACAAAAAAATGGTCTGGCTTGCATCGATTGCCATATGGGAAGAAAATCCTGTTAGATTGCCACAAGCCTGGTACACCATATATTTTGCACACTCTGGGTTTGTGGCAATCTCAAACATTTGAATATCTGGCCCTACATCCATATCCACTTGCACCTTAATGGGTGCCACTGGTGCATCTCCAGCAGTTGTCCACCAAGCTCCTTTATATCATCCCAGTAGTTTAAAAATCAGAGTCTGTGTGTCTGTGTTGTTGGACTTACATCCAGTAAAAGAATCCTTTTTGCACCTTTGAGCATAATAGCTCCCTTGAGCCTGGCACTTTTTATTAGAACTTTCCCTGTCAGTTTTATTTAAATATGACACTGTGGTCCCTATGTTCAAAGGGGCAGAGTGCCTCTTTGCCACACACTGTATTAATATTGAACACCTGAGATTTTCACAACCCCAAAATGTTAAACGTTGATTGTGGGTTCTTAGTTCATGCAAATAATTTGATTCTTTACTCTACCTCAAACTTAGGTCTACAAATGAAAGAAAACATTTTGCCAAAATTTGATAGGATTTGAAGTTGGAGACTGATATTCAGAAATCACAATTATGGTTGACAGAAAAAGAGATAAAAACGGAACTGGCTTCCTAATCATAGTCTGCTAGAGAAGGTAGATTTTTAAGACTATCTGGGAAGTATATTTTCCTATAATCAGTCAAACATCTAAATTTAATGAACTTATAATAAAGTTCAACAAGTAGGCTCTAACCATATCTTTGGTGTTAAATGTGTAATCCAAGTTATTTACACTAAACTTAAAACAAAAAACAGATATGGTGACAACATTTTGGGTCTGTGCAATACCTTCCTTTACAAAATACTCCGAATAGTGTGTATAAAAGGCTTCTCAAATTATGAAAATGTGCCCCCACTGCTCTAATAAGATCCGAGTCGTGTCAGC
Source organism: Neoceratodus forsteri (assembly GCA_016271365.2). Taxonomy (NCBI): domain Eukaryota; kingdom Metazoa; phylum Chordata; order Ceratodontiformes; family Ceratodontidae; genus Neoceratodus; species Neoceratodus forsteri. The sequence continues at coordinate 929,003,369 of CM057458.1, read as the reverse complement.
TGTTCATTAAAAAATGAGTAGAGAGGAGCATACTAAATTAGTGGATTAAAGACAAAACCAACCAAACAGTGAATCTACTAAATTGTGCAAATATCAAAATATGATATATCATGAAAAAGGTTTTCATATTGCATGTTCTAGAATCAATGTGTAATTAAGTTGCTAAATAATCTTGAGTTTTGGATACTTAAATTCCTTGTCACTCTGGAACCTTTAAAATATAACCTTCAAAATATTAGTGAGAGAACACTTGATCAAGTTTTTTAAAGTGGCCTATCATTAGAAAAGGCAAGGAATACCTGGAAATGGATGGTGGAAAAAAAACTTAAATTCTACTTGACTATACCTTTAACAAGAGAAAAAAACAAAGAGTGTTTACCATTTACCACTTTAAAATACATGAATGTAATTTTCTGAAAGCCAGCTGTTCTAAAATTAAAAGTTTTCCCCATTCTGTAACTGTGGTCATAACAGAGTGGATAGCCTATATCATGTTATAATAATTTGCCCTCTCATAAATAGTCCAAAAAATATTTTTTTTCTGGCCAAGTGTTTAAGCAGATCATATGACTTGTATGACAAATGACCATATATACTGATGAGCATTCAATCTGAATTATAGTAACAAGCATGGTTAACTACTTAAAAGCTATTTCTTGTGCTAACATGACTATGCAAAGTACACATGTGAGCTGTTTCTCTTAGCTTGGCAATTGATTAACTCCCTACATCAGGATATTTGGCCCTATGCACGAATGGTATGCGATGCATGCAGCCGTGCGTAGGACATGTGTGTATGATGCTACAATGCTCTGGTGTGCACACAGCAGAAACATGGCATGCATGAAGGGTGCATAGTGTGCACACAGCAGGAGCGTGGAAAGAACCACCGACATTCCATGGCACACCTACGCAAGGCATGGCCACATAACATGGCACGTAGGCAACAGCTATGCATCTGCACAATGAAATGTATGACGGAACACTGCATAGGTGGCACTTTATAAGATACACCAGGGTCATGGGTGGCATAAAGGTGCATGTACCACATGCCCCACTCCACCACTGGCTGGGGGCAGCACGACACAGTGGGCTGACCACGGCTGTGCAGAGCAAGGCACACCCTTGCAGGTGCAGCATCAAATGGCATCAGGCATGTAGGCATGCACCCCAGGTGGCATGGCAGTGGCAACATGATGTGCCCCACCTGGCGTGTGGCATGGCAATGGCATAGGGCACACATTGCAGCCACACATGCAGGTGCCATGCTTCCTCGCATACACTGCTGGTCCATGGTGCAAGGCATGAGCATTGCCATGGCCTGGCAGTGAGTGTGCCACATGTGCCACTCCCACAGCTATGGCCTGATGTTCATGATGTAACCTGCTTACTGTACCACCATGTGGCATTGCGGCCTGGAGGCACACACCCTCTATGTCGCAGCCTCCCCCAGTGCCATGCCCGCCTGCCCCAGACCCCAGTGACATGCAGCCCACCCACCCCCAAGATAGTGAACACATGGAAGATATACCACAAAACAGTTTATTAAACATGTCACAGCACATACGTTTCCCTCTGTACCCCAAGCAAACACCCACCCTCACCCCCCAGCACATGACAAAAGAACAGCCCCCTCAAGGTTCTTGCATGCCAGTGGCCAGTGACTGGTCCCCCTCCAATGGGCCCTGCCAGGCCAGGACCTGGTTGGTGTGGAGCCCCACTGTCCTCATCCTCCTTCACCTCTGGCACTTCTGGCACCAGCAGGTGCTGTTGTGTGTATCTCAGCATAATGCACCAGTAGCACTGCAAGAAAAAAGAACAGTGATCAGGATGTCTGTACAGTACCCCAGCTCCCTCTATGGGCCAGAGTACCTACCAGTGATGGGACATAGATGTCCTACACCCTGTAGGCCTGGTCTTTGTAGAAGAGGTCCACCCCTGCCCTCTTCAGAAACAAGCAGTCAGGATACAACTCAGTGACCCTCATGCACCATGCTGATCTTGAGGTGACATAACATTTTGCCCCATCTGGCTGTACCTGGAGGCAAAGCTCAAGCCTAGTTGGCATCTCACGGTGGTCCTATGGGAAGGAAAGGACACACATCAGCAGGCATCATACCACACACCTTCTCCACCGCCCCCTTCCATGGCCTGCAGCCCTGTGGGCCATGATCAACATACCTATCTTGTCAAAACCTCTGACACTACAGAGGTCCCTGTACCCCCAGTTGCTGGTATAGTCTCACTCAGAGACACAGAAGAGGTGCCAAGGGAACATGGCCTTGCACTCTAGCATGTATCCCACCATGTCTGACAGCATGCACCACCAGCCTCTGCACATGTCGCTGGCGCATGCACGGGTAGGGCATTCTGTCACATGGACACATCCACTTAAGGGCATACATAGTGCACATCGGCAGTACAAAGGGGGCTACTGTGCAAGGTGCACTGACCCACCAGAAGCACCTACTGTGCAGCGGGATGTTCCCCGGTGCGTTACTGGACATCCACCTTATAGCTGAGCTGGTGGAACAGAGGAATAGAGATGTGGGCCATGACCATGGGTGTTCTATACCAACATCAACACGGCAACATGGTGTGACATGCACTGCATAGAGAGGTTCTGGCTCCCATGGTACACAATCTCACAACTGTGTTCCAGCATCCATGGCACAGTTGCACCATGGACACACCAGTCACACTCCATGTCTGTGGAGACCACAGTGCTGTGCACCCCCAGCTACTATGCCACAGGATCCTTTCAGTAGTTGACAGGTGATACCATGAGTGTGTGCAAGTCCTTCATGTCTAAGGCAGTTGCACAGGTTATGGATGCTCTCCTTGATCATCTGAAGGAGCACATTGCCTTCCTCACCATAGCAATGGAGGTCCGGGCAACCAAGAAGGCATTCTATGCCATGCATGGTATGCCTAACGTGTGTAGTGCCATCGATGGTACACACATTGCAATCCATACTTCTGTGGCACATGAGGAGTCATATCAAAACCAGAATGGCTTCCACAGTATCAATTGCCAGGTCGTGACACTCGGGGCATCATCACTGATGTGTGCGTCAAGTACCTGGGATCATCGCGCATGACTCCTACATCCTGAAAGCCTCTGGCATGGGGACATTACTACATGCAGGATGGCTAATGGGTGGCTGCTCAATGAGTAACACAGCTCTGCATGTATACACATGCACCTGTATGGTTGCTTGACATGGCACTGACACAATGTTTTCTGTCCCTGCAGGTGACAGTGGATATCTACTGCGTACCAACCTGATGACACTGATCCATGCCCCAGACACCCCTGCAGAGAAGGCATACAGTGGTGTACAGACAGATAAGGGCCATTGTTGAGGGGACCATAGGCCAGCTGAAGATGAGCTTCAGGTGCCTGGATCATACTGGTGGGAGCTTTGTTATGTCCCCCACCAAAGCATGCAGAGTGTTCACGGTGTGTGCCGTGCTGCACAACATCACTAAGTGGGGTAACATGCCAATGCTATGGAGCCCACCCATAGACCCATGGGGTAATGGGGATGATGGTGACATGCCTGTCTGAGTGCCGGGGATGGCAGGTGGCCATGTGACCCAGCAGGCACTCATCGATGGCACATTCAGCCACTAGGTCCGTACACACTGCGTGGCAATGGTGCAGTGTGGCATTGCCAGTGCCCACCACCAACACATGCCGGCTTGTCAGGACCCCATGGACACCTGGGCACACCATCTAAGGCATGTGCACATAGGTCTGTGCAGTGCGTGTCACAGGGAGTGGTGTGGGCATGCACAATGATGACACGTATACCTGAGTGCACCACGATAAGGGTGAGTGCTAGGGCCGGTGGACAGGAGTGTGCTGCACAGTTGGGTGTGTGTGTCATGCATACAGCGTTCCAGTGTGGTGCCAAAGCTGTGTGCCCATGGGAAGGGTTGCCATGAGATGGTGGAACATATGTCCCAGGAATGCAGTGTTTGTGAAGTGGACATTAGTTGGCCATACACACCAGGGCCATGTCGCATTGTGGTAGATCCTGCATCACCATGCAGTGTCACGTCGGAGGTTCGATAAATGGTGTGCCAGAGTAGCAAACCTGTCACATACAGCATGGTAACTTACAGGTGCAAGCAATAAAATAGCATACTCATGTGCCAGAGGCCTAGTTGCCATGCCCGACATCCTGGGATGTGGTCCCTGGGCCCACTCACCCTCCCACTGAGCCTCAGCCTCTCCTTCATGGCGAAACCTCTCCAGCATTGCAATCTGAAGGGAGTAGAAATATGAAGAATATGAGTACCATCATGGACACCATCCCATTTCCCACCCCCAACAGGCATGGGCCACATGACAATGGCAGCAAATCACAAATGATAGCCACAGACAGGGATGACAATGCTGTTGCAGCCATACAAATGTGAACTGTAGAAGAGCACACAAGACAGCTGTGGAAGTGCACAAATTCAATTTGCACTGGATACCACTGGACTCAAAACAGTGACAGCTGAGCCTGTGGCCAGACCACAAGGGACATCACATACATAACAGTCAACCAGCCCTGATGCTTGTGGACATACTGCCAGTGTCGGGCAGGGGAATGCCGGCCCACTTGAAAAGATGATACACACATCCTACTCATACATCATGCAATGAGCACTGTCTCATAATCTTCCCTGACAAGTGCCTCTGGTTGAGGAGAGAGACTGTGGGATCACAAGTTTACTCCGAAGGAGCTGAAAGTCCCAGTCAAGGCCTACAAAGCCCGGTAGTCTCTGCTTATTCTAAGCTGTGCCACAGATGCTGCTGTCAGACTGGCATGGAAGGAGATCACTGCAGTGGTCAATGCCATCAGTGGCCGGGGGCGGACAGCTGCAAGCCATTCAGGGACGTACTGCATCATGCCAAGGAAAATTTGGCTGCAAGAGGCCTTGTGCTTCATGCCACCAAGGGTGGACCCTGGTCATCGGCGGTCACAAGACCTACTGACCCTGCAGAGGAGGTGGTGGATTATAGGCTGCAGCTGGTTGAGGTGACACGGGTCCCATGGGGTGGCTTTGAGTCCCAGGTTGTGTCCACTCAGACATGTAAGTATACAGCTGAGCCACATCCTTGTGTTCATGGGTAAATGTGCTGATCCTGCAGGTGTTGGGGCACACTGCAGCCATGGTCACGGCACTCATGTCGTGTGCTATTACAGCCCATTTTTCTGTAGGCCAAGGGTTGCTGCCATGTTTCTTGAGTGCCCATTACAGAAGCATCTGCCAAATATACCCAGTGAGTACATATCTGCTCACAGATATCCTGATGCTTGGCCATACACATAGTGCATGTCTCACACTTGCCAAGGTGATTGTCACATGTGCTGGTGCATGCTGCCACGTGTGCTCTGTGTGTCACTGTTTGAGGGGTATTTGCATTCACTGTGGTTGTTATATCTGGGATACATTATTAGTGTGTACTGTTATACATGCAAGGCCAATGTCCACAGGTAGCTGTGTGCCTACTAAAGGTGTGCTGTGCCATGTGGTCACAATTTGCATGTTGACCATAGGAGACATAGGGTGGACTGCCGGGGCATGCCTGTAGCATTACTGGGACTTGGCTGTTGTGCACAATGTGACCACACTGAAACTGCACTTCTATCTCTACACCATAGAATACAGAATCTGGAGAGAAGTAGGCCAGGCCATCCACTGTGGGGTACTGCCCAGTGACGTTTCCAGCTGAGGAGGAGAATGACGCCATGAACCTGTTTGAGGAGGACATGTTGGAGAGTGATTATGACACCTATGTGTCAACACAGCAATACCTGTAGGCCATAGCTGCACTGGAGGGGTTCTCACCAACCCTAAGCCTCCCCTCCTCCCTGTCTTGCCAGTAGTGCCAAGTGGTAAAGCTGCAACTGATGTCAACCACACCCCTGTGAGCAACACTGTTGTGCTGCTGACAGCACAGTCCCAGGAGATTACCACCACCATCACAGCTTCCACCACTACTATGGTGGCCACCACATCCTCCACCTCCCAAGCCACTCACCCTTCACAATGGGTGGACATGGTCAGCCAACATGATCACCCACCATTCAACACCCACCCTGTGAATGCCACCACATCCAACGAGGCCCTGTCACCTCTGCCACCCACCCTGGCCATGGTGTATGCATCCCTGAACCTGCGCCCACACCAAGCAGGATGTACTGTTCCACAGGACAGTGTAATCCAGAGTCAGGCTCTGCCTGACTCTCGGCAGCTGCTATATTCTGCTGTAGAGTCACACACAGCTGCACACTGTGAGCTTGCCATGTCCCAGAGAGAGATGCGGGAGGAACTGATCTGCCTATGTGAGGTTCTTCACACTGATGTACAATGGGCTGAACAGCATGCAGAGACACATGGGGCAAGGGTCTGGTAGTAATTCAGTAGATGTTTGTGGAACTCACTGGAGCTGTGAGGGAGCTCACAGCCATGCTGTGGGAGATTGTGCAGCCCCAGTGGTGGCACAGACTCTCTAGTGTGCTCCAGCCCAGTACAGGAGCAACCCCACAGCACAGAGTGGCAGGTTAGGGCTGGGCAGCACACCTGTAACACCATCATCCATGGGCACTCCCTGAACCCCTGGGAGGGACCTGGACATCCCATCATCTATATAGAGGCATGGACATGCACAGGTCAGGGTGACCCCATCCCCATAGACATCACCCTATCCAGCCCCACAGCCTGTGAACCCCACATACAGGGGTCACATACGACCATCCCAACACACCCATGGTATCTAGAAGTTAAGGTTGGTGACTACCCCTTCCTTTCCCATCCCTCCCCTCCTCTGCCTCCTTCTTCTGTCCCAGTATTGTTGTTACCAGTATCCTACCACCCCTTGGCCTGTCCCACCTGTCACACACAGAATTATTTTCTGTTCATTCTTGCATGTTTTATGCACTGTATATTTTTATTATGTTTTACCATTAAAATTGTGCAATATACATCTGTGTCCTTTTATTTTTGTACCAACCTGCTCCTCTCTGGGAGACCTCTTATGATATGGTCTCTGTGTTCCTGGGCCCTGCTGACCAGTCAGGGGTTGTGCCTTTTGAGCTGATCCAGTATCCCCTGCACCTCTGGCTGCATGTCACTACCACTGCCACTTTGTTCCTTGTGTATTAGCAGGCTGATTCCATGTGTGTGCACCATGCTATGTAACATGCAAGAGGCCAGGAATATGCCAAATGCCTTCTGAGGGGTATATTGTAAGGTACCACCTGAACAGTCCAGGCACTGGAATCACATTTTTAGCATACCAAGAGCACGCTCAATTATGTTGCGTGTGATGGTGTGTGCCACATTGCATCTGTCCTCAGCCACATTTGAGGGCCGTAGGACAGTTGTGAGGCACCAATTGCACAAGGGATAGGTACTGTCCCCTGTAGGATAAAAACATATGTTAGTACCTGTTCACAGTGTTGCTGCCTGCAGCCACATCACATCACATGGTCTGTGGTGCATCCTGTGCACCTCTCCACCGTCCCCTACACACCCATCCTTCCCTGAAGGAGGCATGACTGTGTTATATTATGGTGGTTCCCCCTATGGGGGGGGGGCCTGTGGCTTGTATTCACTGGCAAGATGTCCACCGGGTATTATTCCACCATTAAATGCCTGACATAGTCTAGAGTTGTGCCATATGAAGGCATCATGGGCACTGCCGGGGTACCGTGCTAGGACATTGGTGATGAGACCAGTTGCATCGCACACCACCTATCATATGATGGAGTGGAATCCCTTCCTTTTGAGGTAGACATCCACCGCATTGGCAGTGGGTGCCTGGATGGCAATGTGAGTGCAGTCAATGGCACCAGGTACTGCAGGTAGATGCACAGCCTGATAGAACTGTTGCATGGTTGTTCTGCTCACCATTGCTGTGCTGAGGAATACAATGAACTTGCCAACATGTGGCAGCATGGCATCTAGGAATTGGACCTGCAGGAATGAGGTAGCAGACTACGACACACCAATGGTATCCCCCACCAGTCTCTGGAATGAACCAGTGGCTAGAAAGCACTTAGCAGCTGTCATCTTCTGCTCAGCTGTCATGGCATGGCAGCACTGAGTGTTACTGTGTAGCTGCTCATGCAGGAGTTCTCACAGCTGCAGTAGCATGACCCTGTTGAGATAGAACCAGCCCATCAGGGGGTCATTGGTGAGGATCACGAAACACACTCATGACCGGTACCATCTGCTGTGCAGTGTATTGCCTCCATGGCCTACAGATTAGCCCAGGATGGCTTCCTCTCCTCCATGGCCTGCTCCATAAGGATCAGTATGTGTGCAGTGAATCCCGCCATGTCTGCTGTGGCTGCAGTGTCATCGCCCATCCCTAGGGTTTGCCCAGAATTAGGTCGGCCTTTTTATATGCTGTATTTTGCACTGCGTAATATGTCGCACAATGTGCCTTGTCCAGTGCTATTGCACTGAATAAAGCGGTGTGCCTATATTCATATCCCCACCCCTATCTTTGTCTGGTGCATACGTATTTTTTTGTGCGTGTGCTATTTCATTTTGCCTGCACTATTCAGGCTTTTGAATATGGTGCAGCCACACTAACTGTGTGCAAATCACATTCAATCTGTTTGTGCACCAGTCAGAGTTTTGAATATAGGGCCTCTTATGTTTGGGACACAACAGACTTTGATGTCGTTTGTATGCTGTGTATAAATCAGAAGACTCAGATTTTTATCATCCATGATAATGTTTTTTCACATGTTCTCCGATCATTAATAATTTCTGTATTGATTGCTTTAAACATTTGGTTTACAGATTGTTTTTCTGCATCAATTATGCTTTACAGAGTTGATTTTTGTAGAAACATCATTTATTGGTCTCATTTGGCAGAACATTGCCCCTTATTCTTTCAGTTATTCCTTTTCGCAGAAAGCTTTTTTGTACTAATGGAAGTTGCTTTATACTATTTGCACTATCTATGTTATTCTCTACTCTTTTTGAATTATTCACTTGATTAATTATGTCCTTCTCTTCCTCATAGACATTTTTCACTATACGTACACACGTGTGGCGGGTGGGAGCGAGCATGCTCAGTGAGGAGCAGGAGGGTTTTTGACTGGTGAAACCTCAGTGTGCTGCTGAGCCGGCCCCATGGCATGGTGGATGGGTTTGCAGCTTGAGTGGACAGGGTGCTGGGTTCAGGTCTGGATGTAAGTAAGTTTTTGTTGTGCCTGGCCTGAATTTTATTTTTTGCACGTCTTGTACCCCCACCGACATGCACCCCCCTGGAGTTGAGAATCCTTAAGTAGGGGAATGCGGGGAAGGGGCACAGCCCTCCACAAAAAATGTAAGAATTGTAAGTCTCTGGCACTGTTTTGCTGCATGCCTGGGAGTCACATCGCCGAAATTGATTTTCTGCATTGTGACATCACCCTAACAGTGATCACCTTTCAGCGGTCACCATTATGACATTGAACCCCTTTTTGGAGGGCAATGAACTCCAGGACAGTCAACAGCATGGGTTTGTCTCGGGTAGATCCTGCCAGACAAACCTAATTGAGTACTATGACTGGGTGACCAGGGAACTGGACAACAGCCATGCATTCGATTTCCTGTATTTGGATTTCAGCAAGACCTTTGATTCTGTGCCACATGGGAGGCTAAGGGGGAAGCTGGAATATATAGGGATGGGAACAAAGATGGTCAGTTGGATAACCAACTGGCTGAAGGGAAGGCAACAAAGGGTGGTAGTGGGATGGGGCACTCTCATCACAGAGGGAGGTGATGAGCAGGGTACCACAGGGATCGGTACTGGGACCAGTGTTGTTTGGGATATCCATAGCTGATATCTTACATGGGATCCAGAGCAAGATCAGTTTGTTTGCAGACAATACAAAGATGGGAGCTGTGGTAGATGACATTGAAGGGTGGAGGGAGCTTCAGGATGACCTGATAAAACTACAGGAGTGGTCAGAAACATGACAATTGGGGTTCAACTCCAAGAAGTGCCAGGTATTGCACTTCAGAGCTAAGAACCAGAGGAGGAGCTATCAGCTTTGAGGGGTACAGTTGGGAAGCATCGAGGAGGAAAAAGATCTAGGGGTTCTTATAATAGGGAGAATGAACAACTCAAGCTCATTGCAGGAAGGCAGCAGCTAAAGCAATAAGATACTGGGGTGTAAAGTAAGGGGAATCTCCTCCAGAAACAGGGAGGTGATCCTTCCCCTGTACAGGTCATTAGTCAGGCCACACCTGGACTACTGTGTGCAGTACTGACACATATTTCTAAAGAAGGACATCAGATTGTTGAAGGGGTACAGTATAGGGTGACTAAGATGATCCTGGGATTGGAGGGAAGGTCCACAATGATAGGCTAAGTGAGCTGAACATGACTACCCTGGAGGAGAGGAGGGATGGGGGATATGACTTGAAGCCTTTAAATACTTAACAGGGATAAACAAGACCAATACTGAAGGGATTTTTCAAATTAGAAGAGGGAGGGACATGAGAGGGTATCAGCTGAGACTGGAGGGGGACAATTCAGGAGGGGAAATCAGGAGGCATTTTTTCATGGAGTGGGTGGTAGACAAGTGGAATACTCTGCCTGAGGAGGTGGTATCCAGTAGGATGGTGGGAGGGTTTAAGAGGGTTGGGACAGAATGAGGGAGGTGAATTATGAAGTGGGGAGGGAGGGTGGGGCAGCTGCCAGTTGAGGGGCTAACTGCACAATTGAGCACACTAGATAGACTGTGAGGCCTGTTTCTGCTGGTGTTTCATATGTTTATATGTTCACATCTAAAAACCCCATAGATATCAAAATTGAGAGAAAATATTAAGGAACAGTAGAATGGGGGGATGCTCTCTGCAATGGGCATCAGATTTGCAGTGTACGTAGATTTCAGTGCAGAAACCACTAAAAGGTGAAATATTTGATCGGCCAAAAGCTGAATTAAGAAAAAGAGGTACAACACATGCTTTTTTATCATCCTCAAAGTTAAGATTTTTCAATCTGGGCGAAATGAGATATTACACTAAACCAGTTGTGTATACGAGATTCCAAATAAACTAGACCCAGGAGTTGACTATGGATACAAGAACACCCATTCACACTTTAGAAAGTCTCCTTATCAAAAACTAGAAAGCCCACAACCAAAATAATTTTCTATCAACTGAGCAGCTCAAGCTGCCTGGTTGTGCAACCTTGGAATCAACCCCTCCAGTTTTGTGAGTTGTTGAACCCTTAAATACCTCATGCTCTACAGAGGACACAAGAAACCTCATTATGGGAAATGCAAATGCTTATACAGCAAAGACTAATATAACATGATGTTTTTTCCCTCTTTCTGTGAAAGAAAATGTGCATGATGAGAGCAAGGGGAACTGAAAAGGGATGGAAGAGGAAAAGGGGAAGGCTAGAAAAAAACATGTATTTAAGGGAATGCTTGAATTACTACACAAAGGTTTATTAATAAATAACAGGGAATGAAGGTGGGGTAATTGGAGAAAGAAGGAAATAAGAAAGGGGAAACAATTAAAGAAGAAAGGTATAATCTCAGTTTCTATTCCCAGACTCATTCTCTCTCTCAACTCTCTCAAGTCATAGCAAACATAAGACACCAATATCTTGCTACTGAATTTTACAATAACTATTACAGTCAGACAATAATTAACTTCAATGTTTATGATAAAAACATAATATATTAGAGCTCCTTGTGGATGCTGTACCACCCTCCCTCAATATTTGAAGTATAATATATTTCTAGGATCTCAGGAACACTGAATACTGAACACCCATAGAAATATGAAATATGACACAAGCATTACAAAGCAGTGTATAACACTACATATATAATAAAATGCCCAGGTTGGAAACTTGGGGCAGCTCATGTAGTCCTTTCATCTTGATCATGAAAAAAACTAAAAATATTTGCAATAATATTCCTGTTCCAAACCATACAGCAGTCCACACAGACAAAGTGATAAAAAGTTTAAATTGTATCCCCTTATTCAGAATATAGGCCTCTGATTACTTGCTGTGGGGAGCAGGGGACTGGTCATGGGGTGGGAAAGGGGGGATTGAATGAAAGGGAAATAGCACTAGTCAACTTTAAAAAAAAAGACTAGATATTATTTTTTTCTATGTGATTGCTCTCTTTTTGCTATTGCTAGTGAATGTCTTTAGAAATTGGTAGCATGCAGCCCTTACCCCAACCACCCTCAACCCCAACCACTGACAACCACCATTAAGTACCTTCAATGAGCACTGCATATAGTCATGCTAAGTTATAGTTAATGAGCGTTTAGAGCATTTCTCTGCACTGTCAGCACAGCATCACCATGGTAAGTCTTGGGTTACTGAATTCCTTAACTGCTAGCTTTGTAAATGTATTGGGGAAGGGTATGTGGTGTAGTTTAATGGGTGTAGTAGATGGGAATGGTCAAATGTGGAAAAGGGGGAAGGGATTCATGGTATAGATCACGGGGATTGAAAATAAATAAAAAGGAAACAGATAGGCAGCTAAATCTTCAAACAATTAAGGCTATACATACATGGAGTAATGATTCGAAAACGGTAATAATGTGGGACAATTGCATAGGATTAGTACTGCTAAGATGGCACAGTTGAATAGTTTATTATGGAACATAAAGGGACTTAATGAACAAAATAAATGCAAAAGAATGTTTGACTTTGCTGACAGGCATGTAGTGAACTGCATCTGGATTGAAGAATCACATTTAGAACAAAAATAATTCGAATTTCAGAGCACAAGGTGATGGCAGGGCTTACAATACCACCAAGGATCCAACTCAAACTATATTTGTTAAAAAAAAAATCAGGAATAAAAACCATACACGCTATTATAGATGATAAAGGAAGGACACATTATTACTGAACTGCAGTTAAATGAACTCAAGCTCACGATTTATTTAATAATAATAATAATAATATAATAATAGTATTATTCTTTATTTTTACTGCGCCTTTCTAAAACCAAGGTGCCTTAACAGCAAAACTTCACACAAAAACAATAAAATAAACACAAATACAATAAATACCGAATTCATAAAATACAATAAAACATCATCATCAGAGATATGCCAACAACCACAAATGGGACTTTAAGGCCTGTTTAAATTCATCTGTGGTCACGCACTCCCGAAGCAGATGGGTAGAGAATTTCAAAGAGTTGGGGCCATGTACATAAAAGCACAGACCCCTGAAGATTTTAAGGAAACCCTAGGAATCTCTAGCAACCCCTCGTCTGCTGAGTGGAGCCATCACCTAAGGCAGTAAGGTACCAGAAGCTCTTTCATGTTGTCCGGGCCCAGTCCATGTAGGGCTTTATAAGTCAGAAGACTGACCTTAAAGGTGATCCGCCACTGTATTGGCAGCCAGTACAGTTCGTGCAGCACTGGAGAAATATGACAGGTATGAGGAGTACCCATCAATAACCGGGCCGCAGTGTTCTGCATACGTTGCAAGCGGCGAATATCAACCCCTGGTAGCCCTAAATACAGGGAGTTGCAGTAATCAAGGCACTAGGTCACAAAGGTGTGGCCCAATTTAGGCAGATCACTGGATGGGACTAGGTGCTTAATCCTGGAGATGTTCCTCAGATGGTAAAAGGATGATTTGATGATTGCCAGCACCTGTGATCACAGTGTCAGCCTGTCATCCAATATCACCCCCCAGGTTCTGCACCCATTCAGAGTAAGGGAGCTGGGAGCCACCCAGAAAAAGTCCTGAAGGCAAACCAGCTCCCATCCCCTCTATCTGATGACCTGGGTCCACAACCATCACCTCCATCTTCTCTGAGTTCAACCGCAGCCAGCTCAAATTCATCCAGTTCTTGATTTCAGTGATGCAGTTGTTAAATACTGAGAGAGCGCTATCCTTTAAAAGTTGGCAACTGGAAAAGGCACCATTGAACCAAGGCTCATTTCCAGGTGCAACCCAAGAATTGTGAACCTTTATGGACCTAATGAAAAGTGCCCTAGTGTTTTTTTACTGAATTTTTTTTTTTATTTTGGCCACATACAACCCCGCCATATATCATAGATGGAGAGTTTAACCTCGCACTGAATAATCAACTGGCTAGAACAAATATACTGAACAATAGGGTCCAATCCGCTAGCAAAGTTATACAAGATCTTATGAAAGACTGCAACCTAATAGATGCTATAAAAATCCTAATAATAAACAATACTTATTCTACCCCTCAGTGCATAACTCATACTCTCAAATTGATTTATTCATTATCTCTGAATCAATATTGTGGCATCCTAAAAAATGTGAGTACAAAAAAATATTCCTCTGTTTTCACTTACCTGTTTACTCTTGATTTGGAGCTGTTGGCCCTCCAAAAAGATAAGATATTTAGAATGCATCCTATTATTTTAAAAGGTGTCATGTTCCTAGAAAACGTTATAGAAGAAACAGAGATATACTTTAATAATAACTATGACTCCGGTACATCAATTAATTACATATGGGATGCCTTCAAATCATATATTAGAGGCATATCACTGTCATATAGTAGTTATAAGTAAATAAAAAACATAAAGAAGAATTGTTTTGATCAGAGAATGCTATCTTACCAATTTACCAGACTTAACCAGTGGGAAAAGTCCCTGTCCTAGATAGATGGTATTCCTGTCAATTTTTATAAAATATTTAGTAATATATTGCTTGGACACCTGAAATTGTATTACACAACTTTCTAAGATCATCTCAGCTCCCTCATCTTTCTATTAAGCCACCATTTTGTTGATAAAAAAAGGAAAGGATCCTCTTCACTGTGGAATGACTTCATTCACAAAGTTGTGAATGACTACTGCAGTATGCGCTTCAAGCCCATTGATCCACAGTGTGGAGCAATATGCTTGCAGCAGATACTGTAAGCTGTCATTCAGTGGGCAGCTGTGAAAGTATGCAGGTGGGTTTGCTGCCTGCTGATGACTGGGAGGGGGAGCTGGGTAGGCTGGAGGTCCTGTGTGGGTGGCGGGTGGGGGGACCAGTAGACTACTAGGGCATGAATGTTTACTTTCTTACGGTGATCAGGGTTATGACTAGAGAGTGGGGAACTGCTGGACTACCAGGGAATGAATTATTACATTTCTATGGTGATCAGGGTTATGGGTAGGGAGGGGGGATCCACTAGACTACCAGAGCATATGATGGGTGAGTGTGCATGGTGTTTGTGGGGGTTGCCACCCATGGCTGACAGCTACTGTGTTGTGCCCTGCACTACATCAGCCCGCCTGTGGGTGGCTGCCAGTTGAGCCTTTTTTTATGGGTTCAGCTTTGTACCCATGTATGTGGCACCTCTCTGGGATGCTGCTCATTGGAAAGTGCCACATTTGCAGGGGCACAACCCCTGGAGATGTTCCACATACATTATCTTTGCACTGCAGTGCAACAGAAATTGCACAGCACAATTTGCCCTTTTGAATATAGCCCTGGGGCGTATTTCTGGGGTTGCGCCAGTTCAACTCAGTTGCACCAGGCACAACTCCTTCGAATATCTAGCCCACTATCTATACAGGCTCATACAGAAATAAGCTTGGTAAATTATGCTACAGCTCTCTAACACCATGTCAGGCATGAGACATGGAGTTAAAAATTACTCACACCCCACTTAAGGCATCTCCCTATTCTCCAATTTACAAAAAATGGCCACTTTTGACCTTCCACTATAGATAGAGCATTTCAGATATGGCCTATGGCAGGCATTAAAGAAATTAAAGACATACATAAAGGACACATTTATAGATTTTGAATCTCTTAAAGCTAAAAAGAGATTCCCAACTTCTTATTTCTTCATTTATCTCCAAATAAGGGACTATATATGTAAGAACTCTCAGGAACAAGAAATAACTAAACCAACCCCGATCGAAAATATCATGTGCAATAATCACTATAAAATAATATCACACATATATGCATATATTTCAGAAACCTGCAGGTATGGCACATCACTAATTAGAACTAAATGAGAACAAAATCTTCACCTATACTTTTTAGATTCAGAATGGAATCCATATCCTCAGCTATTGCAAAAGGGACCATATCTAGTAACTTTCAACACATACAGTTTAACATCTTTCACAGAATATATTATACCCCACACTAGTAAAATAAAATAAATAGGGACATATCTAATTTATGCCCCAGATGCAATATCTTGGTAGGCACAACTGAACATATATTTATCTGCCCTTACTTAAATGATTTTTGGCACAAAGTCCTATATGCCCTTTACAAAGCAATTACCATTCTATCACCAAAGATATTGGGGTTTTCTTGCTGAGCCTAAATACCGTATATGGTCAAGAGAGGTGCCTCAGATCAAAAGCAAATTCCTTACCTAGGCCTTAATCGCAGCAAAGAAATGTATTCTCTTAAAACGGAAGGATAACGAGCTGCCTAAATTCAACATCTGGATGAATTATACGACTTCAGTTCACAGTACAGAAAATGTGCATTTTGCAGCTCTTAAAACGAAGCAATGCATAATGAAATGTGGAATTTATTTAGGCAATCATTTATAATTTAAGGAAGATCTATGGGTCTGTTAATAATGACAATAAGTCTACATCAATTCAGAATTATCCTCACTCATACTTAGTCCCTATACAAGTTTGTGTTAATATACTAAACCCTGTCAACATTATACAGTCTTATATGCTTTTATTTATAAGAAAGTTATTACCTCTGTTATTTGTGCCTTTAATTTCGTGGGGAAAAGTGTATTTTGTTCTTTGATTCATTTTGTATTAAGGATTTGTAATGAACAAATAAATGATGTGTCTATCATGTTTGCAGTAAAAATCTTTCAAAAAATGCATGCTTCAGTCAATGGAACAAGAGAAAGCATAAAAAGAAGGAAACTGCACATAATAGTGGAATACAATTATATGCCAGGGTGCTATTGTGTGCAGAGAACACTTTATTGACCATTTTTTAATATTGCTCTCTCTTTCTCTCTCTATGATCTTTTCAACATACCTCTAAATACTGTATGCAATTACTGATGTATAGCATGGTGAATAAAGTAAAGTAACATCCGGTCAGTTTTGGCATACATTTTTTTTTATCCCATTTGTGCTACATTCCTGCCTACAGTATACTAGCTTTAAACATTCAGTACTTGAAGAAGGCCAAAGCAGTAGGCATACTGTGCTACCCAGTGACATCTCCCATTCTGCTGTATTCTTGAACGGCAGAGCCTTAAATACTTGGGCCCCCATATTCAAAGGAGATGTGCAGCACAGCTCGGCACAAACCAGAGATGTGTTGTGCATCCAACTAAATGCACCGAAGGATGATATTGAGAGGGAGGAGATGGGTGGCCCAAATGCGAATGGGTCTCGGCCCCAACATAATATATGCAGCACATTTAGAGGGGGGTGTTTCCATGAATGTGTCACACATCTGCATATTCATAGGGTATGTGCCCTGCATGTGCCAATAATGTGCCATACACAGACAGGCAGGGAAAAGCTGGCCTAAATCAGCTGGCCACCCACAGGCAGGCTGCTGTAGTGCAGATGGGTGCAAAGCAGCTGGCCTGCTCTGCTAGTTCAATTGTACGCCCCTCCTGACCCCAACCCCCCGATAATAGGAACATTGGTGCTCTCACCCATTGCCATAGTGTAGTGTGCCCCTCTCACCCAGCCCCAATCAACATGCGAACAGGAATCCCATCCCAAACCTGCCCCAATTCCTGTTCAAACAAGAATCCCCACTCCCAACCTGCCCTGATCCCCATTTGAACAAGAATCCCACCCTAATCTCCCCCAATCCCCATTTGAGTACATCATCCACGCTCGCCCTGTTCCCTGACATCATACATAATAGTCAGGACCCCCAGTGGTTCCACAATTTAGTGGACCCCCACCCCCCACCCCATAGGAACAGTCCCCCAGCTGCATTCCTTCCCCAACCGGAGCCAGTGACTGGCTCAGCCCTCCACCTGCCACCATGGCCAGCCACCTACTGAACTGTCACTGCACTGCACTGTACTGTACATGGTACATGGTCATTGGTTGAGTGCATACTATGTACAGTACAGTGCAGTGACAGTTCAGTTGGAAGTTGGCCATGGTGGTGTGTGGAGGGCTGAGCCAGTCTGCGGCTGGCAGGGGGAGCAGGGTCGAGGGGGTTCCATCCTGATGGGGTGGGGTTGTGTGTGGCCACTACACTATGGAAATACATGGCAAGAGTGTACTGGAGTATGGACATCAGGGACCAGGGCGGGGGGGGTACATGTCTGCTGTGAATGGGGATCAGGGCTTGGTGGGAGTATGTGCAGCTGCAAACAGTGTTCAGGGCAGGGTGAGGGTATGGTTGTAACATCAATGGGGAGCGGGGATGGGGAGGAGTCCCTACACTATAGAAAAGGGTTAGAGAGGGCATTATAGTACTGCAGGGTTATGATTTTAGAATTATCTGTGTAAGGGAGAAGGGTGTGATTTGTGTGGGTTTTAGTTTTAAGTTTTATTGGGTTTACTGTAACTATTTTTAGAGTAGTCATTTATAAGAAAACCAGGATTTTGTTGTGGTGTTTGGCTCTAGTTGTAGCTATTAGCCTGTGGAATGTGCCTGTTTGCAATTACTGATGTATAGCGTGGTGAATAAAATAAAGTAACATCTGGCCAGTTTTGGCATACATTTTTTTTATCCCATTTGTACTACATTCCTGCCTACAGTATGCTAGCTTTAAACATTCAGTACTTGAAGAAGGCCAAAGCAGTAGGCATACTGTGCTACCTAGTGACATCTCCCATTCTGCTGTATTCTTGAATGGTCTTACGCTATTCGTCCTCTTCTCTCCGTGCCCTCCGCCTGTTCTCCCTCTCCCCTCTCCTCTGCCTTTTTCTATCTACCAGAGCTGTCGGGCACTGGGTATTGTACATAGGAGGGATGGGGTGGGCGTGGTGGGGGGCACGGACACTGGAGGTCGAAGGAGTGGCCCTCTCGCATAGGGTTGGTTAGGTCCAGAAGACGCCCTGGGGCAAAATGGAGCCTGGAACATGGTAATCCATGTCCAGTCCCCATACCCAAGGGCACCATTTCTTTTGATGGGCAAGTAGCTGGGATGGCTCACTAACCCCATCCAACTCGGGTGGTGTTATGCAATGCCAGATCTATTAAGAACAAAACTGCTATTATTGCAGATTTTGTTAGAACAGTTGATCTGGCTTGCATCACCGAGACTTGGCTGGATGAAAATGCTGGCCCCATTTTGGAGGCAGCTATTCCAGTCGGGTACTCAGCAATACACCGCCCGAGTTTGGACCACAGTGGGGTAGCTGTCTGTTTCAAGACCAAGTTGGGCCTCACTGGTGCACAAGTAGAGGAAGCCAAATCCTTTGAATGTACTGTGGTAGCTGGTGTGGGCTGCAGGACAGCTCTCGTCTATCGTCCATCAGGGGATGAAAAGCAATTCCTGCAGGAAGTGTCAGATTTTGCCGCCGACATGGCATTGGAGTCAACCAGACTGATGGTTCTGGGGGACTTCAGTGCCTGAGTCAATGATAAACTCCCGCCTTTTGGTCAGCACTTCCTCCAGCTAATGACATCACTGGGCTTCACACAGATTGTTTCTTCAGCTACCCATAATCATGGTCACTCTCTGGATTTGGTTTTCCTCTTGTGGATTTAGGCTTCTGACTTGGGGGTGAAACCTGTCAGTTGGTTCGATCATTACACCATGAGGTTCAACTTTTGCACCCCTCTTCATAGGTCTGCCCCTGTGGAGATGGTCAGTAACTGTCCTTTATGGGATGTGAGCCCTGAAGACATGGTGGCTGTGCTTGACCTCTAGGAGTTTCCTGATGCCAGCATGAGTCCGGAGTTATTGGTTCTGGCCTATAATAAGGACATTTCCTCAGCCCTAGACCTAATAGCTCCTGTCTGTGTTCATCCCCGCCCACTCCGCCCTCGGGCCCTTTGGTTTGATGGGTCTTTGAGGGAGTTGCGGTGGGTGGGGCAAAGGTTAGAACGTCGCTAATGGAAATATGCCCTGGAGGCTGACTGCCTTAGTTTGGTGCAGCATTACCAGTTTTACCAATCAGTGATCTCCCATAAGAAAGCAGGGTTCCTGTCCAGGGAGATCGCTGTCACTCAGAATCAACCAGTTCAACTCTTCCAAACTGTGGACAGATTGGGCAACCTAGTCAGTCTGCAGCTCCTTTGATCTTTTTCACAAAAAGAGTGTGATAAGCTTGCTCAATTCTTTGCGAATAAGGTGGCCAACATCAGGTCAGAGATCCGCTTGACTCACTCTATGGTGGACTTGGTTGGTTAGCTCTCGGTCACTATACCTCGTACTTCCTGAAGTACCTTTGACCTGCTGGAATTTCGGGGATATTATGTGGATTGTCCAGGGGGCGCACCCTATGTGCTGTAGTTTAGATCTGGGCCCAACTTCCCTGATCTTGGGTTGTTATGAGACCATAGGCCCATTTCTGGCTCAAATTGTCCAGTGCTCCTTGGAATTGGGTGAGTTTCCAAGCTCCCTGAAGGAGGGGGTGGTGACACCCCTTCTGAAGAAAGCTTCGTTGGACCCAGACATTTTTGCTAACTACAGACCTTTCTCGAACCTTCCCTTTATAGGAAAGGTTATTGAGAAAGTAGTGGCAATCCAGCTGGAGAACCATTTGACCATCCATATGTCTATGAACCTCTCCAGTTGGGTTTTCATAAGCTGCACAGTACTGAGACTGCTCTGGTTTGGGTGCTCAATGATCTCCTGATGGTGAGAGATCAGAGAAACCATTCCATTCTGGTACTCCTTGATCTCTCTTCAGCCTTTGACACTGTAGACCATGGGGTGCTACTCGTGTGCCTGATGTCCATTTGTGGCCCATCAAGTACAGTGCACAGATGGTTTACATCTTTCCTAGCTGGTAGAACACAGAGAGTTGTGTCGAAGATTTTTTCTTCTGACCCTTTCTCTCTGTCTTGTGGGGTTCCTCAGGGCTCAGTGCTGTCCCCCTTGTTGTTTGCAGTGTATATGCTACCCCTCGGAGACATTGTAAGATGGCATGGGCTGAGGGTTCACTGCTATGCTGATGATACCCAGCCCTACCTGTCTTTTGCCCCTGACCAGGTTATTGTTCTCTCAGTATTTAACAACTGCCTTGCTGAAACCCAAGACTGGATGAATTTGAGCTGGTTATAGTTGAACGCGGGAAAGACTGAGGTTATGATTGTGGACCCGGGTCACAGGATAGAGGGGTTGAGGACTGATCAGCCTCCTGGATTATTTCTGGGGGCACTCAGATCCTTACCTCAGAATGGGTGCGTGACTTGGGAGTGGTTCTTGAAGATGGGCTGACCCTTCGTTATCAGGAGTAGGCAATCGTTAAGTCAGCCTTTTACCATCTTAGAAAAATTGCCAGGGTCAAACACCTTGTTCCGTCTAGTGATCTGCCTGTGTTGGCCCATGCCTTTGTGACCTCTCGCCTTGACTACTGCAACTCCCTTTACTTGGGGCTTCCTGGGGTTGATATCCACCTCTTGCAACTAGTGCAGAATGCTGCTGCCCAATTGTAGACAGGGATGTCTAGAAGATCGCATATCGCCCCTGTGTTGTATGATCTGCACTGGCTGCCGATTCGGTGATGGATCACCTTTAAGGTAGGTTTAATGACCTACAAAGCCCTACACGGACTTGGTCACAACTACTTGAAAGAGCTTCTGATTTCCTATACCCCTGTGTGACGGCTCCGTTTGGCTGATGAGAGGTTGCTGGAGATTCTGAGGGTTAACTGGAAATCTTCTGGGGCCCGTGCTTTTATGTTTGCGGCCCCTGCCCTCTGGAATTCTTTCCCCTATCAGCTCTGGGAATGCATGACCATGGGGCGCTTTAAACAGGCACTTAAGACTTTCCTGTGGAGTCAAGCATTTTATGAATTGTCATGATTTTCATTAGTAGTCTATTTTTAATTGTAATATTTTTGTGGAATTTGTTTTAACATTGTAAATCACCTTGGCATTTGAAAGGTGCTCAACAAATAAAGCTTATTATTATTATTATTATTATAGTATGAATGGGGAGCAGGGATGGGAGGTTGTACCACTGCACTATGGCAATATGTTGGAATGTAGATTGAATGGGAGTCAGGGCAGGGAGGGGGTACCACTTGACTACCAGGTGGGCAGGGGATGGCACTAGAGGTCCCATATGATCGGCGCTGTGAGGAGGCTTGCCTGGTGCATTCCACCAGCACAGCTATGCTAATGAGCTCATAATGAGCATGTATGGTGTGCGGTTGCACCATACGTGCCCAGTCATCTCAATGGGAGACTGGCACATCCCAGCATGTGACAAGCATTCCCTATTGGTGGTGTTCAGACCTGACCTTGGATGCACTGCTCCCACCATGTCAGCCGCCTGCTTTGTGCTGTTCATCCAGAGTCCCATATTCAGACAGGATGAGTGCTTTGTGTCAATTGTACATACAGTTTGACTATTGCTACAGTGCCATCCTGCACATCTGTTTTGCATGCTGCATTATGTACATGCAACAGGCCTGCACTGAATATGTCCCCCTTCCTGTGACTGATAAGCTTGTTCCATGCCCCCCCCACATTGTCTCTCCCAGTTTTATTTAATTTTTTTTTAGCTTCTGATTTGTGGTTGCTTTCTGAAGATTAGGGGTGGACGAAAGTTGCGAATTCCGCTTTCAAGGACATTCCACAAAATTTCAGAAATTTCGAAGAAATTGTGGAGCTTTTGCCATTGGCAAAAGTAGGATTTTCCGCTGATTTTTGCCGAGTTCTGCAGACTTTTTTGTGAACTGCAGAAAAATGCATTAAGACTGTGGAATTTATTCTTTCCACAGTTTAATGAACTGTCAGTGAATGAGCGCTTGCTTGTACAACCATGTGGTTATTCACTGACAATTCAGTGGGCCACTGGTAGTGGAGGAGAGAGGAGTGCTACACCGGTTGCCTGCTCAGGGGCAGGGTGGGGAGGGAGTTGGGTGGTGGCAGATGAACTGTCAGGGTGGTGTTTGTGGGGTCTAATAGACACCAGGAATTGAAATTATTTTTTTACAAGGGATCTGGGATGGGAGGTCCACTAGACACCAGGGAATACTGGAAATAGAGGGGATGAGTTGGAGGACTGTCGCCTGTTTATTTGAGGACTGAGTAATCCAGGATACGGAGGGATCTGCTAGCTCATCAGGGAAATAAAATGTTTTGGGAGCCATGATCAGTGGGTGGGGGCACTAGAAACCATGAGGGTCCAAGAAAGGATTGGAGTTATTTACTGGGACCCCTGATCAGTAGGGGTGGATTAATGAGTTAAACTGCAGTTAAAAAAAGCCTCAGAAATGACCACTCGCAGTGATCCTTTCTGTGGATTTTTTTTCTGCAGTTTAATAAATTATCCTGCAGTTTTTTATACTTTTTCTGCAGTTTTAAGGTGGAATTTTCATGAAAGTTCTGAAAATGATTTCTGAACTTTTGCTGAAGCGAAATTCACACTTTCAACAAAATTCCGCCAGTGGAAATTAATTTTTGCACATCCCTACTAAAGACACCACTTTGAGCTTTTCATGCTGAGCATATGTTGACCTGTCATGTGCTTCTGATACAGCAGGTTGTGACCGTGACAAATGAACCTTCATTAGTTCACTGCCAGAATAGTGCTGTTAAGATAGATTACAAATATATAGTATAGATTGCTCTTTCCTTCACTTTATCATAGGATTACTACTCCAGCAAAACACCATCATGGATACCCACTCCAGTGAAATGTGAGTGTAAAAGGAAAAACCCCTATAAATACGTGTACTAGTGCACCACAAGGAAATACCTTACTGGCTGCCAGAGTGATGCTGTAGAATTTTCTGAAAGGATGAACTTGTAGGTAATGCACCTTACTGCATGAGAAATGAGTAATGGCTAAATTGTAGAGGGTCAGATTTGTAATTTATGGAGGTGCTGTTTAACTTGGAGAACACATAAAGCCAGACAATGATGAAACGAACAGATGCTGCTGGCAAGGAAAATGGGAGAGCACACCATGCAGTGCACAACAATAGATAAAAGTAAGTCAACAACTAAAAGTATATGAAAGTAAGAAGTATTTTATTGTGCAAAAATCACATCAGCCTATCACAAATGCAAGAAACACCACACAATCACCAGTGCTTTGTGTCATCACTGTGAGGCTTCTCAGGGAGCTTCCTGTGTTGGAGATTATCTTGTGCTCCCCATGTGTGCTGAGTTGTGTGCTGTCCTGTAGTTTAACTTGAGACAGAAAAAGGGGCATGTGAGGGGTTATGGTCTTTTGGAGCTAAGATTAAGTTTTGTTAAGGTTTAATATTTTTTTAACTCATTTTTTTTATTCTTTCATCATATGGCATCTGTTATTTAGCAGCATATAACGCTTAATAGGTTTTTGTACTTAGACAACCTGATTTAAGCCTTTCCAATAAGGACACATGTTTCTTAGTGTGAAATGAGTTACGTCTAAAGTATAATCCATTCATTTTGAACTTCAAGGGTCTGTCTGCTGATTTCCCAGCTAATATGTATTGTTAAAGAATAAAGGTTGTATTGATCTGTGTGCAAATACCTACTTATGATTAAGAAGAGTCTGTTAATATTTAATTTGACTTCCCTTATTTTGTCTGCCCTCATTTTTATTATCCCATATCATATGAGGGTAGTGCTGACTTATGTTTATAGGCTCACTATAGAACAAAATCTGATCTGTGGGCCATTATATGAACAATCCATCCGGTCCATCTATTAATGAAAATTTCTAACCTTTGCCGTAGCTTTGCTGTTAATTTTTCCATTCAATAAACCTGTATAACTATGTCCCTTCACTGTTCTAAATCTGGAGGATTCTGAGTTAACCAGCGTTGGTTTATGACTTTCTTAGTTGTTGTCAGCAATATGTCAAACAGATAGGTCTGGTACTTATTTAGTATTTTGGGGGGTGGTCTAAAAACAGAACCATCTTGGCTGTTAGGGAGGGGAATTTAGGATTCAGAGTTTGCAGTTCCCTGTTTTCCTCTAACCAAAACTGAAGCATCTATGGACAATTCCAAAACATATGTGTGTGCATAACCTGGTGGGTGCCACAATTCATTTAACAAGATGTTCTTGTTGAGTTTGAGAACTTAGCCATTTTATTGGGTGCATAAAAATAATCTGACCACTGTTTTCCAAGCAAGTTCTCTCCGTATACCAGAGCATGAAACTATGTGCGGTTGTGTATATACCCTTTCCCAGTCTGCTGGGGGGTGGTGGTCTGGGATCAGGTCTTGTTCCCATGTTATTTCAATATTTTTGAGAGTACCCAGAGGGGGGGCATTCAGTGCTAGGTAGGCTAGTGAGATGAAATCCAGGGGAAGACCTTGCCCTTGTGTCCTCTCGAATAGAAATACCAGAGGATGTAAATCCTTTTTTTCCTTTAACCGTACCTAAATGTTGAAATAAATAATGCCTAACCTCTAAGTATCAAAAGTGGTCACTCTGTATTAGGCCATATTGTTGCTTCAATTCTATGAAGGATTGGATTTAATCCTGTCCCAGGAGTTGGTGATAACTAATTAACCCTTGTCTCTTCCACTGGACAAAACAATGATCCATGGGGATAGCTGCAAAGGATGTATCATCAACTATCGCCCACAACAGCCTCAACAGTCTGGTTAGCCTTGATTGAGTTCTGGTACTTCTTCAAGCTGTTATAACATTTTGTATACATACTCTATCGGTTAACCATTTTGGGAGTAGTAACGGATTAGTCAGTAATACCTTATGGATATCATTGTTGAGTTCTGCTAGTTTCAGGGCTTTCCAGTGAGTATCATTGGTGGGGTCTAGCCATAATACTAAGTGATTAAGCTGCACTGCCTAGTAATAGAACCTTAAATTTGGGAGTGCTAGACCACCCTGGTTCTTTGGCAACTGTATCTTGCTGAGTGCTATACTGGGGTGCCTGTCATTCCATATAAATCTAGTTATTCATCTGTCCCATTCTTTAAGTTCAGCATTTATGGGGCTTACAGGCAGAGTCTGGAAACAGTATAAAAGTAGTGGTAAAATATTCATGCAGATTGTTTCTATTCTATTAGACAGGGATAGAGGTAGTACCAACCAATGATCAATGTCCGAATCAAGATTTTTAATAAGTTGTGGGTAATTTAGCTGATAAAGTTGTTATATGTCTTTTGGGATGTTTACTCCTAAATATTTTATATGGGGTTGATTCCACTTGAATTTGTAATGTGAGCATGGGGGGGGAGCTGTAGTTAATCTGTAACACCACTGTCTTATCTTCATTCAATTTATACCCTGAAAGTTTATCACAATTAGATAGTGTCATCCATAATGGAAGCAATGAGGAAGTTGGATGTGTCAGGTATATTAAGTCATCTGCATAAAATGTTAGTTTGTGTTCTACCCTATAATGCTCTATACATTTTATATCCCTGTTTTGCCCATTTGTTTGGGCTAATGTTTCCAGTGACAAGGCAAATAGCAAGGGTGAGAGGGGGCACCCATGTTGGGGTGCCTCTGGATAACTCAAATGTGTCAGAAAGAGATCCATCCACTCCCACCATTGTCTAAGGGGAGTGATATAAATTGTAGGTTATTTCTATATATTTTGAGAGAAAGCCAAAATTTTGCAGTTAAGTTCTAACTTAATATAAGGGGCCAGGTAATTATTTTTCAATTTCAGATCCAAAAATTTATAATGGAAACCAGTTCAAGTGTGTGTAAAATAGCCAGCAATTAAGTTCCAGCTAAAACTGGTTAGAGCTAGGCAGAGGCTTCCTGTGAAATAAAAGACATGGGGCATGATTCTGAATAGGTCAGAAATGGTGCATGGTACCTGTTCCAAAAAGGAATGGTGCACAAGGCAATTTGCACCATGCCATGGGCCATTCCTGATTCATATATGTGGGCTGAGCATCATGGGTTGCTGCCTGTGCTAGCTGGGCTTGTGCTGCTCTTGCAGCAGATGCATGGCTGCACCCTGGTGGACAGGCTTGTGCTGCAACAATGCTGCCACATCTCCTGTTATGGGATTCTACAACAGCTGCAATGGTTGCAAGGCTCACCAGACTTTAGACCAGCTGGGAGTTCGGACAACAGCCCTTGCATCAGCCCTGGAGCAGTCACTGGGTGGAAGGGACTCTGTGCCCCCATGTTGCCCCACCCAAAAAGAGGACATGTACATCTAGTGTCACGCCATCCCCATCACAGTTGGCATTCCATAATGTACAGGTCTGCAATTTACATTATAAATGGTCAGAGTGTGAGCTGTTGCTTAGAGGGCCCCTATACTGTGTATTGCACATCCCATGTCAAGTCACTGAGGTCGTTAACTATATGAACTATATGGAAATCAGGCCAAGTGTGTGTAAAATAGACAGCAATTAAGTTCCAGCTAAAACTGGATAAAGCTAAGCAGAGGCTTCCTGTGACATAAAAGACCAGGCACATGATTCACAATAGGTCAGAAATGGTGCATGGTGCCTGTGCCAACCAAGAATGGTGCATGAGTCAATTTGTACCACACCATGTGCCATTCCTGATTAACAGATGTGGGCTGAGCCACATGGGTTGCTGCCTGTGCCAGCTGGACTTGTGCCGCTCTTGCAGCAGATGCATGGCTGCACACTGGTGGATGGGCTTGTGCCACAACAATGCTGCCACATCTCCTGTGTTGGGATTCTACAACAGCTGCAATGGTTGCAAAGCTCACCAGACTGTAGTCCAGCTGGGAATTAGGACAACAGTCCTTGCATCAGCCCTGGAGCAGTCACTGGGTGGAAGGGACTCTGTGCCCCCCTGTTGCTCCACCCAAAAAGAGGACATGTACATCTAGTGTCACCCCATCCCCATCACAGTTGGCATTCCATAATGTACAGGTCTGCAATGTACATTATAAATGGTCAGAGTGTGAGCTGTTGCTTAGAGGGCCCCTATACTGGGTACTGCACATCCCATGTCAAGTCATTGAGGTGGTTAACTATATGAAGTGATCTCCAGAACATTGTGATTTACCAATACTTTTCACACAAAATTCACAGACTAACAATGGTGCATGCTTACAGATTGAAAGCTGTTATTTTGGTGATAGCATTGGTACCATTGTAACATATGTTGCTACTAATAACCACTCTACTCCCTTGTAACTGTGTCTGAATATTTCTTATCAATTGTGTCACACTGCATAAAGAATCCATATATTATAACATGAAATCAAAATACAGCACAACATGTTTGGTTAACATTTGTTAGAATAACATTTATTCTGCTTTAGGATGAGTTGCATCAAAATGTAAAACACAAACACATTCACAGGAATGTGTGAAACCAGACATATTCATGTATCTGACACAGTCCTCCCTGAGCCGAACAAAAATGCAGTTCTATGACAGAGCAAGACTGCTGAAAGTTTGGCGTCAATAGTGAACTACTATACATACAGAACATTAACAATGTATACAATAATAAATGTAAAAACTGCTTGAAAAACATTTCAGTGGAAGACAGCAGCATATTCATAAAGCTACTTGTGACATGCATAGAATAACAGATGTACTTGCTCAACTTCTTACATACGCAACACAGTTTCAATAGTTCTCTAACATAGAAAATGGATCTGAGACCTACGTTCCCACAACAGACATAACGGACATGGTACACATACATAAACAATGTTGTGGCATACTCCCCCCATGCACCATTACTTTGATACATATGAGCAGTGGTTGCAAGCTGTGGATGTTTGGCACCAGGACTTCACTCATTCTTGAAATGGGTGCAGGGTCCTTGGTGCACCAGTTGATGACACAAGCTGCTGTTTGCCACAGCTTGTGTAGATCTAGGGATCACTTTGAGAATCCAGCCCTAGGAGAACAACCAACTCCAAAGAATGAGGGGCTACAGAGTGTAAAGACTATGGAACAGGATGGCATCTGCTGTGTATCTACATTGTGGTTCACAGGTCCAAAGGGCACTTAGCCCATGTTGCTGCCTGATCCAAGATCATCTGGTTCTCCCAGTGAGGTAGTCTTCATTAATCAGCTGGAGTACATCTATAAAGGTGCCTGCATTCTATTAGAGCAGCAATGCAGTGGAAAATGTTTCATAAAAGTTAGTTTCTGCTACAGTTAATAGAAATATTAGCATGTCTGTCTACTTTACTTCTCTAGGTACTTCCTATACTGCATACTATGCATTTTTTTAGTAACAGGTGAAAAGAGAAAAACCGTAACAGTGTGGTCAAACCCACACTATCAAAACAGCAAAATCTGAAATAGCTAGAGGGATAGCATAGCACAGGCAATGTTAGTGCTATTCCAGTAGCTGTTAGCCAAAGGAGGGAACTGGCAAAGTGTCAGCTGTGGGGTGGTGCTGTCAAGTAGCTCCCATGGCATGGAGGGTAGGGCACAGGCAGCAGAGGTTGGTAGAAGGTGGTTGGGCTGTGGTTCAATTCCTGGGACATGTGTTTTTTTTTAGTCATTGGTTTCTGTAGAGTGTGATATACATTATTATTTCTCCCCCTCCTGTTTGTTTTGTTCCCTGTGTCTGCCCCCACCCTGCACATTATGCCCCGCCCCCAGTGTTCCTGCTGGGTTCCACCTCCTTTCCCAAGGATTCCCCCCTTCCCGTGGTTCCTTCCTGTCCCCAGCTTGCCTCCCTGGGGGTGATAATAATTAGATTTATTTATTTTATTTATTTATTTGTATTTTGGAGGACACCTGTGAGCCAATGGCTCTTTTACAAAGGTTCTACATCAAGGCAATAAGGACAATAAGGAACAAAATTTAACACGATGATTACAATGGAACTTACAAAAAAAAGACAAATAAGGTTACAATAATAGCAGCCAAAGGCATTGTCAAGGAATTGTGTTGCGAGTTAATTATACAGTAAAAGTTATAGGCAGCTCAGTGAAGCTTTTGTTAGGAGTGGGTTAGTGGAAAAAGAAAAAGAAGAGTGGAGGTCAGGGGGTGGTGTGGGAGAGAAAGGGAGGAGGTGAGAAATAGGGAGGACATTTCATTGGGTATGTAGTAGATGGGAAATAGTAAGGGAGGAGGAATTGGGGGGATGAAAAGGAAGAGGAGACAGTTTCATCCTATACCCAGTAATGGGGGGTAGAAGAGGAGGAGGAGCTGAGGTAGTTAGTTGGGATGCTTGAGGGTAGTATGCCTGGAGGGGATTATAAGAAGCAATCACAGAAGGCACTAGCCATGAGGTGTTGACATAGTTTGCAATTAAAAGCACCAATCATGGCAATGTTGGAGATTTCTGTAGGTAGCAAGTCGAACCAGGTGGAGGCTCTGACAAGGTAAGAATGCTGATCTTGAGAGGTCCAGGAGTGAGCTATTGTAAAGGTTAGTGTTGCAGTGTAAACACTACCCTGGGAAACAAGAGGTTAACCTCTTGTTTGAGGCTGATGAAATACATGGAATGCAACATGAACACACAAGGGGGGGTGCCTCCCCAGGAGTGGCTAATTAGAGGGATTGCTGAAAGGCAGAGAGAATCCAGCAAGGAGTTAGTTAGAAGCTGGAAACTGCTGCAGGGAGCAGAGACTCCTATGCAAAGAACCCTGCAAGATGGAGAGTGGAATGTGAGACAGGAACCAGAGCTGAAAGCCAAGGAGAATGATTAAGTATTGGGGAGAACCTTTGGGAAAAACTGGAAGCCTGTTGCTGAGAAACAGACCAGTTCTAGAGCAGAGAGTTCTGAGGTAAAGGATCAGTCTAGCCAGCTGGACCAAAAACAGTGAGTGGAATGTACTGCTTATAACAGCCTACAAATAAAGCAAAAAGGGGAAACTGTCTGTATTTTATTTGAGACTGTCCATTGAAAACTGCTGGCACACAAATGTTTGTTTTGTTTGAGACTGTATATTGAACAAACTGCTGGCCCACATAGGTGGTTCAAAGATTCCTTTGTCAAGTCAGCCAGAAAGAACTATTTTGTGTTAACCTTTATGTTACCTGACCAGGCTGGAGAAGTTGAACTGACTGATTATGCTTTTCTGGAGCAACCACTTATATTCAAAGCAATAAAAGCACATTTTCTTCAGTGAACTTTAAACCCAGCGTGTTGCCTCTCCATCTGCCATAGACTAGCTTGTCACACGTGGTAATAGAAGTGGGATTTGAACCCCTGCTAGAGTGAGCAGTACTAGTTACATTCTGGAAAAATGGATATGGAGTAATTGCTGAAGTTCCTCACTGAACAACACCAAAAGGCTTTCAGGCAGCTGGCACAGCAGCAGCAGGAGGTGCAACAGCGGGCACAACAAGCACAGCAAGTCCAACAGAAGGTGCAACAATGGGCACAACAGGCTCAACAACAACAGGTTCTCACCCAGTTGGCTCAGCAGCAGCAGGAGACACAACAATGGGCCCAACAAGCACAACAAGCGCAACAGGAGGCGGAACAGCAGTTTCTTATACAGCTGGGACAACAACAACAGCAGCTCCTGCAGTCCCTGGTGCAACAGCTGCAACAAGATCCTACTGGTGAGGCTGGTCCGGCTATTGTGGGGCCAGGGGTTCCTAGGATAAATGCAATGCTGACCAAAATGACATCTGAGGATGATTCTGAGGCCTTCCTGGTAACGTTTGAGCGAGTGGCGGAAGCTGCTGGATGGGCCAAACCCCAGTGGGCTGTCCGTCTTGCCCCCTGTCTAACTGATGAAGTGCAAGCAGCCTATCAAGCTATGGACAGTACCATAGCCAGGGAGTACACAGAGGTGAAAGCAACAATCCTGAACAACCTAGGCATCAATGCAGAAAGTTACCAATGGGAGTTCCAGAGCTTCAAATTTGCAGCAGGTGTATGACCTAGAGCAGTGGGACAACAACTGTGGGACATGTATTGGCATTGGCTAAAACCTGAAGGATGCAGTGGCCCCCGAGGTGGCTGAGTTAATCATCTTGGAACAATTTTTGAACATTCTGCCCCTGGAATTCAGAGCTGGGTCCGCAAACAGAAGATCAGCATGCTAGCAGAGGCTATGCAGATCTCAGAACAAGTGTTGGATGCTGAACTCTCATTATCCAGCTTACAAGGCCACCTGGGAAGATGTGGAATCATCCTGTGAGCCAGACTGAAGGAATATTGACTGGCACTGTGCAGGGATCTTGGGCATATAGGGAGGGGGTTAAGGGCCAAATAAGGGTCAGAATCTAAGAAAGACGACAACCCAGCAGCCCAGAGAAACATTTCCTGAGGGCCCGCTGCCTAAACCCAGAGGCTCACCCCATAGCTGAGACACAGGGGCATGTTTCTCATGTGGACAGAAGGGTCACTTTGTGAAGAACCGCCCACATGGACTGTACCTTCATAGACTGCATATTTATAGATGCGTATTCACTGTACAGTGGGGTTGGGGCTCTGAATCCTGAGATTTGGTGATCTTGTTGAGGTAGACAGGATAGAGACAGAGGCTCTGGTGGACTCAGGAAGCTGCCAGACCCTAATCAGGGTGGCCCTTGTAAACCCCCAATGCTGGCAGGACCAGAACCCCATCTCTATCAGATGTGTGCATGGGGATGTAAAGGCATACCTTGGTGCTATGGTTATACTTACTCTGGGGGGCTAAACAGAGACTATAAAGGTTAGTGTTGCACTGGGGCTACCCTATCCAGTGTTACTGGGGAGAGATTGGAAATGGTTTGACCACTTATGGAAAGCAGACTTATCTTTGGTAATTACCCAGTCTCAGGGTCGTGAAGGGAGGGGGGCCAGCCAACTGCAGTTGGGGGAAGTTTTTCCTTTCCCAGACCCAGGGATTATTAATGCCCAAACAAGAACCCAAAAATCTTAGTAAGAATGTAGGGCAGCAAAGGAAAGGGGTCCTGAAGGGGCAGGTGCACAAGAGGGAGGTGAAGCAAAGGCAAAAGCGGGTCCAGTCCCTCAGCCTGATCCTAACACTGATCCACCTAACCAAAGTCCCAGAAGGCCATCCCTATAAGAGCAAGATGTGTTAAAGCACTCCCAGACATTGCCAAAGAACAACGGGCCGATGGTATACTCTGTTGGGTATATACCCAGTTGGCAGTCAGGGAAGGGGAAGTGGTATATGAGAATCAAGAAGTACACTATCCTCATTTTGAGTTACAAGGGGGTCTCCTGTATCAAGTGAGTAAGGAGGCCTAGATGGGGGATATCCAACATCAGTTGTTAGTCCCTTGAGTCTTTCAGGGTGAATTACTCTGCCTTTACCACTCTATTCCTGTGGCTGGGCACTATGGGGTAGAGAATAAAATTAGCCCAACTGTTGCCCAGATTCTTTTGGCCAGGCATCTATTAACATATTAAAGATTATTATGCATCTTGTCCTGAGTGCCAGTTAGTAGCGCCAAAGAACAATCCAAGGGCCCCTTTAGTGCCTTATCTGTTATGGAGGCACCTTTTGACCAGATTGGGGTTGATATAGTGGGACCCCTTGAAAAAGAGTGCAGGGGGTACCAATACATTCTGGTGATTGTTGACTATGCTACCTGGTACCCTGAGGCTATCCCATTATGAAGCATGTCAGCCAAAATTGTAGCCAGGGAGCTATTAAGTGTCTTTTGTCATATGGGAATACCAAAGGAAATGTAGACTGACCAGGGAACTAACTTCATGTCCCACCTGACTCAGGAGGTTTGTACGTTATTGGGAATCAGCTCTATAAGGACCTCAATCTACCATCCCCAGATGGATGGCCTCATGGAGTGATTCACAAAACCCTTAAAACAATGCTTCAAAAGTTTATAACCACTGAGGTCAGGGACTGGGACAAGTTACTTCCCTTACTGATGTTCGCAATGTGGGAGGTCCCTCAAGCTTCTACAGGGTTTGCTTCTTTTGAACTCCTCTATGGGCACCACCCACAAGGTGTTCTTGATGTAGTAAAGGAGACATGGGAGAAACCCAACCCCAAGACTGAATATGTGGTGTAATATGTCCTGTAATTGAAGGAAAGATTAGCTCTGTTGGGAAAATTTGCCTGAGAAAATCTGGTGAAGGCTCAACAAAGACAAGACTACTACTCTAATCAGGGAACCCGGTTGAGGGAATACAGACTAGGGTAATCAGGTACTAGTTTTGTTGCTGAGCAGCCAGAATAAGTTTCTAGTCAAATGGAAGGGTCCTTATGAAGTTACCCGGAGGGTGGGCCCAGCTGTCTATGAGGTTTACCAGCTAGACAGGTAAAAAGAGACCCAGATCTACCATGTCAATTTGCTGAAATTCTGGAACCAGAGGGATAGCCTATTGATTTCCCCTGAACCAGACATAGTGGATCTGGGACCCCAAGTGCTGGATGAGAATCTAGGGATACAAGTACCAATGGGAGAACTGCTGTCTCACAAATAGAAACAGCAACTAGGAGAGTTGGTAAGCCAGTTTTTGGATGTTTTCTCCTTCCTCCCGGGGACAACCCAGATGATAGCTCATCATATAGAAGCAGAGTCAGAGGAGAAGGTGCGGCAGTGACCGTGTTGCTTGCCAGAAGCTGTACGAGACACTGTTAAGAAGGAGTTACAGTACATGCTAGAGTTGGGGGTTACTGAGGAATCCAGCAGTGATTGGTGTAGCCCCATAGTGTTAGTACCAAAAGAAGGTGGGGCTACCCGCTTCTGTATTGATTTTCGCAGAGTCAATGCCATCTCAAAGTTCGATGCCTACCCCATGCCCCAGGTAGACAAACTGTTGGATAGACTAGGGGAAGCCAAGTACATCACGACTTTGGACCTAACAAAAGAGTACTGGCAAATCCCTTTGACCCCAAAGTCTCAGGAAAAGACAGCATTTGCTCCCCCCTTTTGGCTATACCGGTTCCGTACCATGACTTTCAGCTTACATGGAGCACCTGCAACCTTTCAAACGCTCATGAATCACCTGCTGTGACCCCATGCCCACTATGCAGCTGCTTACCTAGATGACGTGGTGATCCACAGTACTGATTGGGAGTCCCACGTATCCAAGGTGGTGGCTGTACTGCAGTCCTTACAAGAAGCAGGACTGATGGCCAATCCAGCAAAGGGTGCTTTGACCAAAGCTGAAACAAAGTACTTAGGATACCGTATAGGCAATGGACAGGTGAGATCCTTGCTCAGTAAGGTCCAAGTCATAGCCAAGTGCCCAGTACCTACCACAAAAACCCAGGTGAGGGCCTTCTTAGGATTGACAGGGTATTACCACTGGTTCATACTGCACTTCTCTACCCTTGTGAGCCCCCTTACAGAACTCACCTGGAAATCTGCCCCCAGTAAGGTCCAATGGTCAGAGGAGTGTTACCAGGCCTTCACACAACTCAAAGCGACACTATGCAGAGAGCCAGTGTTATGCAGTCCTGACATCAACAGGACCCTTATCCTGCAGAAGGATGCCTCTGAAGTTGGGTTAGGAGTCGTGCTCTCCCAGGAGTTTGAGGGGGATGAACACCCTATCCTCTACCTCAGTTGAAAACTTTTTCCCCAGAGAAAAATTATGCGGTGATAGAGAAAGAGTGTCTTGCAGTCCAGTGGGCTGTAGAAGCCCTTTGCTACTACCTGCACGGCCGGCAGTTTATCCTGGTCAGAGATCATGCTCCTCTGAGGTAGCTACAGGTGATGAAGGATGACAACCCACACATCACCAGGTGATACTTGGTCCTCCAGCCATTTTACTTTATGGTGCACCACCGGGCCAGGACCCAGAATGGAAATGCGGACTTCTTGTCCCAGGAGGGGAATAGTCATTGGCCGACCAACTGTGCCTTCACACAAAGGAGGGAGGTATGTGACAGTGTAAACACTACACTGGGAAACAAGAGGTTACCTCTTGTTTGAGGCTGAGGAAATGCAGAGAATGCAACATGAACAGGCAAGGGGGATGCCTCCCCAGGTGTGGTTAATTAGAGGGATTGCTGAAAGGCAGAGAGAATCCAGCAAGGAGTTAGTTAGAAGCTGGAAACTGCTGCAGGAAGCAGAGACACCTATGCAGAGAAACCTGCAATATGGAGGATGGAATGTGAGACAGAAACCAGAGCAGAAAGCCAAGGAGAATGATTAAGTATTGGAGAGAGCCTTTGGAAAAAACTGGAAGCCTGCTGCTGAAAAACAGACCAGTTCTAGAGCAGAGAGTCCTGAGGTAAAGGACCAGTCTAGTCAGCTGGGCCAAAAACAGTGAGAGGAATGCACTGCTGATAACAGCCTACAAATTAGGCAAAAAGGGAAAACTGTCTGTATTTTATTTGAGACTGTGCATTCAAAACTGCTGGCCCACAAACGTTTGTTTAGTTTGAGACTGTATATTGAACAAACTGCTGGCCCACATAGGTGGTTCAAATATTCCTTTGTCAAGTCAGCCTGAAAGAATTGTTTTGTGTTAACCTTTATGTTACCTGACCAGGCTGGAGAAGTTGAACTGACTGATTATGCTTTTCTGGAGCAACCACTTACATTTGAAGCAATAAAAGTACATTTTGTTCTGTGAACTTAAAACTCAGCATGTTGCTTCTCCATCTACCATAGGCCAGCTTGTCACAGTTAGACTGTCTGATCTTCTAGTTAGGTGTCAGACATGCTGCGGGGTCAATATTGATTGGATTCCAAGGAGCATAAGGCCCACTGATGTCTTTTTAGCTAGGATGCAGGTCTGGTACTTTAGCCTGCTGGATAGCTGGAGCCAGTTAGCCTGCTCATAAATGTCACATGTGTGAGGAAAGCGGGCAGCTGAAATAAGGAGTCTACATGTCTTATTAAGGGCTACAGCTATGTGCCGGAGTGCAGTATTAGTAGTGGATCCATAGATATCGTGCCTGTAGTCAATAGTTGAGATAACAGAGCTCTGGATAGTGAGGTTCAAGGCTGCAGCTGTTAGGCAATATTTATGCTTGTATAGTAGTCCTATGTGGGAGTTTACAGTTTTAGCGATATTGTCAATGTGTTTGGTATATGAGAGGGAGAAGTCAAGGTTCAGGCCCAGATATTTAAACATATCCACCTACTCAAAGGTGATGCCTTCATGGTTGTAAATTATGAGCTCATGGTCCTTGTACTTGTTGTGGGATCCATGGAACAACATTGTTTTAGTTTTTTTGTGGTTAAGGATGAGTTTATGTGAGCAAAACCAGTCTTCTACTTCTGTGAAACCTTTCTGTAGTAGAGACTGAAGGGAGGTGGGGTCAGTGTGGCAAGTGAAGATTACTGTATTATCTGCATACAGTAACATTCTGTCATGGCAGGAGGCAAGGAGATTGTTCAGGAATATGCTGAATAACAAGGGACCCAGGATAGAACCTTGGGGTACTCCAGAGTGGATTGGTAGGAATGACAAGAGGAATTCACCAATCCTGATCTGTTGGGTCCATTTACTGAAGTAGCATTTGAAACCAGAAATTAGTTTCACTTGAAAGACCAAGGAGGGATAATTGTTCAAGGAGAATGGAGTGATTGACAGTGTCAAATG
This sequence comes from Neoceratodus forsteri, assembly GCA_016271365.2. Taxonomy (NCBI): domain Eukaryota; kingdom Metazoa; phylum Chordata; order Ceratodontiformes; family Ceratodontidae; genus Neoceratodus; species Neoceratodus forsteri. Next base: position 928,965,913 of record CM057458.1, on the reverse strand, counting down.
CCTTAGTTAGGTCTATAAAAGAGGTGCCGACCAACTGGCCCTGATCAAGTACATGATGGATATGTGTGGTGAATTCAAGGAGTGCTGTGGTAGTGCTGTAACCTTTGTGGAAACCATGCTGGGAACATTGCAGGCTGTATTTTACAAGGTACTCTGTGAGCTGATCAGCCACTATCTGTTCCAATGGTTTGGATAGAGGGGTGAGGATGGATATAGGCCTGTAGTTGTTTGTGAGAGTCTTGTCACCGCTTTTATAGATTGGAGTCACCACTGCCAGTTTCCACTTTTGGGGGAACTGGGAAAGCATGAGGGAATGGTTGAGGATTTTGGTTAGTGGGAGCAGGACTTCGTCAATGGTGAGGACGAGAAGTTTCATATCCAGTGAATCATCACTGACCCTAGACTTTCCAAGCACTTCAAGAATGTGTTTTTTAGCTAGGCTTTCCAGGATTGCTTTGAAATGGAAAGGAGGGTGCCCTTGTGGCAAACCTGAACTAACAGGAGCTGAGTTGGCTGTGGTGGGATCAAAAAAGTTAAGGGGTAGCACAAGACTAAGGTCAGCAAAAGTGGTGTTAAATGCGTTGGCAATAATTACATGGTCAAGAGTGATGGTACTATCTATGTTCAACATTGTGGGTGTTGTTTTGGGATCTTTTCCAGTCACTTCAGCAAGGTTACGTCAGAATTTACTCCCATCATTCCAGGTGCTGACTAAGGTGTTCCTGTAATAGTTAGCCTTCGCATGGTGGACTGCTCTGGTGCATGCATTCCTCACTGTTTTTAGGCCTGGATGTCAGTCTGGGTGCCAGCAGCCTTAGCATGATACCAGAGCTGATCTCAAGATTTCATTTGTGTAAGGAGGCCTAGTGTCATCCATGGGTTATTGACACCCTTGATCTTACGCTTCTTGAACAGAGCATGATCATCGCAGGCTGAGTTGAAACAGATGATAAAGTATTCAAGTGCTGTGTTCACATCAGGGGTTATATCAATTGGTGACCAATCATGTTCACAAAGGAGTGTTTTAAGTGACTCAAGATGTCCTGGGGTCAGCATTCTTCTGTTAATAGTTTTGGGGGGGGGGTTTGGTGTATTTGTTGGTCCAGATACACAAGATAGGAGAATGATCACTTAAGGCGTCTGGGAAGACTGTAGCTTCAGAGATATGCTCTGGATGATTAGTTAGCACCCAGTCCAGAAATGTACAGGTCCCTGTTCTGTAGTTTACTCTAGTAGGTGATTTGACCATTTGTGAGAAGTTGGCAGTAGCTATAATTATTCGGGCTGGAGGCCAGACAGCTGACATTGATATCGCCAAGCAGGATAACTTCTGTATTCTAATCCAGGGATGAGTGGTTTGGGGGTTGAGACCCCCACGATCTATGTGTAGCCAGTAGTTCAGGTGTGGCACTATGATAGTGCTTGGTGTTTTTATGGAGCGTTACCATTGTTTTCGGCATTTGTGTTTCGCTGTTTTTGACTGCACTGTTATGGATTTCTGTATTATGACCTAGTGCCCATTTTATTTTTAATTTGTTTTCTCAATCCTAACCCCTACCAGATCTCCAATGATATTTCTAAGCCAAATGTGGCAGCCAACTTTTTTCTTGAGAAAAATCAAATAAACATTCATAACATACTGAAATGTTAGTGGAAAGAAAGCATTTTACCACCAAATAACACTGGAAGATGCCCGGAATCTTTTACAGTGAAAACAAATGGCAGTCAAAATTTTTGCCCAGTTTTGTTGCACTGCTGCTTTACCTAGGGATGTACTTGTTGCTAGTAACTTGAGAGGTACCAGCTCAATCTATAGCACTGAGTAGCTGCTTGCTCTCAGGAACTGTTGGGAAGTAACTCGGGATGTATTAGCAAAACTCTATCTTGGGTACCTAGCTGCAAGTCTTACAATCCAATATTTGGTTGCAGGAGTGGTATACTGAGGAATCATTTCCCTTTCTTGGAGAACAGGGTACTTTTTTGCAAAATAAAGCTATATTTTTTTAATCTGAATGACCGTCATCCTAAAAAGCATGGCACAAAGGCATTGGCACAAATGTGTGAGTCTTACATTTAATAGAATTTAAACTAGCAGGCGGCAAGGCATGCGCTAGGGAGATGTGCAAGGAGAACTCAGTTGAGAGGAGACCTATCTAGCACTTTCCTAACTAGTGGGGGGGGATAATTAGGGGAAAAGGGTAACAGGGAGGGTGAACGGGGCATATGACAGAGAGACTAGACACCACACCAAAGGTGGAGATAGTTAAATAATGAAATAAATCAGTATAGTATGTCTGGTCAGCAGAAAAAGAAGGGTAGAAGGCAGAGGTCCTGGAGAGTGGTCTGCTTAAATGGCAGAGCCTCTGGAAGAAAATGAGTGAGCTCTAAGCAGTAGCGGCAGAGGCTAAAATGGATCTGTTAGCCGTAAAAGAAACAAGGGCAACAGGAAACAATGACTGGGATCTTGCAATAGCAGGCTACTTTTTTTACAGAAAAAAGGCAGGACAAGGGAGTTGTACTGTATGTTACGGAGATGTACTGTATAGAAGCCACTGAGGATACTACTCTTGGGGAGCATGGAATAGAAGAAGTTTGGGGTGCATCTGACATTGGAAGAGGTAAAAAGATCCTGGTTGAAGTGATGTACAGATCACAGAAAGAAGAGAGTATGGGGCAGGGAATGGGGGGAACAGGAACACATCAGCCAAAGAGGAGGTGGTGATTGTGGGCTAATTTAATATGTCAGATAAGGACTGAAAAATCCAAACAGCCAGCAGAGCAAGAAACAAGGTGCTGGTAGACATGATGCAAAACTACATTCTTATGCAGTGGGACAATTAACCAACAAGAGAGTGAGTGTCCCTTGATCCTTTTCTGCCAAATAGTAAGATAGTGACATATGAGGTGAGGGAGCCACTGGGGTCCAGTAACCACAATACATAGGAGATCAACATAATCACAGAAAAACAATACTCCAGTTTAAAAACTGTGGTCCTGGAATTCACAGTGGCTGAGTTCTGCCAGTTGAGGGACATGCTGAAAATGATGCTGGTAGGGTTAGAGGAAGCAGATGGGGCCAAAGCCAAGTGAGACATCATAAAGAAAGTGTAGGTGTCCTGTGCAATATTAGAACAGTAGCACAGAGGTGTCAGTATCATGCATGTGACAGACTGAAATGAAGGAAAAGTACAAAAAGACAATCTGTTTTTAAAAGAGGGGTAGGAAGGTGAGGCAGTAAAGGGAAAAATTGTATCATCCCCAAAATATAAGGGGCAAATATCAAGGCCAATGAAGAAGACTATCTAAAAAATCTGAAACAGACCAGAGCAATGGTACAAAAAAGTAAAGCAGAGAATGAGCTAAGAATAATTTTGGGGTCAGAGAGGGGTGAAACCCTTTTTTAGATACATTAAGTGAAAAGGAAAACTAGAGAGGGTGCTACAGTATCAAATTAAAGAGGAAAGGGACATGGGCATTGGCTGAAAAGGATGGGAAAAAGGCTGATATATAGTACTGAATGATTATGTTTGCGTCACATTCACTGTGTAAGAGGGAGGGCCACTACTGAATTGTGATCCAAAGGCCAATGAGAGTGGGGTAAGAAGGTTGGAGACTGAGTTAGGACCATTCTCAGAAGAAAGGGTGTACAGGGGCCTAAAAGTTTTGAAGGTGGAGAAACTGCCTTATCCTAATGGGTTGCACTGGAGGTTGCTGAAGGAGGTGCAGCAGACGCTAACAGTACCATTGGTATATACAGTATATTTAATTGTTCCCAGGTGCTGGAGTAGTCCAGGAAGAAGGAAGCTAATGTGGTGCTCCATCACAAGAGCTTTGACAGGGATGACCTGGCAAATTACAGGCTGGTCAGTCTAACCTTAATTGTAGGCACGCTTCTGGAACCATAATTAAGTTGTGAAATTCTTGAAGGCATATTAGTTGCAGAATTGGAGACAGCATGGGTTTTTTACGTGGGGGGGTTGTTCTTGCCAACCTAACATGGACTGATATACATACAGTAGTTGAGAGAATCCAGAACAAGGTGTATCTCTGTGCTGATGATATTACTATGATTTTTACAAGAATGAACAATGAGAAATCAGTCAGTGAAAGGAAAAGAGACCAGGACAAATTGGAAAGTGGTCAAGATTATGGCAATTAAAGCTGAATACAAAAAATGTAAAGGGGTGCAGATTTCTAGAAGTAACCCTAAAATTAATTACTGGATGGGGGAAGTAAGGTGGTACAGACAACTCAGGAGAGATACTCGGGGTTTATTAGTGACAGTCTCACATCCACTGCTAGTGTAGCAAAGTGTATGGGAAAGAAAAGAGGATTCTAGGATGTATTTTAATGGGGACCTGATAGCAGGAGGATGGAGGTGATATTGCCTAAGTAGAGTTCCCTGGTAAAGCAGATCTTAACAGGTATAACACTGAAACTTGTTGAAACCTTGAAATTTGAATGTACGCAATAGCTTAATTTGCTTGAAACCTTTGTACCATGTTTGACTCTAAGTTGTTTTACCCTCCGCATTCAGATGACATACCTTTCAATGTATTGCTCATTACCTTTGTACTACACTTGACTCTGGCTTATTTTACCCTCTGCATTCATTTGTAATACCTTTCATTGTATTGTTCATTTCTTGTTTTGCACTTCCATGAAGTGCAGCCTTTGCAAAGGAGTCTCTGACTCAAAGGTTTGTAATTCTGATATCTCAATAAATAAATAAAACATTGAAGCCTATGATGGAAAGGGGGCTATGACTAAGAAATGCAAATCTTGTGGGGAATCAGTAAGGTAAATTATAAATACTTGTTCACAATGAATGAGGGCATAGTGACTAGAGGACACAGGTGGAGACTAGTGGGGGAGAGTGATTCCAGAGGGTCATGAGGAAGTTCCTTATAGAGCAGGAGGTGGATGAATCCAATAGATTGCCAAGAGAAGGTGTTGAAGCCAAGTCTGTGATGGGGTTTAATCTTGAGTGGGACAAATATAAGGCAATATTGGGCCCCAAAGGCAGAAGACAGGAAGGTATATCTGGGGAAGAAGGTGATGATCAACCATTAGGGTTATATCAGATTTTCATTTCCAGGCCAGCATCAGGTAGAACATGAAGTTGGCATGGACGTGTGCAGACTGGTGAGACCTCATTTTCTGTTGATAAAATCCATGTTTCTTTGTTTCTCTCATTTGAAATTAACAAGAAATGTGAAAGGCACAAATGCCATAATGGTGTATCTTGTGTTCTGCTTGATGCTGTGTTCTGCCTTGAATAAGTTTGGGTACAGTAATATATTGCATCGGAAACAGATCAAATAACAAAAAAAGCAGCTAAGACACCCATAGACATTTCACACTTTTCAATTTTTAATATACTGTGTTTTTAATAACAGGAATACCTTTTTAGCAACACTGCATTTGTGGTATGCTATTATATGAGTTGACTGTATCTCTAAGACTATGCCCACGATACCATATTAATGTACAGCAGGTTGTAAAAATGATATGAGATAATTTAGAAACAGGGACATACAGTAAGCCATACATTTCAAGTGTCTTCTGAAACTGAAACAGTTTAATACTAAATTATGTTCTAGGTCATGTAACACTAAACTTTACTGGTGTTTCTGTCAGACCACCAAGTTAATCCTTATCAGGCCATTACTGAAACAATGCTATTGTTAGCACACATTGCCTCTCTGCTATGTGGTGGCCAAGGTAATTATGGTGGGGTTGGGTTGTTTCACTCTCTAATTACCTAGTTCTTTGGGAGGAGTGGGGTGCGAAATGATAATCCCTGAATATCCATTCAGTGCTGAATTGCAGTGACATTTTATGCGAGGTGGACTACAGTATCTAGGTGTAGTCATACCTTTCCCACACTGCTTTTCCGTTTTTTTGCTGCCATTTATATACCACTGGCTAAATCTGTAACAAGTCCTTCCCTGCTTTTTGTACTCAGAGTGCTCCCCTCTAATGAGCCCATGCCCTGTAGAGACAGTCAGATTTTTCTTATTGGGGAATGTGTTCACATCTTATAAATTCTATGAAGCACTCCTGTAAAAAGCCCCTGCAACAATGAGGCAGTCATTGTTGTTTGAGTGGGGATGTCTTCACATCTGATTAATTCTATTACAAAGCTCTCCTGTAATGAACCCCTGTACAGAGGCAATCCATTCTTTTTTTTAATTTGGATTGATATGTTCACATCTTGTACAATGTATTATGAAGCTGTCCTACAAAGACCCCCCAATCTGTAGAGGCAGTCAATTTTATTTTATTTAGCAGGATGGATCAGAGGGAGCTGTCAGTCAGTCAGTATGCATGTGCTGTATACAATAAGCACTCAGCAACAACTCAGTCGACAGTTGGCCATGGTGGTGAGAGGAGGGCTGTGCTGTTCTTCGGCTCAAAGTTCAGGATGGGGTGTAGAGGGGGGTGGTGGGCGCTACCTGCTGGGGTGGAGGGTGGGAGTCCATGATACCACCAGAGAATTATTATAGCAACATGTTAATGTATGGGCATTTTGGGGCTGGGGGGGAACTGCTAGATCACAAGGGAATGATTTTCTTAACATGTTCATTTATGGGTAGATTGGGACTAGGGGGTGGAGGTCCACTAGACCACCAAGGACTATGATATGAATGATTTGGGGAGATACTGGGGATTGGGAGGTACAAGACTACCAGGGAAGTTACTGTACCTACTTTACCCATGTGCCATTACTGGACTGTGCATACAGTCCCATGCACTTTGCACATTGCCAACACTGCCACTGTCACTCAGCTGTCCCCCTGATTCCCATGACACCTCCTGTGCCTCTTCTACACCTAGCCTCCTCTTGTCCAGCAGCTTCATTCCCTCACCATCCCAATCCCACTAGAGTTGCACCGGGGGGGGGGGGATCCCTGCAGCATGTCCCACAAGTGTGCCAACTGTTTGGCACAGAAGGCAACTTGCGACACACCCAGGGAGTTTGTGCAAGTACCCAGTTTTTTACAAATTGGGCGCAGGGTTCCTGGCTCACCCCAGAGTGTGCTGCATCCCTGTAGTGATGCAACTTGCACCACTCTAAGGGATCTTTGAAAATTGAGCCCCGTGTCTCTACTTCTGTCTCTTTAATGTTTTCTGAATGCATCAAGCCATCTTTCAGCATATCACATCTTTTAAGCACTACCAGTGGCAATTCTCTAAATGTCCTTTCACCTAATTCTCTAGCTTTAAGAATGTATCAATTTCTAAAAAATAATGCTTTTGATGTGACCAAAAGCACAATTAAAAGCCATAGAAAAGACTAAGCCCCCAGTGCTGTCTTCCCTCTGTGTAGATTTTAATAGGTCCATTCTTAGTACCAATGAGGCTCTGTGACGTGCCTGTTTTATAAGTGAATGTGCATAACCATGTTTCTCAAATCTATTTTCCAGAATTTCCACTGCCCTCGTACAGTCAGGTTCTTTTGAACAATTTCATTTTACTCTAAGGAACTGTCCATGGGGTATATTTTGAACAAGACTTTTAGGGTGTGAACTTTCAAAGCTCGGAAAAGTGTTTTTATCAGTTGGTTTTCTAAAAAGTCAGTTGGCTAATTTGTCCTTATCTTTGAAAATGTCCAAGTCATGATATAGTATACAAGCCTCACTTGTTTGTAAGGTGAACTGTATGTTAGGATTCGCATTGTGTTTAGATAGGTTTACCTCCTGCTCTGTGCATGACCATTAAAAAAGAATGATCTATGTATCAGTTATAGATAATAAATGTGTCCTTCTAGGTGTTTGACTCATTCACAATGAAATCTGACTTAAGCTGATACACAAATACAATTGCAAAGGATGGGGACATCATGGACAACATTGCCATGCCTCTGGTTTGTGAAAAAAAAACAGTTCTTATTAAATTTGAAATAGTTTTCTTTTAAGACAAGTGAGGCTAGTTCCAAGAGGAACTCAGTGCTGGGTTTTTCATCAGTGTTCCTGATACAAGAACTGAACCACACTGGTAGAGACTGAGGTAAAGTGTCTTTGGCCACCATGGACATGATGGACCTATATCTCTATCCCACAAGATGAGGTTTTAGGAGTGTTAAGAGCTGTTGTGAATCTCAGGAATGTTGGTTCCATCTTTTTCAAATGTATATATGTACCACTGAGTCGAATTTCATTGTAAAAGAGACAAACACCTTTAAGGACAAAATTATTGTCTATAAAAAACAGACCTTGGGTTCAATTTTCAAAACTGCCCTAGATCAAAACAAACTGTGGCAAATGGCAGCTTGCATTGATCACTGGTGCACTTGGATCCTGCACTCAGTTTAGTATTTCAGGGTCCTGGTACCAAAGATTTGCTGCATCTACTCCTGTGCGTCCAACAAGTGGCACATGGGAGGGGTTGATGGAGGTGGCTGTCACCTCCTAGGTGAGGAAAATCTGGCCCCATGATTATTGCAGGAGACTTGGGTAATGTTGGATGTCCATAGTCTGCACAGTACTATTATATCCAGCCTATTGCCCTGCCTGGGAAAGCTCCTGTTGTTATGTGTCAGATTATAATATATATATATATATATATATATATATATATATATATATATTATATGATGTGTGAAATGTTAGCAGACCCCAACAGACAAAGGATAGTTGCAGTCTGGATATTACATATAATACTGTCAGATCCATTATGGTATCCTAGGCAACCACATGCAAGAAATCACTGAAATAAATCCCTACACAGAAACTGCCATGGCAAATTGCCAACTAGGCAGTAGTACTCATATGTGCCCAACAACCTGTACAATAAATGAAAAACAAAGTACTGGAGTGTGGCCCAACATACTGGTATGCTGCAGTAATGGGTGGCAGGTGTTCACATATATTTAGTGTGTAAGTACCATTCCTGTGACTGTTTAGTACATTTCCTTACATATGTCACACCACCAGCAATAGTCACCGTGCCTCATTAGAATCACACTACTCCATGATGAAGACAGTACATGACAACATCAATTGCAAATGGAATAAGGATGCCTACAGTTACTGTAAGCATATACAATGGCAATAAATTACAATAAATGTACACTACATGCATGTCTCTGCAAAACACAGATTCCTCCAGCAGACCATACTAGACAGAGCCTACTTGGCACCTGTTGTGCTTGCCACAGTAAGCAAACTACAGCAGGAGTTATGCTGGCATGGATGTAGTACACAGGGCACACTCTTTGTCAAATGATGGGAAGGTATGGGTATATATTCTGTACTATTTTTTGTCACACAAATGTATTTGTCCCCTTTCCCATTTCAAGGTTATCTGCTATCAGGTGGGTACCCACTGGGTTGCTGCCATTAATTGTAACCACACAAGTGGCACAGTACAATCTTCCCAGTGCCCTCCATACACCATACATGAGAATGGGATGGCACATGGGCTGTTAGAGCAGCTCCTGGCTGGTGTAGCCTTGAGCTGGTTCTTAGACTGTTGGAGACCTTTGAAAATCCCACGTACGGGGATGTGGCAGCAATGGTCTGTCACACTGCACCATCCACCATGGCACAGCCCTATGTTTGGTGCAGGGCTGGATGCAGGGCTTGTCTTGTGTAACAGCAAATGATTTTGACACAGCCTGGGTTTGAAAATCATGATTGTTGCAACTTTTGATGCAAAGTGCCCCTTGTCTCGTTTCTATTTGACACAGGCATCTTGCATCAATTTCAGGGTTTTGAAGATCAAGCCCCTAGTGTATTGAGATTGAGCAGGAGTGTTGTATGATCCACCAAGTCAAATGCCTTGGCGAGGGCCACATAAATGGCTCCAGTGAAGAGTCCATTATCCATGGCTATGTGGAAATCATTGGTGACTTTAAGCAGTATGGTGGAATTTCCCTTTGCCACATTGCACGAGAGAGAGCTGATTGTGTAGACTGAAATGCTGAGCCAGCTGTGAGTGAATGGGCTTTTTATGAACTGACAGAAATTGAGCATGCCAGTGTTGCTGTGATATATGTTTATTCTTTTTATTCTCTCCACCCACCCCAAGAATTTACTCTGACTCTTGCATTCTGTACTACATTTCACTACAACTGAGGTACTTTTAACATCTCCTGAAATACATCCTGGGCTAGATTTTCAAATGACAAGGGAACTAAGTCCCACACTGCAGCCCCAGCTGCAGGACAAAATCTCTGCATCTGCGGAGTTTTCAAAGTTTCATCCAACACAGCTGCGAGGAATGTTACATCTGCTCCTACTAGGCATATTGTTTTTCCATGGCTGTGCCTGAAAAATAGTCACAAGCTGCTGTAAATCATGGAGTTGGTGGCAAACTGGCTTCTCTTCTGAAAATACCACAGCTGTGGTAAAAACTGTGTCTCCACAAGTGGAGACCCACTTGTGGCAGTTCTTTTCACACAGCTGTGGGATTCTTGTGGGCTTTGAAAATCTAGCCCCCCAATCTGTAAACTTTACAGTGCCTTCTTATGTATATAAATTTGGGGAGGCAGTATAGCCATACCTCTCAACTGTCCCTGATTTTCAGGGACGTCCCTGATTTTGCCTCACAATTTTACTCTGTCCCTCCAAAACATTGTGTTTCCATGACCAAACAGTGGAATTTGTAAGCACAGAATAATGTCAAACATTAAAGCTGCAGACTTGTTCCTCCTTAGAAAATGCATTTTACACTAAGCTCCTTATTCTACCAGCTTACTGAGTTGATATCTCCAATTTTGAAGATGTGTCCTTGATTTTGGTCCTTTGTCCCTGATTTCTTTAAGCCTTGTCCCTGATTTATGAGGCAGGAGGTTGAGAGGTATGAGTATAGCACAGTGGTTTAAGGCTCTGAGCTGAAAATCTGGAGACCTGGGATGAAATCCCACAGCCCCCACTTGCATACTGTGTGACCTTGACAAAGTCACTTAATTTCTCTGTGCTCCCAGATCACACCTATAAACAAGCTTTCAGCTTAGTGTGTTACTCCTGGTAAAACAACTGAAAGAAAACAAATTGCTAATATTAGATTGCACTGTCCACTTATAAAAAGCTATGCTTTTTGTAGAAACTGCCATCTCCTCGAAAACAGCTCTGTGTACAATAGCTTGAAAGCTTGGACCTGAAAATTTCTTATCGGTCCAATAAAACGTATAAAATCACATCCATCTATGAGTGCAAGGAACAAGGACCAGTATGGCTACAAACAGTTCTTCAACCATTGGCAAGAGGCCTGATATCTTGATCATAAACACAGAACTGAAATATACATTCAGAAAATGTGCCTTTCCTTTTTCTTCCTGCACACTAACCTTATTCTTCCACAATCTCTAAATGCTCTTACCTGCCTTTTTTACACTGATTTATCTTCCTACACAAAAGACTGTAACATCAAACTTTATTTTTAATACCTCCTACCAACAACACTAAGTTTGTTAGAGGATTTCTTCTAGAACTGTTTACAGTTCTGTGTGTAATCAATCACACAAGATACTTTCAGGCTTCACAAAAAAAATGGCTCAAGTTTTTCTTTTACAGTCTTTTGTTTAAAAAAGGTTCAAATAACTTTGCAAATGAGCACTGCATGCGGCATCCGAGAAATGCCAAGAATAGATATTTATTTAATATAAGACAGTGATAATTAACATACATAGTTGTTTTAGATATAATAAGTACCACATTGATTCTGGGTGAACTATATTAAACTGTGGAGTATCTTTTGTTGGAAACGAGTTTTATTAATGTTCTTTTTACACTACTATTTAGGATTGCTCTCTGCCATTTAGCATATGAGCTTCTTCAAGCCAGAGGAGTGAAATGAGAGAGAGGATGAGAACCCTCTTGATATTTTTTTCTCTCTTGGGACATCTTTTGGAACCTTGACATTGTATTGTTTTATTGTTCTTAGGATTGGTTATATTGGTAAGTTCCATAGAATCATGAAACACATATTTATAAAAAGTTTTTATCTAAAAGTCTGTTCTTGTTTATGGCTTTCCAGGTCTGGGTTGTACTTCAGTGCTATTCATTTATTTCCCTAGGTGTTTTGAAAGTTTGTTGAGATTCTTTTTATTATCTATTGCTGTTGAAAATATTTATTTTCCGGAATGCTGTATGATTATTTTATATTTGTACCTTTCCTTGTGGCGTAACCTGTATCCTGGAGAACACTTTTTCTTGAATAAATATGGTGAATATAAAAAAAAATAGTACATTTATTTTGAGGTAGAACAGGTATACCAGAGCAACAAAAAGAAAATGTAACACATGGAAAACGTTCTGGTGTACTTTTGCTAGAGTTCCAAAACAACTTAAATTATTCTGAGTCTTGGATAATTAAACAGGATTTTGTATACCCATATTGTTATGAAGTTCAAAGAGCTTTAAAAAAAAGAAAGGAAAATAAATCAAAATAAAACTAAACTTAGCAATAATCAAATAATTAATTAACCAATTAAATAGTGCACTTTTTCACTCAATGCTATGCTATAAAATATAAATACAGTATACATCACATATATGTACATGCTTTGTATGGACAGGCACTTTGTATGAATGAATTAGCCTTTCCAAATCCCATCCAATAGCCCCCCCATTATAAACCCCCTGATATAACAAACTATACAGGCCAACTATACAGGCCACCTATAACAAATGCCAGTGGCACCTAATGAACAGGGCCACTGGAAAATTGTGGAAAATTTTACCCAAAGATGCGGGGACTTTTTTGTAGAAATTGCGGAGGTTCACTATACATCCCTACTGTTCCCTAATAAATCTTTTATTGTTTGCTGCAGCTTGTATTGATCACATGAATTGTTAGAGAAATGTTTTGCCACTTGTAAGTTCTTTTAATATAAAGAAAGGTGTGCATTTTTGACATGCACTGCAAATTAATCATTATGTAGCATATCTTATAAAAATCAAGACATCTAAGTCATGCAGTGCTAATTAAATTTTATTCAGTAATTTACAATTAGTCTGTACTGAATACATCCTGAAACAACATATTTTACCAGTTTCTTGATGTTAAATAATGAAGCCTGTTTAAACTACTTGCTTTGGTGCAAGAAAAAACTAAACAGATAACCAGGGTGCCTAATAAAGGTCTAGTAAGAAAAATATTTATTTTGTTAAAATAATTACTGTTCTTAATCAGCACTATAAGTACATTTTAAAATCACATAATGAAAGTATCAAATCATACCAGTAGCTTTTCATTACATCGTACAATAGTTTCCTGTACATTGTACTTTTGTTCTACTCGGTTTGCAGTAATTTTACTAGGGTTGCAATTATTTTGTCTATTTGAAGGTAACTGATTAACTATACTTAACCTGTTCAGCATGTTTTAAGAAATGTTTGCTTTTTGTAGGCTTTGTATGTGAGTATGCAGTTGTGGCAGATTGACATGTAAGGAATCACTGTCACCAACCCCCTCAGAAGCACATTCAAGTTTATAATCAGCAGGGTCATATAAACTCCTGACACATTTGAATCAAAACCCTTTCAGATTGAAAGTATTTATACAAGGAAAATCTGCCCTACCATTCAAAAACAAGCATTGTGGTCAATGCTTCATTTAGGTGAATGGGGCACTTTGCACCTCTTCTCAAAACTATTGTTTCAGTCTCTGTGTCAGCAGAATGTTCTCTGATAGTCTGCTTTAACACAGATTTGAAGTGTTCAAGTCTACATATGCATGACCAGAGGATTTTGAAACCAAAGCAGGGAAGTGAAGCACATGAAAGCAGAGTCACATTTGACCCCTTCTCACCTCACTCTGTACTGTTTTGGTCAAATCCAAGTCTGTATACTAAATTGTTAGCATATCTGAGAAGATTTCCTTGAGGATTTAAATATTTTTATACAATTTCAGTCAAAAATTCCATGAATGTAAGAAATTGCAAGAAACTGTGGATTTTGTGCGGAGAAGGGTGAAAATTGTGGAAATTGCAGAACAATTGCACCCTGCTAATGAGGTGCTAATCAGCTTAGTCACAGACCCAGACTACTGCTTGATGAGGTGTTAATGAGGCATAGGAGGCAGAAATCTATCTGAGACTCACTTCAGTGATGATAGTGAGAACTGCATGGAGCACTGCCTGATTCTAATGCTGAAGGGCTGAGTAGATTGAGGATGGTTTCTTAGACAGGCTGGTTTCTTAGAAACCAAAGTGTAGAATTGTTTTCTTAGCAGTAAATCTCCTTTTTATATAGCACTAAACACTTTTAAAGTAAAATTTGGGGGAATTATTATCACTCGCTGGGGAGGAATCATGAGTGGGAAAGGAGGAAAAAGAAGACCTAAATGAATTAAGGTCACCAAAGTAATTATTGAAAACCTCAGTGGTAACAGCAGGATCACTAGTGAGTAAATTGTCTTTCAATAAAGAAATAGAGGTTTGGGTCTTCTTCCTACCCAGTAGCTGACTGAGCACACCCCAGGTCTTCCTGGTGTTCCCATAGGAATTTTGCTGAGCAGTAAGAAAGTATTGGATCCTAACCTTTCTGATAACAACTTTACATTTAGTGCACAGGGTTTTATAGGCCTGCAATAAGGAAGTGTCCTTGGATTTCCTATAGGCCCTCCAACTTCTATCTCTGATTTGCATCAGCTTAAGTAAAATTGGAGATACCTAGGGTTGCTTATTTGACTCAACCCTCTTACGCTTAAGAGGAGCAATCTGATTGACTACTCCCTGAAAAATATCATAAAAGATAAGTGAGCATTCCGGAAGGGTCAGAGGTTTATTTGAGTGGGGAGCAATCAACTTCAGAAAAGAGAGAATCCAATTGTTCAGAGGAAAGAGATTTGATTGCCTTGAATTCAATTACCTGGGGAGGAGACTTAGGAGACTCAGAGGACCAGCCATAGTGGATGGGACAGTGGTCACTCATACTGTCTGGTAGGACCTCCAAAAAGGGAACCCTGTCAGGATGCGTGGCCAATATCCAGTCCAACACAGTGTCCAAGCCTAATCTATAGTTGTGCCTTGTGATTTCACTTATAATGTGGTAAAATTCCAACTCCAACAGTGTTCCTTTGATGTCAGAGGTGTTATGGTCAGAGCCCCAGTCACAGTTAAAATCTCCCATGACCATCAATTCATGATTCAGGGACAACTTTGACTTAAATTTGGAGAGTAAAGCCAAACCAGAGGAAATGTTACCTGAGTGGGGCAAAAACAGAACTCAGAATAAGGTGCTTCTCCTGACCCAGAACCAATTCCACTGAAGCCATATCACAAATTAAATTAGAATCAGAAACAGAGTGTAGATCTGATTGAAGCCTAGTAGAGATATAAATGCCAACTCCCCCACCACTTCATTCCAAAAGATATTTTCTAAAAATATTATAATCAGGAAGAGTAACTACAGAGTCCAAAACCTGAGCAGTAATCCATGTCTCAGACAGAGTGATGGCATCAAAAGAATACTGCTCATTCCAGGCAACAAACTCAGCCCATTTTGATGTTGAACTATGTATGTTTAAATGGACCAGATTGACAGCTGATGAG
This sequence comes from Neoceratodus forsteri, assembly GCA_016271365.2. Classification (NCBI taxonomy): domain Eukaryota; kingdom Metazoa; phylum Chordata; order Ceratodontiformes; family Ceratodontidae; genus Neoceratodus; species Neoceratodus forsteri. The sequence continues at coordinate 928,950,408 of CM057458.1, read as the reverse complement.
TCTAAAGGAGAATTATCAGTGGGAGTAAAAGCATTTAATACTGAGATTGGACCGGGATGAGGGTGTACAGATCCTGAAAAGAGCAAAAGAATCAACACAAGTTTCCTAGGCCTCAACCTGAAATCATATTGTAACTCACATTTAGAGAGGAAACTGATAGTGTGAAAACTAAATTTAAACTGGAAAAAGTAATATACAGGATGATTAAAGTTATTTGACTCTAGATGACAAAACTCACAATATGTGAACTAAGCTGAGGCTCCAGTCATGTTGTATTGAATGTCATGTACTGAGAAACAGCAGAGTAGTATTTTAGAGACATCAATGTTGTGTGAGAAAGCAGTACTGTAGAGAGTGTTGTGTGTACAATTATTGTGACAGTATACATTTTTGATAGCCCAGACAGACACTTATAATAGACAAGAGGGGATCAGATTGAGTAGTCTGTTATAAGTAACTTGCACTGTATCTCAAAAAATACTTAATACTGTATGACAAATGTGTGTTCTCCCTAAAAAGGTCTGGAAATACAAGATGTGTATACCTCTTCTAGCAGGAAGCATGCAGCCAAATTCTTTACTTCACTTCTTTTCAGATACTTTTTCTTAAAAGCTGTTTATTCAACCCTTTTCTTTACAGGAATGCAGGCTTCCTTGTTTAGTTTTCTTGGAAAAATCTTCTTTTGAACTGTGTGATGTGCCCCTGTCAGAGGACTAGCAGGGTCTAAATGTTGCCTGAAAAATGACAGTATTTATAGTAAGCGTGAAGTCATCAACTTCATAACATCAGAATTAACAAATTTAGGGACACTGACTGTACATTTGCCAATCCCATGAATTTTTCCCTCCTCCCTTCATTCTCCACTCCTTGGGGAAAGTTTTCATGACTTTATTCACTTATACTTAGAAATCGTAATTCATGCATAACATTTGAGTAATAATGATATATTTGAACAAATGACCGTCGTGTATAGTTTACAACATAAGAAATAGTTTGCAGTGTCTCTTGTCTTTGTACCTTGTTTAGTTCTCACAGAATCAATTTCTTGTAACAACTTATTTTTTACACACAGCTGAATCTTGTAAATATGACATAATTCATGGAAATTTTTGCAGTATGAAGTTCAATGTACCAACATTAACAATATCCACAACAGCAAATATACAAAACAAAACAACCTATCTGCCAAGATCCACCTTCTCCTTGCTGCTCCCACCCCTCCTTCCCCTTCTCCAGTGCAGGGTCATCAGACAACAGTCATAACTAAGCCATTGATACAAAAGAAACATGTAAGGAAAATGGGAAGATCTGAAGACATATAACAATTATTATATATCCAAGTAAACATAAAACAGCAAATAAGAAAAGGGACATCATATCCGACACTCAGTCAACCAACCAAACATAAAGTGTAGCCTAATTGGATAGTAATGAAAGTAATGCCAGTAAGGAATCAAAAATTCCCTTATATACATGGAGTCAGTCTGCCATAGCCGCGATTGTTTTTCTTAGTTTCTATAGCAAATAGAATTTCCTTGTAACATTCCAAGTAGTTGGGAGGGACTGATCACACCAATGATGCATTATAATTTTCTTGGCACAGACTGAGATAAGGGCCATATGATTACATTGTCTACCAAGCAATATATCTCCATATAGTCCTAGAAGGCAAACTTCTGGGAGGAAGGTGGATTCCAACCCCAAAAGGGGGTCTTGTGTTGCTGTATGGTGTCCCAAAAGGGTGAAGCTTTCTCACAGTCCCACAAAATATGTAGTAGGATGCCAGGATCTTTACCACAGTGAGTGCATAGGTCAGATGGTGACCTACCCATTTTGAAAAACTTAACAGGAGTATAATAAAGATTATGTAATACTTGAATTGTATATACTGATATCTCTGCAATTTTAAATATATGTATAAATTTCCCATATACAGGGCCAGTCAAGTGGCATATCAGAGTTAGAAACAGCCTGGTCCAATAAACCAGTTTTATCTTCCCTACTGGAAAGTAGGTCATAAAGCTGTGTGTAGAAAAAAGATACAGCATGTGGAGAAGATGCCCTAGGGGCCAAACTAAGCAATTTCTGCTCATATTCACTAGACTAGACCCCAGAACCAAAATGACGATGCAGGATACAGGAATGTTTGAAATACTTAAAACAAAATTTGGTAGGCAATTGGTATTTTTGCTGAAAAGCCTGAAATGGCAGCAGAACCCCGTTGCTTGTGAGCTGGTCTACCAACCTAACTCCTGGACAGGACAAAAAGTAGAATTAGGAGGTTTTCCCACAATCTTGAAATGTTTTTCCCCAATAGTGGCTGAGGGATATCTTTCATGGAATCCAGTCGAAGAAGTGAGTATAGTTGTTTATGAGCACAAACCGATATAACTAAGGGTATAGCATGAACAGCACAATGGAGACAACTGGGGGGCATGCAACAGTGCAGTGATATTAAGATTTAGTTGATTACATAAGGAACGCTCAGTTTCTAACCATTGGGGTACATAGTCACAAAGATAATCCATTGCTGGGCTTCTATACCAATGAAAATAGCGAGTACTATGTATAGCTAAGTAATATAAATAAAAATTGAAAAGTCATAACCCACACCCCAGATAACTTAGGAGCAAACAGGTTAGCAAAAGCCCATGTAAAATGAGTTCTTGCAGGCTAGGCACACCAGCTAGTAGATAACGTAAGCAGCTGTGAACAGTCCAGTCACCAGTTCAAGGGAGTCCAAGTAAAAGCGCAGATCCAAATGAGCGAAAATAACTTGCAAACACTGAAGGAAACCAAATGGGAAGAGCATCCAATAAGAAAGTACTGGAATAACCAGATAAAAGAAAACAGCACTAAACAAATATGAATGGTTCAGTGATCTTTAAATAACTCGGGTAGCAACATCTTGATGTCCTGGACAGCACGCTCTGCAAAATCCCATCCCACATAAAACACCGACCCACATAAAAGGCTGCTTAACAAAATGAGTAGTCTGATCATAGAGCACAAGGTGGTAAACTGGGTTGGGAACTGGCTAATGGACAGGAAGCAGAGGATGGTGGTAAATGGGATCCAGTCAGGGAAGAGGGGGGAGTGACCAGCAGGGTACCACAGGGATCAGTCCTTGGACCACTCCTGTTTAATGTCTTCATTAGTAACATTGCAGTAGAACTGGAGGAAGAGATTGGCTTGTTTGAAGATCACACCAAGATCTGCAACAGGCTGGATACTCCGGATGGGGTGGAGAGAATGTGAAAGGACATGGGAAAGCTTTAAAAAATGTCTGAGATGTGGAAATTGAGGCTCAGTTACAAGAAGTGCAAAATAAGGCACCTGGGAAGGGGGAACCCTGGTGAGAGCTTCAGGATGGGGGGGAGTTGCTGATGATCACCAAGCAAGTAAGGGACCTGGGGGTTATCATTTCTGATGATCTAAAGATGTTAAAGCAGAGTACAAAGGCTGCAGGGTGGGCCAGTGGCATGCCGGTGTGCATGGGCAGAGGTATCACTAGAAGAAGGCAGGAGGTCATTATGGCATTGTACAAAACACTAGTGAGGCCTCGCCTAAAGTACTCTGTGCATTTCTGGAGGCCACAACTTTGTAAGGACATCGACAAGGTGGAGGTGGCCCAGAGAAGGGCGACTAAGATGGTACAGGACTTGCACCAGAGAATATGTGAGGAGAGACTAAAGGACCTCAATATATACTCACTGGAGGAGAGGAGGGATCAAGGGAACATGAGAGAAACATTCAAGTACCTTAAGGGCATAAACAAGATGCATGGGGTAGACATCTTCTAATATAAGAGGTGTACAAGAACCAGCGGCATGATATAAAATTGGAAGGTGGCAAGCTGAGGTGAAATGTGATGAAGTTTTTCTTCACTGAGAGGGTTGTGGACACATGAAATAGACTGCCACAGGAGGTGGGGGCGAGCACAGTGGAGGGTTTTAAACATGCATGGGACAGGCATAAGGGTGCCATAGAGGTGGGAATGTGGGGTGAAAAGTCATTGACCAGTTAGTTGCAAACTAGTGTAGGGCTTTTGGGCAGACTTGATGGGCCTGCCTGTCCTTATCTGCTGACAATATTTATGTTTCTATGTTTCTGTCCCACAATTTCCAGGAGCCCTGGACCAGAATTTGCAGCTTTGCTGGGTATTGTATTTTGAAGTGAATTTCTGCAGCAGTTAAATTGGTTACTGTTGGGTGGTATGCTGTTCTTTTTTGTCACATTGAGTTGGGTAAATCCTGGACCACCCACAGCTTCACTCTTTCCCATGACAACTCCTGAAGTTCTCAAACTTTCCGCAATAGATGTTGTTTGTCAAGAAAATTAAGAAATTTAAAAATAATCAGCCACGGCGGAGTGCCTTTGGGAGGCATGGGTCACAAAGACTGGTGTGCACATTCAATAACATACAATGGTCTATTAGGTGATGGGCCAACAAGTTTAGCATACAGCTTTTGGTCAAATAAGATGGGGTTGGAACCTTCCATTTTTTCATGCAGCCCAAAAATCATGACATTATTCCTACGGCTCCAGCCCTCCAAATCTTCCAGTTTCTTCTCTAAACATGCCTTTTTTGTCTCAAAGCAGTTTGTTCTGGGTCTGCTTTATCTCTCCAAGAGTCTAGCGAGTGTGCCTGAGCTTCAACATTCCCTACTCGCCTGCCCAGGTCATTCATACCTGTCTGCAGAGATTTGATTTCAGCGTTAAGTCTGGTAAGGACTCTTTAAGAGCTGTGAATTCCAACAAGAACCATTCTTTCATTACTGGCATTGTACCCAAAGTAGCCATTGAGGAGCAGCCTGAACCAAGCACTTGAGCCTTAGAGCACTTACTTGCTTTGTTCGGTGTGGTCGGTGGGGTGTGCTTAGGTGGTGCTGACTGAATTTCTGTATCCATCCCGGTGAGAATCTCCTATTGATCAGCTGTCTAGAAGGTAAGAGGAGAGGAATAAGAATCTTGAATGCAAACATGTGGCTGATAATAGAATATTTAAAGTGATTTTCTGACATTTGCCATAACAAATGATAACAGTAAACTGTAGGAGTTGTGAATCAATCTCCTACTATTCAAACAGCCAAAAAGTGCTGTTTTCCATGAAAAAAAAAAAACACTTCTATTTTTCTGCTCTGCTTTATTTGCATGACCTGCCCCTTTTTTCTCAGTATGGAAAGCTGAACTGTGACATCATACCAGGAAAACTAAGTTATTAAAGGGACACTGCCAGTTTGTAGTTTCAGATAGCAAAATCAGCTATTTACTGTACCCACAATGCTTCACTATGTAAATGAATATACAGGCCATTATATTTCTGTGCTCACTGCAGAAATAGGAGACTACATCTCTCAGTGTAGATGTCTTGTAGCTAGATACTGCATGTACAATCCCTTGTTTTGAAAATAAACATACAAGAGCTTAAATCATTGACACCACTACAGAAATATGAGACTGCATCTCATAGTAAGGAAACTGGAAACCAGTGTCTTATTTTACCCACAGTGCCTTGCTATGGGCATTTACATATTAGTGCTCACCACTACCAACATACAGGACTGTAATTCTAAGTAAGCCACATTGAAATCAGCATTATAAATTATCTAGCTCCCTAGTATGACATCACTCTGAGGGTGTAGCTGCACAGAGAAACTGGAAGGCAGCCAGAAACAAAGTGCTGATAAACCATAACAATAAAATAATGATGACAGATTTTTTTACGATACAAATTGCAGCTTCAGCATCTGAAGCATGGGCAACAATGGCATACAAATGTGAAAAAGGCAACTGCAAAACATCAGAAAATCCCTTTAAGCTGAAATTCGGGTGAAGGAGTGAGAGATCTGCCACAGAGCAGCTACTCTGTTCTGAGCATCATGTGACTCTCATTTTTTTGTTATTTCTGTTTATGATGCTTGATCCCCAGGGGATGGGTGCTTGACAAATAAATATTTAGTTACAGTACTTTCAGATAACAAAATGAAACCAATCACAACAAAATAAACCAACCAAAAAAAAATCCTTGTCAATATAGAACTGTGCAGAATACAAAATTCTGCCAGCAGAATTTCCACAGAATTACCATTCCAATTCCATGTAATTTTGAGGAATTTGCACAAAAATGTTTAGTTATTTTGATCAAGTTTTTAATGTACGTATCCAAATGATACTGCTTTGGCAGAGCTTCTACCTAGCCAAATCAGTGAGTGAGGCTTATGATATTCTGCACGAAATCATAGCCAGTGCCCTCAATACCCATGCTCCCTTGATCAAAACTCGGATAAAAACAAGGACCTGCCGTTGGTTCACACCAGAACTAAAAAACGCCTTGCTCAAAAGAGACCAGCTATGGAAAAATGCCCGAAAATCACATGCTGATGCTGATTGGTGTCTCTTTAGGTCAGCTAGGAATGCCTGTACAAAATGATCAGGGAAACTAAGGCTATTTATTACCAAAGGAATTATGCTCTGCATCCACCAACCCTACCAAATTCTGGTCCACTATAAAAGAACTATCTGGACACTCACCAAGTAGTATGCTACCATCTAAAATTATGATTGACAATGTCACTGTCACTGACAGATCTGAAATTCTCAAGCTTTTAATAACCATTTTGCCACAGCAGGCATGGCTTTGATAATGCACCAGTAAGCAGTCTTCATCCGCTTCCAAAGCCCAGCCATATGAACCAATTAACATTAGTATGACTTTTCCTTTTCCACAATCAACATAAAAGAAGTTGAAGACCTGCTATGGTTGGACACTAGGAAAAGCGCAGGAGCATGACTTATTAGACCCATACTTTCTGAAAATAGCTTATCACATGCTTACACGCACCTATTTCGCTACTTATTCAACCTATCCCTAACTCAAGGCTCTCTCCCACAGAATGGAAAACTGCCCATGTTATTCCGCTTTTCAAAGCAGGGGACCCAAGTGACCTGAACAACTATAGGCCAATCTCCTACTACCTACACTTTCGAAAATGCTGGAAAAGTTGTGGATACACAGTTGAGATCATTCCTAGACAACTCTGCATTTTAACCCCATGCAGTCGGATTTAGAGCTAAGCACAGTACTACTACGGCGCACAATAGCGTTACTAATGACTGGCAGTGGGAACTCGATAAAAAAATTTGTTTGTGCAGTGTTTCTAGACCTCAGCAAGGCGTTCGACACCGTCAACCACTGCCTACTTCTTTCCATGCTAAACACCATAGGTCTGGACTCTATCTCACTGAAATGGTTCCAGGACTACCTGTCTGGTAGGCAGCAACAAATCAAAGCTGAAGGAGAACTTTCTCCGCTCAAACCGCTAAAAAGAGGAGTCCCTCAGGGTTCCATATTGGGCCCCCTACTGTTCAATATCTACATTAATAATCTGGACTTAGGAATCAAGAAAGCCAATATCCACCTGTTTGCTGACGATACAGTGCTCTACCTAAGTCGTGACTCTCCTGGAGCATGCTCAGAACTCCAAGTCGAATTCAATACACTACAAAACCAGCTTATCAACAAAAACTATTGCTAAATGCAAAAACAAAAGGCCATGCTGTTCTCTCCATCCAGCACTGGGGCCAAATCCACACTAGCTGGTACAATTCCTCCTATAACCACCCTAGTAGGTGAAAATCTTGAGTTAAGTAACTAAATTCAAATACCTGGGTCTATGGCTGGATAACAAACTCTCCTTTATGGAGCACATTGAAGAATTGATGAAAAAACTAAGGCAGAGGCTTGGACTACTTTATAGAATCAGACATCTCCTGACAGTAACCACAAAAAGACAGCTAGTTCACTCTACCTTCCTCTCCTTAATCGATTACGCTGACATCATATATGGACAATGCTCTGCCTCACACCTTGCAAAATTGGATGTACTGTATCATAGAGCATTAAGATTCATTACTGGCCTCCCGTCCTCCACACATCACTGCTTGTTATACACTGCAGTAGGGTGGCCGTCTCTACAATACAGGTGACATAGAAATGCAGCTCTCTGGATACTCCGTGCACTTACCAACAAACTCCCTAACTACATTGTTGATTGCCTCCTGTTGTGTCCAAGCAAGTACCTATGCCATAGAAGCCTCTCACTAACTTCACTAAAATCCCCAGAATCAATAACCACTTTGGTAGGGCAGCTATAAGCCATGCCTTGCCTACACTCTGGAGAAGGATACAAGGCTCACTGAAACTTAGCTCTCCTATCAGTATCTCCGTGTTTAGGAACCTGTATGACAGAACATTTGCCGAAATCTGCAAATGTTTCCATAGTACATAGTAGTCCTGTTGATAGCTCATGCTCTAGCCTCACCATATGCAGCTATAACCGAACCCCTCCCCGCCATACATAAACCTACTCAGCACTCAGCTGCCATGCTGACCACTAGAACCATAAACATTTTCTTTTCTTTTCCTTTTTCTCCCTCTGCCACCCAAATACGTGAACAACATGGGCTCCCCGAAGCCCTGGTCACCCCCCATGCACTGAACCGCCCTCCGGGGCCTGTAATGCTATTAAACTTGTACCATCCTGTAAAGTCATGGCCAAATATGCAACTCTAAATCCTATGTCATTAAAGGCTGTATTTAATGTCATGTAATCCTATGTGAATACTTGGAATTGTATTTATTGCACCCACCTCATGTTTGTAAGTTTATTCTTTTGCCTTCCGTACATTGTTTAACTCATCTTTAAGTTATGTGTGTATAACTGTCTTTTTACAAACACAGGTCCACCTTGTAAATGAGCTTGCTCAACGGTGTCCGCCTGGATAAATAAAGATTTGATTGATTGATTGATTGATTGATACGTGTTTGGCAAGTACACAGGTACTAATAACTTGCATAAGTGTACCAAATTTCAGAGTCCTAGATTGAAAAGGTGCTGAATTATGGGTGGCCAAAGATTTAATCAGAATTACATTTTCAGTTTTTTCCATCTAATTTTAACATTTCTTATTCAAATTTCTCTACAGCTTCAGGATTTAGAGAAACAAGCTACATGTGTAGGTGCATCAGGTTGTAAGTCTCAAGCTCTAAAAGAGGCTGTGCTGTAGGTAGCCAAACATTTTGCCAAAATTTAGATTTTAGTTTAGTAAAAATTTGAAAACATTAATTAAAAGGTTATAATATTTTGCAGATATATGGGTTATTACTACATTTACACTGTATATGTACCTAGTTTCAGATTTCTAGCTCCAAAGTTGACTGAGTTATATGCAGATACAAATGTTCATGAAATTTCCTTTAAAAAATAACAATGAATCTGAGTACATATCAGTCTGAAAAGATGCGTTCTAGAGTCATGGTATCTGGCACACCATTAGAACTCCTATAAATAAGGAAAAATTATTCATTTTAGATCTCCAACTCAATAGAAGGCTGGGGATAGCACGTGAGGTGGGCACCTGAATTAAGGTGCCATCTGAAATGGTGATGCAATGTTGACAAAAGCCCGAATGGTGAGGAGGGAGGGTGGCCGGATGTGGTGGGGTGGGTGACTGCAGTAACAGGATGTCGCTATACGTACATGCATACGGGGGGGGAGCGAGCATGGTGTGCATGGCCTGGGAGGGGGCAGAGGGGATGTAAGGGGTGGCACTGTGATTGGTTGCTGAGCTATGCTGTGGCATTGGGTGTTGGCCTCCACTTGCAGTGTGTGGGGTTCTGTGTTTGGGTCTGGGTCTGGGTGCTACTGTGGTTTTGTTGCGCCTGGCCCAAAATGTGGTTTTTTTTTGCTTTCACCCCCCTCCTGACATGCACTCCCCTGGAGTTGAGAATCCTTAAGTAGGAGAGTGCAGGGGGCAAAGCACCCTACGTGGGGGCTGGTGGGGGGTGCAGTTCCCCCACACAGAAAGCAAATGATTTAAGTCTCTGGCACCATTCTTCCATGCTCCGAGAATGTCAGGGTGGCAAAATTGTTTTCACCGCCCTGACGTCGCAATAATGCGGGTCACCATTCGGTGCTTGCCATTATCACATAGAGCTGGCTGGGGTATGACCAAATTAATAAATTTCAAAAATGCCACTGAATTTCATCAAATATTAAATTCCAGTTATTTTGGACTAGTTTTCAAAGTACGTATCCAAATGATACCAAATTTGGCACATGTACAGATAATAATGGTTGTCGTAAATGTACCAAATTTCAGAGTCCTAGATTGAAAGGAGGTGAGTTGTGGGTGGCGAAACATTTACTACAAATTAATTTTCAGTTATTTCCATCAAATTCTAAAAATTCTTATCCACATTTCTCCACAGTGTCACAATTTACAAAAATGGGAAACAAAGATATGTGCACCAAGTTTTAACTGGACAGGACTTTAAGGGAGATGAGGAGAGTGGGTTGAAGGCTAGAGCAATGCTGGCAAAAAACTGGACCTAGATGCTGACAAGTTTAGCTTGATGGCATATTATGCGGACTATCTATCAGCAATCTCCCATAAGAAGGGAGAATTCCAGTTCGGGGAGACCACTGCTGCATGGATCTGACTAGCTCAGCTTTTTCACACTGTGGACAGACTGTGCAATCCAGCCTGTCTGCAGTTGTGAAGAGCGTTGACACAGGATAAATGTGATGAGTTTGCTCAGTTCTTTGCAGATAAGGTTGCCGGCATCAGGTCTGAAATCTGTTTGGCATGCTCTAGGAGGGGTTGCAGTGACCGGTGGGAGGTTGCAGAACCTCGGTCTGGTTGGTCGGTGTTTGGCCAGGTGGCGATCTCAGATGTCGCGATGATTATCCAGAGTATGCGGCTGACCTTCTGTAGTTTGGATCCAGGCCCAACCCGCCTCCTTTTCATCAGTCCAGTGCTGGCAGAGATAGTCTGAAGCTCATTAGAGAGTGCAGAATTCCATGATTTGAAAGAGGTAGTGATGATTCCCCTTCTTAAGAAATCTTCTCTCAACCCAGACTGCCTTGCCAAATACTGTCCTATCTCTAACCTTCCCTTAATGGGTAAGGTTATAGAGAAGGTGTTTGCACTGCAACTGGAGGATCATCTTGCCATGCATGACATCTATGATCCATTCTAGTCAGGTTCAAGAAAAAGGCACAGTACCAAGACTGCCCTTGTTTGGGTACTCAATGACCTCCTTGTTGTGAGAGATTGGAAGAGCCGTACTATCTTGGTTCTCCTTGATCTCTCGGCAGCATTTGACATCATTGACCATGAGTTATTGCTTGAGTTTCTGTGGCTGATCGGTGGACTGTCTGGTACAGTCCTCAGTTGGTTTCTTTCTTTCCTCACTGGCAGGTCTCAGAGAGTACTGTCAGGGTTTTTTTTTCCTCTGATACTTTCTCCTTGTCATGTGGGATCCCGCAGGGCTTGGTACTTTCCTCCTTGTTGTTCATGGTGTACATGTTGGCATTTGGGGACATTGTGAGGTGGTATGGACTGAGTTTTCACTGCTATGTAGATGATATTTGGCTGAAATATCCTTTGCACCTGGCCAGGATGTTGCGTTCTCAGTATTTAACACCTGCCTATACAAGAACCAAGACTGGATGAGTGCCAACTGGATGAAGCTGAATTCTGACAAGATTGAGGTTTTCATTGTTGACCTGGGTCACTGAGTAGAGGGGTCTTCAGCAGGGTGAGCATCTAGTCTGGTACTGGGTTACTGCCAGCTGAAGACCTCTGAATAGGTGCATAGTTTGGGCATTATCCTCAATGAGGGATTGTCCCTGAAGTCTCAGGTGTCATCTGTGGTCAAGACCTTGTTTTATTATCTGAGGAATATCGCTTGGATTAGGCACCTGGTTCCACCTGGTGACCTTCCAACTGTGGTCTATGCCTTTGTGACCTCTCGCTTGGATTACTATAATGCCCTCTACCTATGGTTATCAGGGGTTGAAACCTGCTGTTGGCAGCTAGTGCAGAATGTGGCAGCCAGGTTACTGACTGGCTCTCTTGATCTAGCCATATTACTACTGTGCTGCATGAACAGCACTGGCTGCCAGAGCAATGGTGGATCACCTTTAGGGTTGGCTTGCTGACCTACAGAGCCCTACATGGACAGGGTCTGAGTTTCCTGCAATATCTTCTTTGCCACTACTTCCCCTTCTGCCCCCTCTGTTCCACTGACGAGGGATTGCTAGATGTTCCCAGGGTGCAGTTGAAAACATCTGGTGCTCGTTCATTTGCTTTTGTAGTGCCTACCCTATGGAATTCTCTACCTTGTCGGGTTCAAGAGTAGCAGACCATGGAGAACTTCAAAATAGCACTAAAAACCCCATTTATTTAATCTTGCTTTTGTGAGTTACTGAGAACAGTTGACTTGAGTGCATTGGATTTTAATTCCTGTTTTAAAGTTTTATGATTTTATATCTGTACAGCGCTTTGATATTTGATTTGCACTTAATAAATAAATTATTATTTATTATTATTTAAAGGTGGCTGTGCTATAGGTAGCCAAAATTTGCCAACATTTCAGTTTTAGGCATTTGGTATCATTTTGAAAGCATTCATCAACATGTTATAAATGTTTGAAAATATAAGGATTGTTGCTATAGTATATATGTATGTAGTTTCATATTTCTAGCTCCAAATGTGCCTGAGTTAAAGGCACATAAAAATGTTAAAGAAATTTCCCACAAAAAATAAAATGATAGACTTTAAGCACCTATAATATTGAGAGGATACATCCTAATGTCATGATATTTAGCACACCTTGTGAAATTCTGTCATGATATAATCCTGCTGAATTTCAGATCTGTACTTCAAATGACAACTGAGCTATGACCAAAGTAACACATTTTAAAAAGTCCACAAAATTCGGATGAAATTCTGCAAACTTTTGCTGAATGTCATGGAATCCCATCAAATTCTGCAAATTCAGAATTTTCTCCTTCCTTACGGCTATAGTATTAAAGTACTTGTGGTGCACAATGACATGTGTATACATTATGAGAGAATGCAACCCATGGGCATTAAAAATGACTGCCATAATGAGCATTTTTATTTATTTAGTTTTTGTTTATCAGGTAGGTGAGCTGGACAAAGAAAATGCCTATTTTCAGGCATGGCCCTTGAGAACTACAAACAATAAATAAACATTAATACAAAGGCACATCGGTACAGACAACAATCTTATATACATCAGCAAAGGTCAGACAATACTGAAGTGCAGAGACTTTTGTACAAAAATGAAACATTTTGAGTTTAACTGAAAAAGGCATACAAAAGGCACAGTTTAAATGGTGGTACAAGTTATCAGTTACAGGAGCACTTCCCCAGTGTCAGGAGAAACTTACAAAGCTCATTCCTGAAATAGATGGAGTATGCCTGCAATTTCAGAGAGCGATAGAGGGACATGGGGTACCAGGCCTAGGTAACAAAGACATGAGTCTGAAGTGATTCACAATTTTGGCAACGGAAATGGGTCCCTCGCCTCCTGATATGGAGTGCCTATACTCCATGGGGAACAATACCCTTGCACATGAGTGAGTAATATGAGTGCAAACCTAATGACAAGCTCAAAATGACATTGTGTCTGAAAGACTGGATGATGGAATGCAGTAATAAAAAACATTTACTTTACACAAACTGTATACAGTGGTATCTATTTCCACTTTCAAAGATATTGCATGTTATTTATTTATTATTTATTTTGCTTTTGGTAACCGGGTGAGTGCACTAGACAAACAATGCCTATTTTCAGGCACGACCCAGGAGAAGACAGTTTACAGACAAACAATATACATGTGACACAGCACATGAAAGCAGTACAAATCAGAGTAAGAAAACAATGTTTGGATAGTAGATACAAGCACTTTGACAAAACGAATAATGAAAGTAAGAGTACTGTGAAATCAAATTATTTTATTTATTTATTTATTTATTTATTTAAACAGCAGTTTGGAAAACCTTTGAGCCATAGGCTCATTTACAAAGGTACCTTGTCACAGTAAGACAAACGAAAATGCACAGTATAACAGTACAACACAGTATAACAGTAACTTAAGTCATAGATACAAACAAGCTGGTACAGGTAGGATTGATGCAAAAAATACCAGAGTTATGTTGTCCTTAGCAGCTTAGTCGTAAGCTTTGTCATAAGTATTGAGTACGGCTTTGACTAGTGGCAATTACAGCTTCGGGTGTTAATAAGGTGGTTACGTAAGGAAGTTTTGAAGCAGGATATAGTTGGAGCTTCAGAGATGGAGGGGGACAGTGTGTTGAACCAGGAGGGGGCCCTAAAGCTGAAGGCTCTTTGACCATGAGAGGTCCTAGCTCTAGGGATAACAAGAGAGGTTTTCCCAGAGGTCCGAGTATGAACTAGTGGGACAGAGCGGCGTATGGTGGTGGTCAATCCTGGTGGGGATAGCCCAAGGAGGGTCTTTTGTAAGGGTACAGGTCAGATATTTGAGGTGCTCATCAAGATCAAGTACCAGCGCTTTAGTGCGTACAGTAGACAGGTGTGTGTTAGCCTAGGTGCCCCAGTACCAACCTGCAGGCCTTATTCAGAGAAAAGCGAATTTTTATGGAGTGCGGTCTGATCAGCAGCACCATACACCGGCAGTCCATAGTCCACTAGGGACAGGATAGAGGAGGTGACTGCGAGTCGAAGAGCCTCCAGGGGGAGGCAGTGTTTATACCGATGTAAGATGCCCAATCGGATATTAGTGGCAGTGGCTAGGGCAGCGATGTGTCCATGAAAGGAAAGGGAGGGGTCAAAATGGATCCCTAGGTATTTATAGGAGCTAACTTGTTCAAGTGGGAAAGAGGACCCAGAGTGAATGAGGAGTTTGAAGTTGCAGGACTTGTTTTGAGGATGAGTGAAGAACATGGTTTTTTTTTTAAGATTTATCACCAATCTATGTTCCTTGAACCAGCCCTCGGCTTCAGCGAAGGACTTCTGCAGCGAGTCCTGGAGGGCAATAGGGTTACGACTTGAGGCAAAGATGACTGCATCATCAGCGTACAATAGAATGTTCCCTGAGCAAGAGCGTGGAAAGGTGTTAAGGTAAAGGGAGAACAGTAAGGGGCCCAGAATGGAGCCCTGGGGAACCCCAAAAAAGATGGGACAGATGTCTGAGTAGGTCCCATTAATTTTTACATACTGTGAGCGGTCAGACAGATAACTGGTGCACCAGGAGATAGGCTCAGCAGCAAAACCAGAGAGACTAAGGGCATCAAGAAGGAGGGGGTGGGAGACAGTGTCAAAAGCTTTAGAGAGGTCAATGAAGACTGCACCAGCCAGAGAACCAGTGTCTAAGGAGGAGTGGAGAAAGTTGAAGAACTCTAGGAGGGCTGTGTTGGTACTGTGGCCTGCTTGGAAGCCATGCTGCTCAGGACATAGGACATTGTAGGTGGAGAGGTAGTCAGAGATTTGAGAGGCCACCACTTTTTCCAAGGCCTTGGAGAGAGGAGAGAGAATGGAGATTGGCCGATAGTTTCCAGCCACAGTCCTATCACCACCTTTAAAGATAGGGGTGACAGTGGTGACTTTCCAGGCAGTTGAAACCTTCCCCAGGCAAAGGAGTGGTTGATGAGCACGTGATCGGGGTAAGGACTGTGTCTAAGACCAGCCGTAGGATACATGGATCAGGGTGTCACTGCCTGTACTATTACTCTTGAGGGCAGTGACAAGGTGCGGCCTAAGTTCTTGGGCAGAAACACGCGGAGGAGGAGAAATAAGGGTGAGAAAGATTTACGGCAGGTGCTGGGGAGGAGGGTCAAAAAATTTGTAGGGGATAGGGCTAAGGTCAGTGAATGAGGTGTTGAGGTGGTTGGCTATGAGGGCTGGGTCTGAGGAGATCACGCCATTAATGTTGATCTGGGTGGGTGGGGGGGTGTGCACTCCCATTTAACTGTTTAATGTTATCCCAGAAGGTTCTGGGGTTCCCCCATGAGGCAGTGAGTGAGGACCAATAGTGCTCAGACTTGGCCTTTCTGATGGCCTGAGTGCACTTGTTTCGGGAGGCAGCATATAACTGCCTGTCACTGGGCCGGCAAGTCTCAATGGCATGGTGCCATAGGTTGTCCCTATGTTTGAGTTGGTGGATCAAAGCTGGGGTTACCCAGGGGGCATTCTGCCTTTTAGTACGGCGGGTCAACATTGGGGCAAAGATATCACAGGCATTATTAAAAGTTCGGGTAAAGAAGGAGAGAGCTTGGAATGGGTAACACAGGAAAATAATTCAAAAGGAGATAAGTACAGCAATACAGTTCAATAAGTGCTAAAACTATAAGGTTTGTGGCCAGGACAGAGGGAAGGAGAGAAATGGAAGGGAAAGAGGAGAGGGAGGGGGTAGTGCACAATGGTGTGCTATTGGTCCACCAATGCGTTATTCAATGTTAGATGAGGAAATGCAGAATTTGTAATTCTTTAGGCTGTCGCTAGGTGTTTCTGATCCATTGCTCAGTCTAGCATGATTACATTGTTACTGGCACTGCAGTGTACCCATTTATGATGCACCCCTAATATCCAGCACATTTTTGACTGATAGCCCTCATTTTTGTACTTTGTGTAAGGTCACATTTGCAATCTTCCTGCACGCCCCCTTTCCCTTCCCTGCATCTAACTGCAGGTAAAATACCAAGCCAAAAATTAACAGCTACATTAAGGTGCAAGCAATTAATAAAAAATTATTTTTACTAGCATTGTTAAAAGCAGAGGTGAAAAGTCTTTTGCTTCTGAGCACTATAAAATATTGTATTATAAAATGTAAAAAAGTAACCTAGCTACCAAAACAAAGAATAAACTACAAACACTTAAAATACAATACATAAATAGTTGTCTGTCTATTAAATGTAAACTCCTGTTCTTTAACTAACATTAGCCCATGTTATCCCATCCCTGTTTTGGCTATTGCTGTATTTCTAACCCCCTTCCCCTTTTAAGTCATGGACAGTGTGTCAACCAATTATTGTCTTAAAACACTCTTTTTGTTCACAGAGTACCCAAGAAGTCTAATTCCTACAAATATCCCCCCAAAAAACAGTATTGTACAAACACAAATAAAAACACAAATACCATACACAAATACCCCTATCTGGATAATACACAGCATAGCACAACACTTTCTACAAACACATTTCAGGGGCCAATAGAACTGGGAAAAAATATTTAAAAGTAATATGAAAATAGTCATTTCATGGGTAGACGGTGCAGTACTATGTCGGTGGATGTGTTTCATCTTTCTGTACCATTCTTAGTTATTCATTTATTCTGTACATTATTTTTGCAAGAACTAGTGGTGTTAAATCAAAGTGCCACCTGACACGGGTCAAGATAATACTGAGCAGATTTCTGGGCAACCCTGTTTTGCCACTTGTGCCATCATAGTTACCTTTATTTGCCCACTGCACATATATGTTGTATAGCACAAGGGCACAAAAAAAATCAGCACTGCAAAGTGTTCTGATTTGTTTGAGCTCCAGCACCTGAGATCCCATTCTTTTTCCCTTGAGAGGCACAATGTCCATATCTAGCAGAATGTTCAAAATGCATTTACATGCAGTTTTTTTTACCGGAAAACTGAAATTTTTTCTGGTGTATTTGGGTGATACTACACTGTTTTAAAACAAGAAATGAAGTCAGAAATGTAGTTAGAAAATAAATACCTAAAACAGAATATTGCCTATCCACCTATCTGAGAACTATACGTAGCAGAGTCTGACTGATAAAAAAGACTGGGCATACCTCTCAACTGTCCCTCATTTTAGGGATGCCCCTCCAAAAATGTGGGTCTCTATGGCTGAGCAGTGGGGACTGTAAGCACAAAACAGTACTAGACACAGTCAAAGACTTGTTCTTGCTCAGGAAAAGCATTTTACACTAAATCTCCTATTCTGACAGATTCCAGAGTGGATACCACCAGTGTTTAAGATGTGTCCCTGATTTGTGAGGCAGGAAGTTGAAGGATATGTGACCAGGGGCACACCTGGGAAAAGAACAATAATTTTAAAAATTGTGGTAAACATGTGTTTGGTGTTAAAGATAGTTTCTGTCAAGTTACATAACATTATAATGCACATTGGTGGTGCTATCTGAAAATCATTGTAGTGGAGGAATATTTGAATACCTATTATTCAAAACAATAACACAGAACAATATTGTCTTACTTTGTATTTCTTGGGCTCCTTTCCAAAAATCATTCCTATTACTGGTGGTGTGGCATTTTCCTTCCTCCTCTTATTCTGCTCACAGGTGTGCTGCTCTTTAGTTGCGTGATCACTTTTCCCTTCCTGGCAGGTCTGTTTACAGTTGATGTCCCATAAAAGTTTACATTCAGAATCTGGTAGTGATCTTGAATCCAATATACAGTGCAGTGATACAGAGTATTGCCTCTTAATCAGATGTATATTTTTCAAACTTGACAAAGCCCCCCATTATATTCTGTTCCCCAGCTTCAAGACAGCTATCAGTTTGGAGCTGATTGGCTAACACTGTTTCTGATATCATAGTTACATCATGCATCCTGGATCATCAACATCTTGTCTGTTCTTTAATCCCCAGCTTGTGATCTGTCACAACTCCTAGCCATGCTTATTGTCCCTGTCCCTCTGCTTTATAAAGAATGTGCATTTTTGTGACATTTATCCACATCTTTTGGAGGAGATTTGCAGACCAAGAAACCACCACCTCTACACTACTACTATGAACAAGAAGCTGGAAGTGAGACAAAGCAATGCTGCCCATGAAATGCACAAAAATGGGACTCCAATGTTGGAGAAACAGAACTACCTTGCAGTGGCCAGCATCATGATTTCTCTGTCTGCCCTTAACAAAAACATCCAACCATGCAAAGAACATCCACAGTATAAGACAGTGTGCACTAGGTGGGTTTGAGCAAGCCACCAGAAACTACAAGGCAATGAAATGTTCTGGGGCTGCCTCTGTGGCCTTGAGCAAGCAACAGTACACTACAAGGCAATGGAATGTTCTAGGGCTTCCTCTGTGACCATGATGGGGAGGTATATTGCAACAAAGGTAGATTTAAACTAGATGGAGTGTGGCAAGTAGACAGCATGTAGGCAGGGACCTGATAGAGTGGAGTCTACCCCCCAGGCTAGCAGGGAAGGACTCGGGGTGGCCGAAAAAGGAGGGAGTAGAAAGAAGGAAATGGAGGCCAATGAAGGGAAGAGGCAGGATGGAGGGTGGTCTCACTGAATGCAAGAAGCTTAGGCAACAAATTTACTGAGCTACAGGCACTCTTAGCAGTGTGGAGGGTGGATATTGCAGCTGTCACAGTAACGTGGGCAACTGAGCACCGGGACTGGGATCTGGCAATCCCAGGATACAAAGTATACAGGAAGGACAGTAAGGAAGGGAGGGACGGTGGGGTGGCAGACTATGTGAGGGACGGGATCAAATGCATAAGGGACGAGGGGGAAGAAAGGAGAACAGAGGCAATCTGGCTTCATCTCCTAGACTCAAGGGGTAGGAAACTGAAGTTTGAGGTGATATACAGGCCACTGTCCAAATCTGAGGAGCTTGACAGGGAATTAACAGGAAAAATCAGAAAGGTATGTATGAAAGGGAAGGTGGTCATCGCGGGGGATTTCAACTTGCCAGGGGTTGACTGGAGCATTCCAGTCACCTCCAGTGCTAGGGAGCAAGTGCTCCTGGCTGCAATCCAGGAGGGTCTCCTGACACAGTTGGTTAGTGTACCTACTAAGCTAAAGAACACTTTAGATCTGGTGTTGTTGAATGGGGAGGCAGTAAGGGAAATAAAGGTGTAGTACCCACTAGCCGACAGCGATCACCAAACGGTGTGGTTTAATATCACGATGTGCGGGGAGCCAGAGAAATCAGTTACTCAGGTATGAAACTTCAGGGGGGTCAGACTTTGGGAAGATGCAGGAAGTACTGAAAGGGAAACTAGAGGGCATAAGGCAGGAGATGGATGCAGAGCAGAAATGGGATATTATTAAAAGGGGGATTACAGAGGCAACAGAAGCCTGCACAAAGACACTTAATAAGAGGAGCAGGGCAAGAAAGCCATGCTGGTTGAACAGTGAGGTAGTGGAGGTGGTGTGAGCAAAACGAGAGGTGCACCAGAGGTATAGAATGACAGGAAAGGAAATGGATAGGGAGGAGTATGCAAGACGGTCCAGAGAGGTGACCAGAAAAGTGAGAGAAGCCAAAGCCCACAGGGAGCTGAGATTAGCACAGGGAATTAATGGGGGGGGGGAGACTTTTTCAGATACATCAGGGAGAAAAGGAAGTGCAAAGAGACAATAGTAAGGGTAAAAAGGGGTGGGGAATGGACAGAAAAGGGTGAGGAGCAGGCAGAACCACTGAATGAAAACTTTTGCTCAGTGTTCATGGAAGCAAAGGGGGGACCGCTACCACCATGACTTGGAGGGTGGGGACAGGGGGGGAGAGGAGGCAACAAATGGAAGAATTGAGGCAAGTAGAGTCCTAGAGGGACTGAGGGCACTGAAGGTAGACAAGACACCAGGGCCAGATGGTATCCACCCCAGGGTGCTAAGGGAGATGGTGGAGGTGTTGGTGGAGCCACTGGTGGATCTGTACAGCACCTCACTGGAGTCGGGATGTGTGCAACTGGACTGGAGGATGGCACATGTAGTACCATTACACAAGAGTGGACCAAGGGATGAACTGGATAATTATCACCCTGTAAGTCTCACCTCCATAGTGTGCAAACTCATGGAGACAATACTAAAGGAAAGACTGGTGTCGTACCTGGAGGACAATGGCCTCCAGGATGTAAGGCATCATGTTTTTTTTCATGGAAGTCTTGTCAAATCAACCTGATACAATATTATGACTGGGTGACAGGTAAGCTGGATAAGGGTCATGTGGTGGATTTTCTTTACTTGGACTTCAGCAAGGCCTTCAATTCTGTGCCTCATAGGCTGCTTGGGGGGAA
The DNA here is from genome assembly GCA_016271365.2 of Neoceratodus forsteri. NCBI lineage: Eukaryota > Metazoa > Chordata > Ceratodontiformes > Ceratodontidae > Neoceratodus > Neoceratodus forsteri. The sequence goes on along the minus strand of CM057458.1, from coordinate 928,929,553 downwards.
GCTAACTGGAGTAGGAGTAGGGGTGAAAATAATGAACTGGATTACAAGCTGGCTGAGTGGGAGGCTGCAACGGGTGGTAGTGTGAGGGGAGCTCTCAACTCCAAGGCCAGTGATGAGTGGGGTGCCACAGGGCTCTGTGTTGGGGCCAGTATTGTTTGGGCTCTTCATATCAGACATTGCACATGGGGTGGTGAGCAAGATAAGTCTGTTCACTGACGACACCAAATCTGGAGCAGTGGTGAATGGAGAGGAGGGATGGAAGCAGCTGCAGGGGGACCTAAGCAAGCTAGAGGAGTGGTCAGAGAGGTAGCAGCTGGGGTTCAATACAAAGAAGTGTAAGGTTATGCACTTTGGGTTGAAGAATCCAAGGAAAGAATACTGGCTGGGAGGGGTTATGCTGGGAATCACTGAGGAGGAGAAGGACCTAGGGGTAATGATAACAGGGACCATCGGCAACACTGCCCAATGCAGGAGAGTGACTGCAAAAGTGAACAAAATGCTGGGGTGCATAGCGAGGGTTTTTTCATCCAGCCAAAGAGAGGTGATCTTGCCCCTCTACAGGTCACTGGTAAGGCCACACTTAGAGTATTGTGTGCAGTTTTGGAGACCATACCTAAAGTGTGATATCAGGCTGCTGGAGGGGGTGCAGAGGAGGGCAACAAAGATGATATGTGGAATGGAAGGGACAGCCTATAACAGTACGCTGAGAGACCTGAATATTTACACCCTGGAGGATAGAAGGGATGGGGGGTATGATAGAGACATTGAAGTATCTGAGGGGAATCAATAAGGATGGGGCAGATGGGGTCTTTAAGTTAAGGAGGGGGAAGGTCACCAGGGGCATGCACTAAGAATAGAGGGGAAGATTTAGGAAGGAAATGAGGAGACACTATTTTACAAAGAGGGTGGTAGCAAAATGGAATACACTACCAGAATGGGTAGTATCATGTAAATCTGTGAACAGTTTCAAAAGGGCATGGGACAGGGAACAGGGGAGAGTGAGGGTGGGGGAGGTGGGAGGTGGCAGTGGGATGACAAATAGGAGGGGCAGTGGGGCAGCTGCAAACTGGGGTGCTAGCTAAACACTTGAGCAGACTTAGATAGACTGGGTGGCCTGTTTCTGCTGGCACATTCTTATGTTCGTATGTTCGTATGATTGTCATTAACTAATGTGCATCATTGTTTTTTTCAGTGAAGTTTCCCAAATTGTATATCAGCTAACAATGAAGGATGATGAGAGCAGTGCAACAGAGGTCCATCAGAAACTGGAAGAACAGGGGTACTCAGTATCTGAATCATCAGTAAGATGAATGAGATGCCAGAACAGATGGAGTTGTAGTACAGCACATTAAGTACAGTGCTGTAACCACTGCATGTACATATGCAAATGAGTTTTCTGGGCAGTGTATGCCAAGAAAGCAATTTAAAGCCTGCCATTTCTGTAAGCTTTTCTTCTTTTGCTAATGTAGTGATCAACTGTGTAATAATATGTGGGTTGCACTGTATGTACTGCAGGTAATGTACTGTACAATACCTCAAACAGCAAGATATTGACAGCCCTTTGTCCCCCAACAGTATATGCCCTTTCATTCATGAAGCCAACAAACATAAGTGGCTAGAGGAAATTAAGGTGTGGATGGAAGAAAATAAACAGTTTGTGGAGGTTCTTTTTACTGATGAGAATACAATAGCAATTCAGTCTTTTTGCCCCATGGCTTTTCAGAAAAAAAGGTTTTTTGTACTTTAACCAGAGCCTGAACATCCCTTGAAAATACATATCTGAGGTGTCATTTCTCACCTCGGGCCATGGCTGATATAACTAAGTGGCATCATGAAGGGCAATTTCTTCAGAGATGAGATTGTGTCTAATACACTGGTTCCCTTTATCAAGTGAGTTTTTGCAGATGGGCATTAGCTTTTCCAAGCTTTGAGACTGAGCAATTTGCAATTACAGTTTCTCTCAGATTTATGTGATAACGGTGAGCACTTTTATTTGCCAACCACTAAGACTGACAACAAAACTGCCCCACATCAAAAGGGCAACTAATAATACAGTGGCTATCACAAATAGTGATGGCTGCTCATTCTGGTAAAAAAAACAGCCACAGTATGTATATTTAGGGTCACTTAATGCCACAAAAGTAAGGAAATGCTGTGTTAGGGTTTCCAACCTTAACTCCCCACCGCCAAGCAGTGAAAGGGAAAAATCGTTATGGTTTTGGCTGTCCTAAGTGTTGGTGAATCAGAGGTGGTGCCTTCCTTGAGGTGTTCAGCTCTAACACTCATCACATTCTGATATGGATGTTCATGAAAATGTTATACCAAAGTGTGACATGAAGGTTCAGTTTTCAAATGCACAGCTGATAATTTTTTTCAAACATTTCAACATGCTGTGATCCAACAATGAAAAGAGCACTGTGTTGGGAGATATTAGTAACTAACTTTTAAATTTATTTTATTTATTTATTTTATTCTTTGGTAACTGGGTAAGGCCCACTTGACATAGGTGCCTGTTTTCAGGGGTGACCCAAGAGCACTGGGGAGGTTTAGTGACTTGCTTCTAGTCACAGAATGCAAGTGGAGGTTTTGGGTTTCAAACTCAGGTATGTCTGCTGGATATACCAAGCTCATACACAGTTCATTACTTTAACCTCTGGGCTATACTGCCAGCCCAAATGCTTGAAAGAAACGATCTTCAAAGCTCTGAATGTTACAGTGGACACCAAACTTGTTCTTAATGTCACAGTAGACACCAAACTTGCATTGTTAATGCCACAAAGACACCAAACAGCAGTGTAAGTTCATAAAAGTTTACTAATTGTCATCTATTTTGTAAACAGATACTACATACTGTGCCAAATGGTGAAAATGTATGAAATATTTGCAAATTGTGTTTTTTTTTTGCTACTTTGGCTAATGTTGAAAAGTAAAAAAATCTTCAGTTCAAATGCTGCTGAAACTTTTCATACCTTGTTTGGATTAATTGCTATACATCAGGTGCAATTTCAAAAATGCTTTGTCCACACAGATGTACTGGACCGTGAAACAATCTCTGTTGCCTAACCACACTGATGCCCTGTTTTCATTTCCATGTGCAAGATTCATTCTCACATTGGTGTAGAAATGTGACAGTAAAAGCATGTTCAGCACTAATGCCTTTTGTGGCATTAAGTTACCCTAACTGGTGCATTAACAAAGCTTTTTGCAAAGAATCTATCTATCTATGTACATATTCTGTATATTCATTGTAAAAAAATCTTCGTTAATGCATCGGTTAGGGTTCATATTAAAGTGACAAAAGTATGGAAATGTGGAGTTAGGGTTCCCAACTATAACACTCCATCCCCCCAACCAACCATACCACCGCACCCTGCCTCCACCCTCCACACACACCACTTGGCATCGGAATGTGTCTTGGGGTCATCAGCCCTAAAGTTCACCCAATTCCATATGTAAGGAAGTAGAGATGGTACAGCATAGGAGAATGCAGTGAGTGTTAGTGTTGATGACCCCAGGACACACTTCGAAGTTTTTCGAAAATCACATATCTCAAAGCATTATCAAGATATAGCCCCTGAAAGGTACCTGACCACCACAATGTTGTCCTGTGGGAAATTTCTAAACTTTGAAATGTTATGACTATGGAACTCATACAAATTTTATCAGCAAATCATCAAAAGGCACATCTGTGGGGCAAGCCGTTTGTACCCCGTACATTTCAGCCCATAGGTCCAAACCGTTTCTGTGCAGTGATGTAACAAAGAAATTGAAATATTTTTAAAAGTAGTGCCTCAAATTGCAGTACTACTTTTGCAAAAGTACCACAATTTGTGGCATTAATGCAGGTATTTCACGAAATAGTGCCGCAATTTACAGCACTTTCACAAAAGTAGTGTCACAATTTATGGCATTAAAAATGTTCCAATAAAAATAAACATATTTCTGGGCACTTTTCAAAAAAACTAATGCCAGAATCATATTCCTCAGGCCCCAACTAGGTAAACACAGCTGTTGGTGTTTACCAAAAAGTGTCTCCATTTACAAAAGAGAATGGCACTTTCGCAAAATAGAATGGCACCTTTGTTCTGGACATCTAATTTTTCCAATAGGAAATAATGAGAAATTTGAGATTTTAAAAAATTTTGAATGGATTAACATTTTTTCACCAAACCATCAAAAGGCACATCTGCAACCTAGACCCCAAATACTCTAAACATTTTGGACCAAACTGCCAAGCAGTTTCGGAGACAAGGCATGACAAAGAAATTGCCAAAAAAGTGGTAATTTCACATTTCTTGACATTCCATAGCTCCATACCTGTGCATCTGACCAGAACAAAACTTGCCATATCCAGAGATATATGGAACCAGACAGCACATGAATAATTTCAGGTGAATTGGCCAAATGGTTACAAAGTTATTAAAGTGCAAAATGTGGGGTTTAACATAGACGTGAACTCTGAACCTTAACTATAGTGGCACTACCATGCCACTATAATATTTATTTACATATATATATATATATATATATATATATATATATATATATATATATATGCATGCGTATATATTATAGGGGTGTGGTCACACCCCTATAGTTAGGGTTGAGTAGGCACTTTAATGCTAAACCTCAATTTGTGTACATTAATAACTTTGCAACCGTTCAACAGATTTGCACAAAATTTGGAACGCATGGTCTGGTATAGTGGATATCTTTATTCACCAACCTGTATTTCAGTCAGACTTACGGTTTCTGCACAGCAAAATGCTAAAAACATGTTTTTTGTCACTTTTGACATGTCTTTTGTCCATGGCGCTGTGACCACACCGTGTGGTTTTTTGGTCTGAAATTTGGAACGTAGAAAGAGGTTGTGTCAAGGAACAATCCAGTATTAGTTTAGTAAAAACATATTAATCTGTTCCAAAGTTATTATATTTCTAATTTTTGGGTTCTGAGCATGCTCAGTTCAGTCCAAGATTTATTTGGTTACATAGAACATAGAAATATAGACATAGAAACATAGAATTTGATGGCAGATAAGGACCGCTTGACCCACCAAGTCTGCCCATTTCCCTACCTAATGCATAGGCTACAGATCCTAGTTAACCAACAGCCTATTTCCTCCTTCCCCCCACTAGAATTGCTTTATGTCTGTCCCATGCATTTTTGAATTCCCCCATTGTTTTTGACTCCACTACCTCCTCAGGAAGGCTGTTCCATGCATCCACCACCCTCTCCATGAAAAAATACTTCCTCACATTACCTCTGAGATGTTCCCCCTCTATCTTCAAATTGTGCCCCCTTGTTTTTACACATCTCTATTTCTGAAAGACGCTACCGTCTTGGACTCTGTTGATTCCCTTGATGTATTTGAACGTTTCTGTCATCTCCCTCCTCTCCTCGAGTGTATATATATTAAGCTTCTTTAATCTCTCTTCGTATGTCTTCTGGTGCAGACCCTGTACCATTTTTCAGGTTATTTTTCAGACAAAGATTGGGCTCACAGTCAAGGATTTTGTAGCTTGCAGACTAGGATCCTGGTCTGCCAGAAAATTCCTAGTACGCAAGTCACCATCTTGTCTTTTAGTTCCCCCCCCCCAAGACAAAATGTGGTAGCTTTCTCCACGGGTGACTTTTGGGCCAAATGAGGCATGGGTTTTGTTCAGGTGATGCCCTCTACAAAGCCATGTTTTTGTTTTGGCTCATTTTGGTCAAAAAATAGCTTTTTAAAATTTAAAAATTCTTTGACTGTGAGTCACTAATGATCCTAATCCATGAGCTGTCAAAATCCTAGTCCATGACCTCTCGGTCAAGGATTTTGCTACCTCGTGGACTAGGGTATTAAAAAACATTACCTTTGCATTGCTAATGAATGGTTTTGTCTTTTTACTTGCAATTTTCATGGTATTGAGGGGATGCCCTACAGGTGTGAATTATGCTGCTTAGGTGTTGGGGAATTAAGTGGTTCCATAGATATGCCATCACAAAGTTAAGATTTTCCCCATAGGATAACATTGTGGTGCCCACTGCACTTTTTGGTGTCCATATCTCGTAAATGATGCAAGATATGGATTTGGTCAATTTATGTTCCATGAAGTATTCACTGTCATGATTATGACACTTGAATTTTTTTCTAGCTGCTACGGTTCCCAAGATATCGGCAAAGTAGTGTTACAAGGGTTCCTTGTCCTGTAGGGCTGCTGTATGGCTCTGTACCTATGTGTATGTGGGAGCACGGGCCCAGGGGGCCCACGCTCCCACACATGCATATTGTTATGCACAACTTGGCAGCTTGCAGGAGGGGCCCTGTTTCCACCAACACATGTTATTTACTAATTGTGTTTCACTTTTTCAAAAAGTAAGGAAATTTATGGCAAAAAAATGCATTTAACGCATCAGTTAGGGTTAAAGCAACAAAAGAGGAATTGAGATTTTTGGGATGAGCCCCTAACCCCCAACACCTCACCCCCCCTTCTACAGACTGACAGGTGCTGGGGTGTGGCATGGGGTCATGAGGCCTACCTCTCACCCCATTCTCCTTTACTGTAGCATGTCAACATGTTTATACATGGAATGGGGTGAGAGTTGGGCCACGTGACTCCATGGCACACCCCAGTGCCTGTCAGTCTATGGAGGAGGGGGTGGGGTGTTGGAGGGGTTAGGGGCTCAACCCTAACATCTCATTTCCTCACTTCAGTTGCATTAATCCTAACTGATGCATTAAACACAGTTTTTTGCCATGAAAATATATAGGATAGATAGATAGATACTCCTTGCAAAAAACTTCATTAATGAATTAGCTGGTGATTAAACCAACAAAAAAGGGAACTGTGGAGTTATGGTTCCCAACCCTAATGCCCCACCCACCATTACTATCTGACGTGTCCTGTGCCTTCTCAAATCAGGTGTCGGGTGTGCCTTGACAAAAACTGAAAAAAGCCTTTCACTACAGAATTAAGGGTGCATATAAAAGCAGAGCCAGAAACATAAATGCTCCACTCAAAATGTTAATGCAATTTCACCAGAAAATCTACAAGGTACACTCCACACCAAGTGTACAAATAATGAGACACAGACTGTGACCCAGGTGCCCCAGCACTTCACTCCATTTGAGCTTCGTCGTTGCTACCAGCATTACAGTGAAGGATACCTCAGCTGCTCCCAGCACTCCAAAGGCCGAACCCTCTGTGGCTCCTAGCATGTCTGTGACAGACCCCTCCACCACTTCTGTTCAGAAAACAGTACATCCACAGACTCAAAAAAGAAAGTTAAACCCAGACAAACTAGAACTGGGGAATTCCTATGCTGTATACTATTCCAGCATATTTTCTATTGGACAACTGCTGGATATTAACAACATGAATTCCTTGAGGTGTGGACCATTACTGGACTGACAGAAGTGCCAGAGAGGTCAACCACTGAAGTGCTGGGAGCAGTGTCTGTCACCAGAGTGCTGGAAGTGCCAGGAGCAGTGTAGGGGTCTGTCACTGGAGTGCCACAAGCAGCACTGAGGTTGATCACTGGAGTGCCGGGAACAGTGGAGGGGTCATCACTGGAAGATTGGGTTCAGTCAAGGGCTTCATTACTGGAGTGCTGGGTACGGTAGAGGGGTATGTCATTAAAGTGCCAGGAGCAGTGGATTGGTGAATCACTGTTGTGCCCAGAACACAGTCCGATTTCATCCTGTGATCATGTAGCTAAATACTCTGTGATGTGATTTTCATAGGGTATGTAAAACTGTGAGCCTCCTTATTGTTCATGGTTGTACATATTCACAGTTCATGCATGGATCATCATCTTTTTGGCAGTGGATGCAAAAACAGGTCAAATTTCTAGTGGTAACCACACCAGACTGCACAGGCTTTACACTTTGGATGAATCAAGTTCCAGGGACAGTTTTCAAATGTTTTCCTTTTATTCTTCCTATGCATTTCTTGGGCACTCAGAAAAAAAGTTCTTTGGAAGTGGTTGCACCTCTCACTTTCTGGTTCTCATTTTAGGATATTCTGACAGTATGCAAACAGCTCTTCTGCTGTAGAAATGACTGCAAGAAATGACTGCACAACCATTGTTGCAATTGATTTTACCACAGAACTCTCTCCATCTAAAGGGTCTTTCCCATGCCTTGATCCAAAGTGTGCCCTTTCAATTGCAAATCTACTGTAAATTGTTTGTTAGCCATTGAAATTGCATTGAAGGACCAGTTTGATTTATACTGGCTCCCAAAGCCATCTGTAAAGTTTACCTCCTTTTCTAAGGTTAGGTGCCTTGCCTTTATGAGATGTCCATTGACCATGTTCTCAATATGCCATACCACATGGTGGTCATGTGTGAGGTCCAGTGAAATGAATACCAGTGATTATGTGATGGTATCTTTACAGTAAGCACATCTGTAGTATGTAAAAAATAAGGTGCATTCTAGCCTGCTCGTGATGCCAATGGCAGGATTGGATCTCACCTTGGTACTTGCAGGCATAGTTCTAGCAACGTCCAACACCATGAGGACCCATCCATGAGGTATTTTCTCCCTGAGTGTGCTGAACTGGTGCTATTGCCATGCAGTCACATGTTGTTGGTAACCCAAAAACTAGAGATTCTCTCTAAGCATGACAGCAAGTTGTTGAAGTGTTGTTCTCTTGCTCATCAGAACTTTTCTGGACATTTTTGTTTCCAGCCCATCTACTGATTTGGACACAGTGATGCTTTCAGTTCCATGTGATAACAGCGATCATGGAAGGGCGATTGCCGTTAGGGCGAGTGTACATCACCAAAAATAAAATTCAGTGATGTACACTCCTGGATCACTGCAAAAGGGAGTTGGAGACTTGTTTGGGTTTTTTTTATGTGGGGGGATAAGCCCCCCACACCCCCCCCACTAGAGGATTCTCAACTTCAGGGGGGTGCAAATCTAAAACAAAAAAAAGTCCAAGCTCAACAAAACAAACGTGCGCCCAGAACTGAACCTGGCACCCTCGCAATCCTAGCTTGCCAACCACCAACCATGCCACAGGGCCAGCTCGGCAGCCCACCACCACACTATGCCTCACAAACACTCCGTCCCCTTCCACCCGTCACACAGTGTGCTCGCTCTCCCCCATGCACGTGTACATATAGTGACATCCTGTTGCTATATTCGTGGCCCCCCCCATCTGGTTGCTCTCCCTGCTTGGTAGCCCTGAGGACAGGTGCTGCAATTGAGTCACCCTTTTTGAAAGTGCTCAACTGCAGTCGCCATTGTCATGGGCTATCATGCTTTTCCACTGATACCATCTCACCAGTTCTGCCCCATGTTGCCTCATTAGTTCCTCTGCCTTCTTTTCTATGGCATTTACAGTACATTTGTCACACACCTTCTCCACACAGTCACTTCTGAAGAACTTGTGAACTCCTTCCTTTGAACACATTGTCACCTCCAAAGCTTTGTATATATTCTGGACTTTGCAGTCAGTCATTCTGTGAAGATCATCTATGTGGTTTAATGTGCATATTTTTAATGAGGCATTTGCACAGTACTCACACAGGCACTGGTCCAGTTTCTGTTCTTTGGCTAGTTTAATGTGTGTGGGTTGAAGACTGTTAAATTTAGCTGTACCAGTGTTGCACTGAGGATTTTTCTTCAGAAATTCTGCATGCAGTGCATTTAGGGGTTTTGAAAGAAATGATTTTGCATGCTGACTTCTTTTCAAAAATTTCTTCTTGAAAGGCAGAGATGTGGCCGACTCTTCAAAAAAAGCTTTTCACTTTGTTGGCAGTTTCCAAAGGCAGTGAAGATTTGTGTACATTTTACACATACAGTACTTCTTTTCTCTGTGAGACACATTCGTAAGGGTTGTCCAGTTGATCCCAAGGGTTCTTCCTCCCTCACGTAGCATCTTGTATTTTTTAAAACTAGAAGTGCTCGGCCCCATTCACGTTTTTTTTTTCTCCACTCTTGACTTTTTCCTTAATGGCCTCCACCAGTTTCTTCTCCAAATTTCCACAACAGGCCATGTTTTGTACTCTTTTTGGCAGTGCTGCTTTCTTTGCTGGTGAACATGATGAAATCAACTAATGGTTTACAGATGAAAAATGGGTGGGTGATAGTGGCATGGCTGATCATGCCCTTTGAAGTGCCTTCAGGATGGTGCTGTCAGACCATGGGTCCACAACTGCTTCTGTATCAGGATTATCAGGAAAGTTAATTTACATTGAAGATGTGGTGGTAGTCTGTAATTTTCATTGTTGCTGGGCCTCCTTGTATTTTCGATATCTTTTTTCATTAATTTTCCTCTTCTTCTGTGCTGACACCGCTACATGTTGCTGTCTTTTCTGTTCCCTCTATATTTCACTTTGCTGCTGCTTCTTCTGGTTGTCTCCTCTTATGGTCAATTTGCTTTTCACTATATATTCAGCATTCTTGGCCTTCTCTAATTTCTTATGCTTTTGTCATTCTCTGTACTGCTGCAGTCACAGCCTAGACTTCTCTCTGTTTTCACAGCACTTCTCCTCATTCAGGTTATCATGGTAAGCCTGTGTTGAGCTCTATAGATTTCCAGTTATGCTGCATAACACTTGGGGTCATTTTTAGCACTATCTCTGAAGTGTTTACTTCTCTCCTTTCCAGACGGAGAAGTGGACAAGTTTTTTAGTGCAACTCAGATCAAGGATACAGCAGATACGCATGATCTTCAGCTATGTTGACATTCCATCATGCAGAGAAAGCCTTCAGAAACACATTTTTTCTGAATTAGTCAATTACACAATAATTTCCTCTTTCAGAGCTGATATGGCCTGCATGACAGAGGGCACCCGTTCCTCAGTACTGAGAAGACAGAACAAAGAAGAGCATACATCAGTTGATTCAGAACACAAGGAGCGACAAAGGGACGGAGAGCACACATCAGTTGTCTATGAACTGATAACATGATGGAAGTAAGAGAGCACACATACATTGCTTCACAACAGAAGAAACAAAGGTACAAAGAAGAGTGCACATCAAGTGATTCACCACAGATGAAATGATAGAATGAAGGACAGTGTACATTAGTTGCTTCAGAATAAGTGATAAGATGGAAAAAAAGAGAGAACATCCAGTGCTTTGCAACAGATGACATAACGGCATGAAGTAGAGCAAACATCGGTTGCTTCCGAACAGATGTCACGATGGAACAAAGGAGAATGCACATCAGTTGGTACAGAAGAGATGAAATGAGCAAGCAAGGAGAACATGCATCAGTTGCTTCATAACAGATGACTGAGAGAAGGAATGGGAAGAAGATGGGTGGTGCACTACAACAGCAATAAATCAAGCTCTGGCTGCATCATGTAAAACACCAATACTTGTCTGTCTTAATGAAAATCATACAACTGTGTATACATCATAGCATTCTTTCTAAATAAAACACTGTACAACAACAGCAGCAGTAATCTAGAGATGGGAAAAACTGGAAAATTTTGTTCTGCAAAATATTTCACAAAATTCGCACATTTTGCAAAATATTGCGTTGGTGCAAAATGTGAAATTCCACTGGCAAATGCAGACTTTCACTGCAAAATGCAGAACTTCATCACCCACAGGCACAATTCCACCATTTTTAGATGAAATTCCACATTACGCAGGCAAAATATTGCATTTCACCAGCAGAATTTTGAGCCCGTGAAATATTAAGCAAAATGTGTGAATTTTGCGAACTATTTCAAAGGATGAAATTCTTGATTTCACCGGAATTTCGATGGTCAAATTAAATTTTGCTGCATCTCTACAGTAATCTTGTGTTACAAAAATTTAGTGTTGCAAACAAAATAGAGAGGGTGGAAACAAAATGGAGAGGGTGGAGAAAAAACATTCAAAACAGTTAAAGTGAAATAATAATTCGGAGTCCACCCCTTACCACATGGTCTCAACATGGCTGACTGTCAACCACCAAACAAAGTGGTGTTTGGCATCCAGCCATGTTAAAACCATGCAGTGGTGTATTGTATTTCATGTCCTCAGCCAGAATAAGGAGCCACCACAAACCAAAAAACATTTCCCATGTAACTCAAGCAGCAATTCAGTGCCCCCCCCCACTGCATGGCCACGGCTGAACGTCAACTACCAGACAAAGGAGTGCTTGGCATCCAGCCATGTTAAAACCATGTGGTGGTGTATTTCATGTTCTCAGCCAGACAAAGGAGCCACCACAAACCAACAACCATTTCTGGTGCAACACAAACAGCAAATTGAAGTCCACCCATACCACATGGCCATGGCTGAATGTCAACCACCAAACAAAGGGATGCTTGGCATCCAGCTATGTTAAAGCCATACAGTGGTGCATTTCATGTCCTCAGACAGAATAAGGAGCTACCACAAACCAACAAACATTTCCCATGCAACACAAGCAACAATTCATAGCCCACACCACACTGCATGGCCATGGCTGACTGTCAACCACCAAACAAAGGGGTGCTTGGCATCCAGCCATGTTAAAACCATGCTGTGGTAGATTTAAGGTCTTCAGCCAGAATAAGGTGAACCACAAAAAAAAACCTTTTCCTCTGAAAGACAAACAGCAATTTGGAGCCCCCACCACCACCACCGCATGGTCTCAAAATGGCTGAATGTCTACCATGAAACAAGAAACAAAGGGGTGCTTGGCATCCATCCATGTTCAAACCATGTGGTGGTGGATTTAAGGTCCTCGACCAGAATAAGGTGAGCCACAAAAAAAAACTTTTCCTCTGCAAGACAAACAACAGTTTGGAACCCCCACCTCTACCACATGGTCTCAAAATGGCTGAATGTCTACAAAGAAACGAAGGGATGCTTTGCTTCTATCCATGCTCAAACCATGCAATGGTGAATTTAAGGTCCTCTGCTGGAATAAGGAGCCACAAACAACAAACATTTGCAGTGCAACACAAACAGTAATTTGGAACCCCCAAAACCACACTTTGCATGGTCTTACCATGGCTGAATGTGGAGCACCAAACATGGGGGTGGTGGGCATTCAACTATGTTAAGGTCTTTGACCTAACAAAAGGAAAAAAACACATACATCGTGCACATCCTTGTTGTTCACAGTCAATGGCCACACACACATGCACACGCACGCATGCACACACACATACACACACACACACTGTAAACACATTTCTGTTGCTTACTATACCTCTCAACCTCTTGCCTTTCAAATTAGGGACATAGATTTAAACAATCAGGGACAAGTGGCCAAAATTAGAGGCACTTAAAAAATCATAACATTCTCACCCCAGGAATTCTTTAGCATCTATTGACAGATGCAGTATGCCAGCTGGGTTCAGCTGCCCTGGAGAGGAGGAGTCAATGCAAATGAGGAAGGCATTGGCCAATCAGGATACAGTTGGAGTAGAGTGCTGCCTGCAGTCAGCCTGAGGGACCTCAGAACTTTTTCTCCAGTGAACTGGCAACACTGCCCTGGAGCTCTCCTCTTCAGAGATCTTCCTGTGCCATTTTCTTTCTTTATGAGTGCTGTTTTTAAGGTATTTTGTGTATTTTCTTCATTTTATGCATTTTTACTGCATCCGCTCTGGGTTCTGTGCAGTTGCTGGATTTTTTTGTATTTTTCCCACTTCGGCGTTTTTTCTTAAGTAAAATTCACCCACGTGCAAGATAAATTGCATCATTTTTATTTAATTTGTTAGTTTTTAGTATTTATCGGAGGTTTTTAATGCTTTTGCGCTAAAATCATTGATTTGTTTTTTTCACGTGCATGCACATTTTTTCTGTTGCGCACCAGTGCAAATACTTGGAACCCTTTTTTCCTCTATTTAAATTCAAAATGATTGATATTTGAAGGGTAATCCCCTCTCTTTTAGGGTGAGATTCTCTTGTTTGCTGTGCAGTGGGCTTTGTTGACAAGAGGTGTGGAAGTGGTTCTGTTTTTTCCTCTTTGTTGGGAAAAAAAAATCTCTAAGTTGATTTTGATTTATTTAAGCCTTGGCCTAACTATTATTTTCTGGGCTTTCAGTCTACCTCCCTCACCTCTAAAAGTACTGAGGATGGTACCTCAAGTTAACACAAAAGAAATGACAAGTCCCCTTGGGACTTCTGTTTTTACAAGACTGGTTCTGTAGTAGTTGTTTCTCTGTCCAAGCCTTTAATTTGAAAATAGGCAGGGTGCCCTCTTCCCTGCACAAAGATAGAGATTAATCTCCTCTGACCCTCCTTCCTGAAGGACTTAGGGAGTCATCAAGGGTTGATAAAATTATGCCCTCTGCAACTGAATTTCTTAGAGCTTGGCAATTATTCCATACTTTCTATTTTTGGGCGTGTCCTCAGCTCCTTCGGGTCCGAGTATTCCTCTCCATGTTAATCCTGACATCCAAGGGTATTATTGTTGTTATTAGTATTATTATTAGTAATTTAGGAGAGGATTTTCCTTCATGAACTCCTCTCAGAGCCCACTAATTCCAGTCGATCACCATGAGGTTGATTCAGATTATGGTATAATGAGACATTTATATCCAACCGGTGGACTCCCTGCACTTTTCCCTCCAGGATGACACCGATAAAGAGGTGGAGGATGACGACTTCATAGATCTGGTGGTTGCTCTCCTCCAAAGAAGTTGACAACTCTCTGAAGACACCTACAGGTAGGTTCTGGAAACCCCTCCTTCTCTTTCGGGGTTGACTGAAGCATTCAGAGGAATCACCAGCTCGGTAAGTGTTCTGCTGTTTTAATCTGCACACTTTCAGATTAAAGAGAGTTAGTGCAAACAGTGGCCTGCTTCTCAGCCTCGTGCCACTGTCTGCTTTCCCTCCAGAGATAGACTCTTGATAATCATATACCATGTGTAAGAAATTTTACATAATACCTCCTACCTCTGTAGCATATGCTATTATATATTAAGAGTGTTTTGATGTATCCTATCCTTGCCATTTGTGACAGCTCTGGAGCACTATTCACAAGGAGGTTTGCTGGAATACAACAAGTGGCATATAGTAGCACTATGGTCTCATAGTAAGTCATTATGTTACAGCTTCTAGAGTCTTGGCATTGGTCATTTCCTTCAGGCTTGCAGGTCTGAAAAGTTACAGCCTTTTGGGTTATGCTTTGGTGCAAATTTTGGTTTGTCTTTATGGCAAACTAAAGCTGACAGGCACGTATGGATGAGATTAACTCTCCTAGTACTCAGTTAAAGATAAGCATTCCTTCCCCAGAAGTCTTAATGAGGGGCTTTGGGTAGGAATTATTCTCCCTTTAACCTTTTTTCCCCTATGCCAACACATTAGGACATTTCCAAATGTGAAGTGTTCCAAGGGTTTAGGCAGGAATGTTCTTTTCATTCCTGGTAATCCCTTTTTTTCTTCAGTTAACTTTTCTTCTTGGTTCAAGTTTTTACCCCTTCTTTGGTTGGTGAAAATAAATAAATAAATAAAGGGAGCTAGATGTATGCAGATATTGACATATAAATATATATACAGTATAACTATGTACAAGATAAGTAAATAAATATCTAAAGTTCACGTCCAAGTGCTGCATTCTCTGTCTTTCTTCAGTAGCATGTCAGCAGTGGGAACTAGAGCACTAGAACCTCGTGAGAGTTAAAGTCATGAAAGGGTTCCTTTCTCCTTGGGAGTTGGACCTTTTTTCTTGGGCTATTACCTGAATTTTAAAGGAAAATAGGGAACAGCAAATCATTATTCACTTTCACAACCCGGGGTCAGGATGCATCCTTGACTCGTGTCTTTCTTTTGCAAAGGTAGGGGAATTTTTTGTCTCCCTCGATACATTCTGTGTTCTTAGTTCCTTAGTACAGGGTTTTTCTCAGGCAGTTTTCTTCCATGCCATTTAAACTGCCTCCAGATTGTTCTCAGAGATGGAGTAAAAATCAGGCTGTTCTCCAGGTATCTGAGTAGGTTGGCGGTCTTCACCTTAAGCCAGGGAATCTCTGGTTTCCCTTATCAGAGGCTGGGCCGATCTTAGCTGATTCTCCTTGACTTTGGTTTTCAAGCCCTAAGTCTGACACATTATTTCCTACAGTTCTGGGGGTTCTTTGTACCTACTAGAAAAAAGTTCCCTAACTATTTAAATCTCTGCAACTCTTAGGGAGCAATGCTCATCTCTTGTCAGGGGAAGTTCGTTCCCTGTATATGGTGTATAATTTTGTCACTAGAGTCCCAGGGGCTAGACCTTTAGGTCAGATTCCAAATAAGAGAATTTTTCGTGAAACCTAAACCCTGTTACAAGCTGGATTGGTGTAAGGAAACTGTGAACTTCACACCTCTCCCCTTCAAATCTTTGGTACAGATGCTTCCTTCCAGTGGGTGCTTCCCTTCGGGGGGTTCAATCATTGGGTCTTTGTTTCTGAGAGAGTCCTTCTTTCATCAGTCCCTAGAATCTCAGAGCATCTCTATCTGGCCTGCATTTTTTCAGTCCAGAGGTCATTTAGAACAGAGAGGACTGGACGATATTCCTGCCCTGTATCACAACAATGAGTATTTGGGACACAGGGCTTCCAATCTCTCCACAATAGCTATGAGTTGTGATCTCTGGCTGGCTTCTTTAGAGGTGTCTCAGTCACTCATCCATCTGTCGGGCAAGTACAACACTTTGGCATAGTCAGGGACACAGCAAATGGGCCTTTTGGCAGATCCTCTTAGCCGCAATAGTCAGGGCCACCGCAAGTGAGCCCTCAGCACACACGTCCTAGCCACATTATTCAGAGGGTAAGGTCAGGTCCAGATCTGAATTTTCGCCTCCAGCCTGAACCACCAGTTTTTTCCTTTTTTCTGTTGCAGGCCCCAGCTCAGGGTTCCATCCAATGGACTTTCTTATCTCAAGACTGGTCAGAGAAGTGTTCTCTCTCTCCCATATATCTCTTGTTTCCTAAGTACTCTCTAGTTCAGGAATCAGCCACCATGATCCTGGTGGCTCTGGATAACCTTGGTACTTTCTGATAAAAAAAAAATGTTTCAGTTAAACAGCCTTCTGGCTGCTTTTGTTTCCACAAGCTGCTTCCTTTCTTGTACAGGAGTAGTGTTTTTCTCAGCTCCCAATCTTTTCTCCTCAAGGCCTGGTTCTTAAGAGGCTAGATCTCCTAGAGTCCCTGTATCCAAAGAAGGCCTGAAATGTCTATGAAAGAAAAAAAAAGCTTTAGTACCACGAAAACCTCAGTTTTCCTAGTTGAAGTGGCTTTTCCCCTTGGTACAAGGACAAGAGCCTAGAGTTTTTCAATCCTCTTTCCTCTCATGACTGGATTATTTAATTCATATCCAGGCAATAATGTCTTGTGCTTGGAACTAGTTTGGCATTTGTGACTTGTTTCCTGTATAAATATAAATATAAAGGTTTTTATTTTCCTTCCTACAGTAAGACAGTAGGCCTCTTTTTTGGGAGTACACCTAGCGGTTACTCAGTTTCTTTTTCTGTCAGGCAAGAGAAATCTGTCATTTCTCAGATCATTTCAAAGAATTCCTCAAGGGGCCATTTCACTTCCAGACCCTTCTAGGGACCGGAGTTTTTTCCCATAGAACATAAACCTCTGTATATTCAAGTTCATGGGGTGTCTCTTTGAACCTGTGGAAATTCTGTCCTGAAGTGAGTAACATCGAAGACAACCTCTCTGCTTGTCTTTTCCTCTGTCAGATGGGTTTCAGAGTTTCAGGTTGTTCTTTTAGGCCTTATCCTCTCAGTACCTTTAAGAATAATTTAGTCTTCTGGATGGATAGGAAATCCTTTTCCCAAGTCTTCTAACATTTCCACCTTTATCAACCCTTTTTCTCTGCCTGTCCTGCTCTCAGGCAAGTCTTGTCTAGGCTATCTCAAGCTGCTCAGATGGGGCATGAATTAGTCTTGCCAGTCTGTGTCAGTGGTCCTAGCAGTTCAGGTACTGTCATTATCATCCCTTCCTTTTCTGCGTTTTTGCAGAAAAGGAGAAACCAGTGACCAAGAGTATTTTCTCACAGGACTGTTTTCCCGTATTTTGGGTCTGTTACAGCAAGGCTGACATTCAGCCCTTCTCGTGCTTAGGGCCTACTTCCTGGAGAACAGCTGCCTCCTGGGCAGCGTTCAAGGCTATATGCTTACTAGAAGTGTGCATACCACTTATTTGAAATTTGTTTCTCACATCAATAAGATCTTTTCTTGGATGTGTAGTCTGATAGGATGCAAAATTTGGCAGGACGGTACTTCTGAGCCTCTTCTTAAAATAGGTTTCTGTACCCTCCTCCCAACTACACTGCTTTGAAGTCTGCATCTGTCAATCGATGCTAAAGATTTCCTGGGGTGAGAAGAAACAATTACTCACCAAAGTACTATTACTTCTTCCAGGGTATTCTTTAGCATTATTGACAATCCCACCCTTCCTCCCCTGGAAACCTTGTCTTAAGGCTCTGTTAAGGGATTTAGCCAAATTTAATGACTGTCATTCATTCTTGTGATTAAAAAAAAAATTCATAATTGTGGGTTAGAATATATGGTGGGTTATTGCTAACAGTTTTTTTGCCCCTACTGGGCACAGTTTTTGCTCTTTTTGAGCTCCAAAATGTGTTTTGAGGTTCCTCAGGCTGACTGCAGGAAGCAATCTACTCTAACTGTATCCTGATTGGCCAATGCCTTCCTCATTTGCATTGACTCCTTCTCTCTGGGGCAGCTGAACCCAGCTGGCATACTGCATCTGTCAATAATGCTAAAGAATACCCTGGAAGAAGGAATATTACTTCCGTGAGTAATTGTTTCTTAGCTCATAAGCCTGCCAAAATGTATGGTTCAGTGTGAAAAGCATTTCCTTAATGAGAGCTGTACTGTAACACTAAGGGTTGTCTTTATTTAGCTACTGTACTATTAATGCACAATTTAGGCAGGAATGTGAAAAGTGGTACAGTGAAATATTCTGAGGCAAATTCAGGGATGTCACAGTAAATAAGGGAAAGTTAAAAGGCACTGTATGCTGCTTACAACCTTTTAGGCAAACCCCCTTCCCTACAGCAATAGCCACACACCCAAAATCATCTTGGTATGTTACCACAGCAGTTTGTTGCAGGCAAACACTCTCTCCTCCAGCAATGGGCACACAATAACAAAAATCAGCTGTAAACACAGCTAAGGGGCCAGCAGTTCTGAACACAGGATAGACACCACATGCCTGACTGTTTGAACGTACAAAGATACAGTAAGGTGTGGCATCCTAAAGTACCTAACACTTTTATCATGAAAGACTTTATTGATTTTTCAAATGTAAGAACATACATTCCACAAGGAACAGATTATGAAAGACAGTACTGTGCTAATACAGTAAATTATACTTTCCAGAGCTGTGAAAAATATTGTAAAATCAAAACTGTTCATACTGTAAATGCGCATAGCACCATTAGTAAAAATTACCTTCCAACTGCCATCAGTACTGATGCTAATTAAACTTTCTGTGTTCTCGTAGCTTGGAAGTGACCTGATGTCGCAAAACTGGCCAAGCCACCAATGGGAGAGAGAACAATATCAGTGGTAAAAAGGTGTAGTCTGCTCATAAATGGGGGTTGCCAGGCAGAGGTGTGGGTACCAAACAAAGGTGAGAGTTTAGATATGGGCCCCATTTCCTATAGTACACATGCAATGAATTTGAGTTGGCAAAGGAGAGCCATTCAAAAACTACCAGTCTAGCCACTGCTGCATGCCATGTAAGAAGAGAAGGGGGTTTAGCCTGACACCATTTCATCAGTATTGCCCGCTTAGTATCTATACCTAAAACTTTTAAACTAAGCTACTCCATTAACAATGCACACTCTACTGTGGCTCATACTCAAGCACCAGGCATTTGGAGGCTACTGACTGACACCTTAAGCAATACCATGCTTACCTTTGCTGTATTCAGTCAGAATTACATTTGGAGCACACTAAATGGGTGACCCCATTCTGATCATTACACGGTCCGAGGAGGCAGACGTGACAATGATTTCCCAGGAGCAGTTGAATATAAAAGGGACTTTGGCAATGAAAAAGGCACTTTGGGTAGTGTCCCAGGACCTGATCAGTATTGGAAACTGCGGGAATACGGTTGGCACAATAATTTACTGTCAGAGTCGGCATCCAGTTCTGAGCATGCACCCAGTAATTGGACACCACTGGGAAGAGGGGACTGGAGTAAAGCAGTGATATCTCCTAGAGGAGATTCTTCTGAAAAACATGACCCCTAGCAATAAAAAGGTGACACTAAGGAAAGCTACAGGGAAGCTGCAGAAACAAACAAAAATATATACAAAGGCAGTGAAACTGCAATGTTCTGAATGTTACAGCATAGGACACCAGCTGTAACATTCAGAACAACAAATACAGTTAAAAGACAATAAAAAGAGGGGAGGCAAGGGTAGCAAAAATCACTGTGCAAGTAGAGTCAACAGCATAGTTTTAGAATAATATTTTATTGATAGAATATGCTATAACATGCAGTTGTTTCAAGCTGCCTTACTCAGCATGTCTTCCAATGTCACATTTGGATGCACACAGTTGGCCAATCTAAGGGGATGGACAAAGAGGAAAAGAAGGTTAGATACTGCACGGAAATGCAGACTTGTCATATGTATCTCTTTATGTATTCAACTTTAAAACTTTTACATTTTTATACACCAGGAATATCTTATGGCTTACAGGCAATTTAGGAAATTACTTTAGCAGGCCATTGGTACAGCATTTTCATGAACATACCCATATGGTGTTTCAGCCTACAAAACTGTGTCTCCCCCTATGTTGCCAACAACCTGTGGGCCTGTCAGAAGAAAACACATCACATCTGACCTTATTTACTCACAGAATGGGGTGAACATTAGGGTTGAAAACAACCAGGAAGACCCCACCCCATATTTGCCAAGACTCAGTACAGCAAAAACCATAATGATTTTTTCCTTTTGCTGCTTGGGGGATGGTGGTGGAGAGTTAGGGTTGGATACCTTTCCCTACTTTTGTGGCATTAAATTACCCTACGTTTTATTTTATTTTATTTTATTTATTTATTTATTTATTACAATCAGAATTACAAACCTTTGAGTTAAAGACTCCTTTGCAAAGGCTCCACATCAGGGTACACAAGTAAACATTATAATACAGTAGTAAACATTACAAAATGCACAAATAAGGAGAGTCCAGAGGTTTCATTATGATGCATGTACTAAGGAGAGTCCAGATAACACAATCTAGGGTAGAATTTGACCCAGTGTTTACAGAAACCTAGGAAACAAATACAAGGAGAAGCCCATATGACCCAAGTGGTGTATTAGTGAAGTTTTTTTTGCAAAGAATTTCCTTTCATTTTAAGACGGTGGAATCGTATCCTCATTCACGCACATCCCTTCAAGACCTACCTGAATAGGTGCAGATGGGCAGTGTCCTTTCATCCCTCCACCATAGAAAGAATCCATCTGCCCACAGAAGTGCAGGGCCTGGTACAGGGGTCAACCTTAACCTTTTTTTTTCATTAGCCAGCAGGGCAAGTTGATTAAAAATTGCACTAGCCTGCAGATGATTGCACTAGCCCTTAATCATAATGGTAAATTTTGATCACTTATACAGGAAACAATGCAAGCAAAGCCAAGCAATACTCTGATTATTGCACATTTATCCTGCTCCCACATTGCTTCCAGCTCCCCAGCAGAAAAAAGACTGCAATGCCATTACAGTGAGCCCCCCCATTGTTTTGTACCATAGCCTCCTCTCTTCCTCTTTCTGCCCCCCCATACACCAAACAGAGAGAGGATATCACAACAGCAAATGTTCAGTCAAGCAGTCCTAGCTCTGTGCACACAGTAGCTGACATCATCATGCACCTCACCACACTGTCACCTCCACCCACAGGGCAATGAACAGAGTCAGGCAGAGAAAGACATTCTCAGCACCCACCCTATAGTCAACTGGAGACCTGCACTTTTGAAAGTTTTTGTACAGTCTCAAGTGAGCCAGGAGCACATCTAAGATTTATTTGGGGTTGGGGCTAGACAAACCTAAGGGGCTTGGGAAATAGAAAACTGACATTTTTATTTGTAAAAGCATTGATTTTAACATGCTCTACCCCAACAATAGCATATTTTTCTTTAACATTGTCCTTTCATCAGCCATGGGGAAACAGTACACAGGCATAATACTATACTATTTCCATTTCTGTATAGGATGATCTATGCAACCCAAGAATGCCTATTTCAAGATTTCAAATTATGTATTTTATCAAGGTTGATTTTTGTACCATATGTGATCCAAAGCTTTGTTTTTAGGCTGAAATGACATGCTGAGTGGGATAAGGGCGGAACTGTATGGATGGTGATGGCTGGCATGTTCCATTTAGAAGAGCTGTGGGCCCCTACACTTGCCAGTAATGGCAGCTATGGATCTATGGATGGTCACTTCAGAGTGTGGTCTGCAGTGGTATCCAGGGAAAGAACAGAGTTAAGAGATTTGGAGGGAAGTTATGGTGAGGCTGGGATAAAACCCACCACCTGCAGGGCCGATCCTGTATACCTCTTTGCATTTTGTCACTGAAATGTTGGATACAAACACTCAAAATTTAATGAAAAGAGGGGCACTGGTCTTAATAATATAGGACAAATTGTTAGACATAGACACATTAAGAAAACTGGAACCTAGTGACTTAACAACACTCTACCCTTGATCACACCCTGAACACTAGCTGAATGTTTTAACAGGGAGTGATAATGACTCACATTGAGTCTTTTGTGGGATCCATCTCTTGAACTGCCAGATAATTGCAGCTCTTAATGAGCTGTTGATCACACCTGGCCATCTGGAACATTGAGAGAGATTAGCATGAAAACTAGAGAATGCTAAAGTGGAGACAATTTTAACTTCACTAACAGCCATGAAAATCTGCACTAGTCAAGACGGGCTAGTAGAGAGTTAGCTGCACTAGCCCTAGTCAATTTGCACTAGTAAAACAATGTTAAGATCGACCCCTGGCCTGGTACATTCACTCTTTACACATTCACTTTTCAAATATTCACTCTTCACACGTTAACTCTCTTTCTTTTTTAATATTGATCCCAAATGTTCCAGATAGTCATTTTATGACTGCCCTTATAAACATGGCATATAGCATTTATAGTATATTGGACAAAATATAATTTCTCATCAGAAGTGCAGAAAGAAGTCTCATCCAGGTTTTAAAAAATAACACCTATCACATTTATGTGGTGGTGGTGTGGAAAAATGGCTACGTTGAAATTTTGGAGTCAAAATACTAAAAATTAGCGAAGTTATGAGGGAGTGTTGAAATACTGCAACATTCAGTCATAATCTAGGCATTTAACCTTATTTGTACACCACAGTTTCAGCATAGCCTTTTTGTTACCCCCCCCAAGAACCCAGTAGGTGAAAATGTTTGAATCCCCACTGAAATGTGATTCCACACCACTGAAATGTGATTCCATGCCATAGATACGAAAACACATTTTGGCCAGGATTTGAAAAAATGACAGCTGTCACGTTCATAAGGCGGTGTGAAAAAAATGGCTATGTTGAAAATCTGGGGCCAAAATATTTAAAATTACCAAAGTTATGAGGGAACATAAACACATTTCAATGTACACTCATAACTTTGCCATTTATACATATTTTTTGCCACAGATTTTCAACATGGCCTTCCTGTGACCACCACCTCATGAATAATAGCAGTGAAAAGTTTAAAATCCCATCCGAAAGATGGTTTCACCAAATGACTAGAAAACCACCTTTCAGGCATGATTGGCATAATTCCATCACCATTGGTCATGAGGTGGGCTCCCAAAAAGGCCATGTTGAAAATTTGGGGTGTAAATATACAAAAATGACAAAGTTATGCATCAAGGTTCAAAACCCCATTGAAATATATTGAACCACACTTACCTTAGTTTCTTACATTGCAGTCGCTGGTTCCAGCAGCAAGACATGTCTTTAATCAGAGATCATATTTATGCAGTGGGACCTCTTCAGGTGAGTGAGGGTGTGTGGGGGGGTGTAGTGGAGGTGTCAGGTGGTGAGTGCTGAATCAGAGATCGGGGTGGCATGGTCAGATTTGCAAGGGACCACATTCTTTCTTACAGGTTGTAAAAACAAATCGAGGGACAATTTTCTTTATTACAGCTAGCATTGACTGCATGAATGCAGAGACGGTGATCAGAGGGTGGGGGGTGCCACCAGACACCAGGGAAACAACATACATAAGGCAATGGAGATTGAAGGGTGGGGGGGCACTAGAAACCAGGAAAACATAAAATACATAAGGGGATGAAGATCAGAGGGTAGGGGGTGCCACTAGACACCAGGGAAACAACATACATAAGGAGAAGGTGATTAGAGGGTGGGGGGGTGCTGCTAGACACCAGGGAAACATAACATACACAAGGGGATGGTGATGGGAGGATGGGGGGCTCTACTAGATCCCAGGGAATAATTACATACATAAGAGGATGGTGATGAAAGGGTGGGGGGGCACCACTAGACACCAGGAAAATGGTGGATCACTTATCTCATAACAGCCTGCAGCACAAGTTCCAGCTGTGGCTGCAGAACTCAATAATGTCCTGCTGTTTTCATGCAGAGAATGCAGGTCAACAACTTCTCTCACTAAGCTTGGCACCCAGGATTTTGAGGTGCCCAGAAAAGTTATTTCTGGCCATAAATTGAAGAAATAAACATCAGAATCTAGCTAAATGGGCCCCAGTCAGCTAGGTTTTGGTGTTTGCTTTTTAAAATAACAGCATTTTTATGTCATTTCCATGTTTATTAGTTCAAGGAGAAAAGAAACAAGATGGTGGGTCTCACAGCACAAAAAATGCTTTGTGCTGTGAGAAGCAAGTTGTAAGAAACCTAAAGCAGCCTTGCGACACAGAACTTCAGGTGTTGCATCAGAACGTTATCCCAAGAACCCTACTGAGTGTGCTCTGAACAGAAAAACACAAAACTTTAAAGCCTTATAACACTGTAACCATTTAATATTTTTTCACGAAGCCTTTCAAAGGCACTACCTTAGGACATCATGCCTGTACCCTGAAAGTTTAGGGACAACATGTCATTCTGTGTAGGGTCTCGGCTGTAGGCAAGAGGAAAAAATGTTCCATGTTATGTATAGGAAAAAAATTAGACATCTACGGAACAATAACATACGCTGATCTCAGAAACTGCAACAGCTGCCATCACAAAACTTTCAAAAGATTTACATCTTCCCTCCTAAACAACATGTTCAAAACATCAGCTGATTTTGTCAAACACTGCCCAAGCTATTAAGGTGCAATGTTAGGGGTTTAACACTGAACACACTACTCAACCCTAACTATACCGGCACTACTGTGCCCATATAATAAATATTTATATACTGTACTACATTTGTCTCATTTTTATTCCAGCAGGTGATGACATCCCACCTACTGGTTCTTTCATATACTGAAAATGTCAAATTGTGTTTGAAGGACCCCCTCTACTAAACTGAGAATGTCACATAGTGTTTCCAGGGGCACCCCCTCCTTAACTGAGAATGTGGCAGTGTTTCCAAAGGAACCTCCCCCAAACTAAGAATGTGACTGAGTGTTTTCAAGGACACCCTCTCCTAATGTGAGAATGTAACTGAGTGGTTACAAGAACACCATCTCCTAAACTGAGACTGTGACATAGTGTTTTTAAGGTCTCCTCTCCTAAACTGATAATGTGACATATTGTTTCCTAAAGGGCCCATCTTCTCTACTGGGAGCCAAAAAGATTGAGAGGTACAGTATGCACCTTTCCTCAGTCAAAGGTATATCCCCTGGCTTGCTGAATCATTAGTATTCAGATGGAAATAGCACAGAGTGTTTGCAAAGGACACCACACCATCCCCACAGGTATTCCAAAAAATTACAAAGAGTATATTAGAATGTTTACTGCCTTAGATCACTTATTACTTGCTGTACCCCTGAACTGCTGTCCACAGTCCATGTTCAAGGGTGATGTATTTTCAGTATAAATGCTGTATTTTGACATCTACAGGCCACCACAGGAACTTCTGTGTCTGAAAAATTCCAATATTAGAACAAAGAAAAAAAAAGACACCACATGTCCGATGCCCAGAGCCATGGTACAACATCTTTTGAAATGGTGATGGCTAAGATCACCATACAATTTCCAGGCTCTCTTTGGGGGCACTAGTTGAGCACTATAATGAATAGAAGGGAACAAAAATGGACAGAAAAGTGATGGGAATCGGGGTTGGGAGCCCTCCAAGGCAGGCTGAATTGGAGCCGAGACCAGGATCTAAGTCATCAAAATTTCAACTCACTTCATTGGCTCTTAGGAAGAATAGCACATATATTTTAGGCAGATGGGCATTGTACACATGTCTAGACTTATATAAAGATGCAGTAACATTTTATTTTATTTATTTAAAAGTTAGATTAATTACAGGATAGGTTCTATGAGAAACAAGTCTTGTTTGCAGAATGCCCCAAGTCATCAACAATGTATACACAAGTGGATATGAACAGCAATGATTGTACAAATACAAATATATGTTTAAGACTCATTATAACACACAGTTTAAGACACAGAAATGCAGATAATAATTAGCAACACCAATTAAAATAAGTGCATGTAAGTTGCTCCTGCATTAATAATTTTTTTAAGTCTTGCCAACAACATAAACATGCTTAAAAAAACAGACCAGGCTACATGATTGGTATTGTCTCACAGCCTGGCCAAGACAGAACTGAAGGACATGTTCACAGATCCCTGCCAGTCCCTGAGATAGCCAATGTGATGTGCCTAATGTGTAAGGAAAGAAGGGGAGGGAAGGAGGAAAGAGGGAGGGGAAGGCAAAAGGAGTAGGCCAGTCCTCATATTGCAGCCACAATTTGTAGAGATGTACGGAGGGTCTGGAAAGCAACCAACAGATTATGTGGGGTATAAGTCACCTCAGCATTTTTTGGCCTCAGAGGATAATGGCTCACATCAAAGAGCAAAGTAGCTATAAACTCCAACCCACCTGGCATCACCTTAGGGATCTCCAAGCTGATATGGTGCAGTATTATTCCTGTGCTTTACGTATGTTGCCTAACCATGATGAGAGCGGGAGATCAGTCTATATAATTGAGAAGCTAAGCTTTGAGTCTAGCCTTCTGAGCTTCACCATATCACTGGAGTTGTTTGCCTCATACTCTCCCCACCAGCCCAAACTTTTACAGACTGCTGGGAAGACGGTGGACAAGTAACCCAATGTGAGGTTGTAGGGATGTTGTTTCTAGGCAGGGTTTCATGGAGTTACAAGGACTGGAACAGGACTGTCCTGCCAGCGTAGTGGAATAATTTCCACCTGTGGCACCAGGGACCACAGTTCAGGAGCGGACCTCAGACATCAAAGGCTTGATCGGGGAGGGGGTGGCTGAGCATCCCAGAGACTGCTTGCCTTCTCCGAGGAGGGAAGGAACTTGGTATCTGGCTTCTGCCAACCATTAGTGTTGGCAGGGGAGTGTGGCAGCCTGGGACCATACTGGGAGCCTGCTGGGGCACAGACTGGTGAACCTCTGCATGTCTGTTGGGGGAGCATGCCTGATCATGTGCCAAGGTCATTGCATGACTAGCCCCACCTCAGACAGGTGGGGGGGGGCACACAAGGGGAAAAACCCTGGATGCGAGACCCATGACACTCAGATCCCAGCATATGCCAGGACTTAGCCAATATGGATAAGTTGGATCTCCTCCCCCAGCAGAATCCAAGATTTAAAAATGCAAGCATAAAAAAGGACTGGAACAGATAAGAGAAGAGGGGATGGGAAGGAGGGAAGGAGGGAGGGAGGGAGGCAATGGTATGGTTGGGATGGTGAGGAACACACCTCTGGGTACATAACCTTGGACAAAGAAATATCCAGTGCACAGTGCAGAGCTATCACCTGTGAACACATGTATATAAAAAACATTGCTGAACAATATTAATCAAACCACCTGAAAAAAATTGAAAAAATCTTTCCATGGCTACAGCAGTCAGAAGTAATTATGGTGTATTACAGAGAATCTATAATGACCAGGTGTCTTGCAGAAAGTGAACTCAGGAGACACAAAGTTACCAGTACACATGACTGCTGCCCTCACTGACTTGTATCTTTTAATAGTTTCCTAGCATAGGCAGAATGGCCTAATAGAGATTTTACCCCAGGCCTAACATTATGTACAGTAGTTTTTAATTTGCCATAAGGGCTGTTCTGGACCCTGCTAGTGCTGTGGAGTGGAAGGGGAAGCAATGTGATGAAACTTTGTGGAGAGGTAGTGACTGAGTCAGCATATGCCAAATCATCCCACTCCCCAGCACTCAGAATGCAAAGACATGCTGGGCTTCTGGGCCACTGTACAATGTGTAGTTCACGTTATGTTATGCACCGAGTGGAGTGAGGAGAGGAAGACAGTTTGACCCATGGAGGGGGGTGTGGCAGATAAGAGACTGCAAGAGCCAGAACCAACAGAAAATAAGGAAATACTGGCATCCCAGCCCCCCCATACCCAGTACTTAGTAATGTAAAATTATAGTAGCACTCCCTGATCTACACTCTCAGACATCAAGAGAGCTCATGTTGTTTTGTGTAGTAGATGGGTAATCAGGGCCACTGAAATTGAAAAACCTTTCTTGGGGTAGGGGAAGAGATGTAATCAAGGCCCAAGAGACATCTTTGGATGTCAGTATAGCAAGAAGCCCTGAAAGGCGGCAATGTTTAGGCATATTTTCCCAGTGTGGGTGGTCAAAGTACAACAAACCAGTTGGCTTCCAGGAGCTGGGGGTGGGCAGGCTATCTGAAGATTCTGAAGAAACTTTGTTGCTTCAGTTGTGGCTTCTGGAACATGGCAAAAATAGGAGAGTTTTTTCCTTTGCACTACATCATCAGCTGGCTGCAGGGAGCTAGGGATCTTCATTAACCAGCAGAGAAGACAATTTCTCTCAGGCATGTTGAGGAAAGTCTTCTGTATAAGATGGTCCAGGGCCTTCCGTCTACAGCAGGACCCGATAGTCTGCCATTGGTAAACTTAAGAATAGTCTCCTTGATCTGAATCCTAAAGAACTTGTGTAAAATGGGCCATGGTTTCTTGTTGGATTTTGGTGGGGCAGCAAGGGAGTGGTTGACCCACTCTATTTTGATCAAGTCTTGTCCTTGAATTTTTAATATAATGGGGCATACATGTTGCAGAAAGCCAATTGTGCCCATATTCTCCACTGTGTTAGGGAACCTGATGAAGCAGAGGTTATTACTCTATCTTCAATATTCTCCAGATCCTCCACTGTGCTGTAGCATGCAGCTGCCTGCTTGTTCTGTCTTGTTAAATCATCCTCATTGTTAAGAATCCCCCATGTTCTTGACCCGGGCAATGTGGACTTCAGTGGTTCTGACATCATTGATAAGCTTACAGAGATTAGTACAGTTTTTTGCAGTGACTTGTTTTACAAATTTCTGTTAGCAGCTGGGCAGATACTTGTTCTATGGAGGTAAAGTCAGCGAGCCATGCAGTATTTTTCAATATCACCATCTTTGTTGTCTCAGCTGACTCTTCCAATTGGTCATTGCTGATGAAAAGCAAACCACAGGTCTTGAACACTAGCAGATGGTTACCAACACATGATCACTATACTGAGCAATAGCTGGGGTGAAGTACCATCAGTATCAGCCTCTAAAACATAATTATTTTGTCTGTGTGATTGGATAAAGCTGGATTAGTCATTTAGGGAATGAGCAAAACATTACGCAGCCATCTTAGATGGTAATCAAACACGACACCAACTTATTTTAGCAATTAACTACTGTAATTGTATTGTTTATATTTTGTAAAATGGATATATTAAATTCATTTTTTAACTTACATGTACTTTTTGCACTTTCTGGAAGCCCCTTGAAAATGACAGTGTCGGTGTTATGCTTTTCTTCAGTAAGAATACAGTTATTTAATACTGCAGGTACTACAATACTTACTGCTGTGAGAGTGAGCATAGGCTGAAGGTCAGTGGGACTCAAAAAACTAATTTGCATAGTCACATAGCACATATTAATTTCTTTTACTACCAGGTAGGTTATTGAAAAAATAATAATGGCATGTGCTGCTAGACTATGCGAACTATCTGTTGTTAGTGTTCTTATTAATTGAAATGATGATTCTTATGTTTTACATTAGTTTTTAAATTACAGTATGAGTTTAGATACTGGCTTACCATAAATTCTTCTCCACCAACTTGTATATATACAAGCCTGATCCATCCATGGCTAATAGATAATGCGTAGAGCTGTGTGGAATATAAAATTCCACTAGAGGAACGTCTGTGGAATTACCATTCTGGTGGCAGTGCAGACATGGATGGCACAGAAAAGTTAGGAGCTTCTCTTTTGGCATAGTGCATGTGTGCCTCCGCATGGCATGCACAACTGCCTGTCCATGGCAGGGATGGGAGGGACAGAAAAGCAAAGAAGACATGCAGGCTTTATGATAACCTGCATGCTTGTCTCTGACCAGCACCTCCACCTGGGAACACTGAACCATCTCTGGTTTTGAGTTCCAGAAAGAAAGACAGCCCTTCCCCTCCTGGCCATCCCAGCAGGGGCAATCCATTGGGGGAACTTAAGTCTGATAAGCATCAGCGGAAGTGACAGTAGGTCAGGGGGAACATGGACAAGGCTGAATAGCCTGCCCACACATCACCTGGAAGAAAAACCTTTATAAAAAAAAGCTTAACATTTCAAGTAGGTTTGATGTCTTCCTTGAAATTAGATACAAAAGCTTAGACTGGCAACAATAGTGTGGCACTTGGATTTTCTAGAAAAAGGCTGGATAATTTGTAAGTCTCAGTTTAAGGTTTGCTTAGCTATGGTAGTAATGTATTGAAACAGCTTACTGCACCTAACATTTCACCAGATATTCTTTGGAAAGGACTATAGGATTTCAACCCTGAGGAGAGCTGAACCTGCACTCAATTGATTTATAGGCCTATACTTTTAAGCTTTGTGTCTTTTAGCCAGATGTGTCTAACTGCATAGCTACAGCCTAGCTGTTAGAGCTGTACGGAATGAGAACATTTCAAATTTGCAGTTGTCAATTAATCTAGAGATCTGAAATTTAGCAGGATTACTTGTTGATAAGGGCTTTAACGGTGTGCCAGATATTTATTTATTTATTTAGGTAGTTTTTGTTAACCGGGTAAGTGCGTTAGTCAGCAAGTGACTGTTTTCAGGCACGACCCGGGATAATAGATAATGCGATATCTTGACATTAAGATGCATTGTCTCAAATTATAGGTGCTCAGAGTTTGCTATTTTATTTTTTGTGGTACATTTAATGAAAATTTATATCTGCATGTGACACAAGCACCTTTGGAGATAGAAATCTAAAAATAGGTACATACATAAATACAGCAATAACCCTTATAGCTGCAAAATGATGTAACATTTTGATAAATACTTTCAAAATTATACTAAAATAAATCAAAATTTTGGCAAAATGTTTGGCTGTCTATAGCATAGCCCCTTTAAAGCTGATACTTAAAATCTGGTGCACATACCCAAGTTTTATGTTTCTCTAAATCCTGACACTGTGGAGTAGTTTGGATAAGAATGTTTAAAAATAGATGGAAACAATTGAAAATTAAATGTTGATTAAATGTTTGGCCACCTACAACTCACCCCTTTTAACAAAGGACTTTGATATTAGGCATACTTGTCAAAGACAGTAGTACCTGTATATCTGCCAAACATTGTATAATTTGGATGCGTACTTTGAAAACTAGATTAAAACAACTGGAATGTAAAATTTGATGACATTAGGTGGAATTTTTGAAACTTATTAATTTGGTCATAACTCAGCCTTTCAATGAGCTAGTGATCTGAACTTTGGCATGATTATTTGCTGATAGGCACATATGGAATCCAGAGGCGCTCAGGATCTGAGGCAACACGGATTCACAGCACTTCTGTGAGTGGTACATAGCTCATTGCCTGTGATATGAAAGAGCTGGATGACATATGGTTGCTGCTTAGATAAGTTAGAGCTGGATTGGTGCATCAGACAGTGCTTGCAGTATGTAGGAGCTGGATTATATATGGTTAGTGTTTAGATACATTAGCATTAGATAGGAACATAGGTCAGTGCTTGTAGTACATAGGAACTGTCTGAGATATGGTTGGTGCTTAGATACATCTGCACTGAATGAGATATAGTTGTTGTTAGAACTGATCCTTTGGCCTGTCTCTGTATCCCACCTTTGGTGAGATGATAGTTAAGTGTAGGATTGAAGGCCCAAAAGAATTGTGATAACCAATGTGATTACCTCCTCCAACTCCAGAGAGTGTGGTCAGTAGCACGCAGGAGAGGAAACCCCCCCCCTTTGTGGGAACCTCCAAGGACCCATGGCTACTGACTGGCCCATCCTCTGGGCATACTAAAGGAGAGTAATCCTAAGTTAACCAAATATTAATAAGTTGTTGTCTAACCAGAATCCTGAGTTGTGATTGAAGAGTAGATCTTGAGTTCGATTGCAAGCAAGTAATCCTGGAGTTGAGGTACTGATGATGAGTGTCCACTAAGAAAGACAGTAGCATATCTTGTTAGTGAATCCCAGTCCAGTATATCTATAGGTGTATAAGTTGAGTAGTTTTCATGTCAGGCAACTCGACCAACAGCTGAGTGCAGAATCACATCTTGGAAAGGTGAGAGTGTAGAACTGGTTGATGGGCAATCCTGGAGTGCAAAGAAGAAGAAATACATTTCAAAGATGGACAGGATTGTGATGAGTAATAGCTAGTTCTCCATAATGAGGCAGAGTAGGAGACAATGTTGATCCATGTGCTCCAATATGCATAATTACAATAAAACCACCAGGCCCCAAGTGGGGCAAAGTGGGTATGCAGAGTGCAGCCTGCCTGGCTGTGAGACAGTGAAGCAGATAGTAACCTCCAGGCCCTGTGTGGAAAGAAGTGCAAAGTAATGCACCTGGGAAACAAAAACCCAGGGGAAGATTACACAATGGGGGGAGAGGTAGTAACAACAACAAAAATGGAAAGAGACCTAGGGGTAATCATATCAGATGACCTTAAGGTTGGCAAGCAATGCGAGAAGGCAGTAGGGAGGGCTGGGGGTATACTGGGATGTATAGGGAGAGGTATCACCAGCAGAAAACAGGAAGTTGTTATCCCCCTGTACAGACAGTTGGTGAGACCCCATCTGGAGTACTGCATCCAGTTCTGGAGACCCCATCTCCTCAAGGACATAGACAGGATGGAGGCAGTTCAGAGGAGGGCAACTAAAATGGTGCAGGGTCTGTAAGAGAAGCCATATGAGGAGAGACTAAAGGAGCTTAATATGTATACCCTTGAGGAAAGGAGGGAGAGGGGGGACATGATAGAAACATTTAAGTACCTCAGTGGAATCAACAAAGTCCAAGAGGGTAGCATCTTTCAGAAAAAGAGATGTGCAAGAACAAGGGGACACAATTTGAAGATAGAGGGGGGACGGCTCAGGGGCAATGTGAAGAAGTATTTTTCACAGAGAGGGTGGTGGATGCATGGAACAGCCTTCCTGAGGAGGTTGTGAAGTCTAAAACTGTGGGAGAATTCAAGAATGCATGGGACAGACATAAGGCAATTTTTGTGGGGGGTAGGAAAAAATAGGCTGCTGGTTAAATAGGATCTGCAGCTTATCCTCTAGGTAGGGAAATGGGCAGACTAGGTGGGCCAAGCAGTCCTTATCTGCCGTCAAAGTCTATGTTTCTATGTTTCTAAAGCAGTAATGTGTAGAGTAAGCAATATAGGCCCGTTGAGGGTGAGTAAGAGTTCGTTGAGCAGGTCGCCAGGTATTTTGCGAGAGAAGTAGATAAAAGCCTCCAGGCCCCCTTTTGTGGGGTGAAGCAGGTAAGCACAGATTGACTAATATAGGCCCGTGGAGGGTGAGTAGAAGTGTGATGAGCAGGAAGCCAGGCCCTTGTGGGCTAAGTGGACAAAAACCTCCAGGCCCCCTTACAGGGCGAAGCAGGAATATGTAGAGCAAGCAATTTAGCCCTGTTGAGGGCAGTGCAGGAGTATGTTTAAGAATGAGCCAGGCCCAGATGGGTGAAGCTGGACATGAAAGACCCCATGTGGTCTGCTACAACTGAGTTCCAGTAAATGGTGAATCCCAGATGGTTAGCTACAGCAGAGAAGAATGCGACTAACAGGAGACTGAATTAGATGAACAGGTTGCCAGGCCCTGTATGGGCGAAGCCAGAAGATGGTAGGACCCCACATGGTCCATTAGTGTAGGTTAGCGTATGAAGGTGGGAATCTCATGTAGGTTGGTCAAGGTTTAATGGAATATGTTTAAGCAAGGCCAGGACCATCCTAGGTGGGACAAAGCAGCAGCAGAGATATCCCAGAAAAAACTGAGGCATTGTGGTAGGGCATCGAGGTGGAACTCTGACAATGAATATCCTTCAACATGTCAATAAGGAAGCAGATGTAGAATCAGACATGTTGTCATAGACAGAAAGCAGAGCTAGGTACATTCTGGCAAGAAGGTGAGGTAATTGGGAGAAATTCGAGACCTATGTATAGGTCGGCCGTTGTGAGACGGAACACAGTTAAGCAGATAACAATGTCCTTGACTGAGTGCAAAGCTAGGTGCAGGTCAGTGAAAGATAAGTCAGCTGGCAACGCATAGTAACTGTAAACTGCAGGAGAAGGCTAGACATCACTGGTAGAATTCCTAATACTGTTGTATGAATTTGAAGATGAGCAAGAGCAACATTGAAGATGAAGATTCCGGCAGATGAAAATCCTGTTAGAGATGATGTCTGAAGAAGTATGATGGGTAATCTGGTACCAGGAGAGCAGAAGCGAAGCAGCTAGAATCATACATGTGCAGTTAGCATGGTTAAGGAATAAGTACAATAGTAGAGCACAGTCCAACATAAGGAGGACAGATCCTAATGAGTCCATCCGCAGCATAGAAATTAGTGGTAAGTGGAATACTTTAGCAAGCGCTAGGTTCCATCATACAGGTGAAGCTATTAGCAGAAAGGATATCCCGGGATGAATGCTGAGACCGTATGCTGGAGTAGTAGGCCATCGTGGCGGAGACTAACTAAGACAGATGTCATTTGACACTGTCAGAGGAAGCAGAGGTAGGAAGAGCAAATGTATTCCTAAAGGGACCTGAACTAGGTCCAGTCTGAGGAAAAGGCAAGACAATTGCTTATGCACAGTTAATGAGGAAAGCCAGATGAAGGTTAGATATTCTTGAGAAAGTTCCAAGTCCGGATGATCAAGGTGATGATGAGCAGGTAGCCAATGCTGAAGAGGAAGATCCAGCAGATGAAGAGAGCCAGCTAGTGATGAATGAATGAGGGATGAAGGGTAATCTGGACTGGGGAGCTGCAAGCAAGATGGCAGTTAGATTGGAGGCTTGCATGGAACTGTAAATCCAGTAGCGCAGTTTTACCAGCAAGTCTGTAGAGAACGAAAATTGTCCCAAGATGTCCAAGAATTGAGGCACACTCCGTGGGTGTTCTGGCAGAGAAACCCATGTAGAAATAGACTAGAGGATGGTGGAGTACTGTAGAAGCATGATGGAATGAAGTAAGGTAGGCCCGGATGAGGGCCAGCTGAAGCAGGGATCCCAGATCAGTCCGCAGCTTGCTATGATCTAATGCTTAGGTGATCGAGTAGGCCACAAGTGGTCAATATTAGGAAGATAAGACCTCACATGGTTCTGATGAGTGATCAGGGGATGCCCTGACGAGGGCAGAGGAGACATTGAAACCCTGAGAGGAGCAGCTAGAAAGAGTAGAATGAACATGAGCAGTCATCCACCATGGCTGCAGAAGCTGGATACGAGGTTGACAGGAAATGTCATACCATGCCATAAGTCCAAATCAGAAACCAGTGAGAATGACAGAGTCCACTAGAGGACAGCAGATAAACTAAGGAGCGAGCTTGGCCCCCACATGGGCTAGAAAGAAGACAGGGGCTGGGATATTCAAAGTGGTGCACATGGCGCAACTGCAATGCACCAGCGCAATAGTGGAAATGCACCAAAGAGTGATATTCAGAAGGAGACAAGGCGCAGCACAAATCACAGTGCACCAATGCACAACCCTAATGAATGCATGCGCAAGGGGGCGTAGATATGAATAAGCTGCGAAGTGCAATATTCAACAGCAAGTCGATGGCGCAAGCGCGGAGCAACAGGAACATGCGCGGAGCAAAGTTGAGCCCATAAAAAGAGAGAGCAAGCAAGGCACGGTGGCTTGCGCCTTGGGGAGCAGGGGTGAGAGACAGAGAGAGAGAGAGAGACTGAGACAGACAGAGAGAGAGAGAGAAAGAGAGAGCCAGTGGCCAGGCAGGCCAGCAGCAGGGGGTGCAAGACAGGCACAGAGGCAAGAGATGCAACAGGCAGTGGAACAGGGAGTGTGACCCTGACTCTGCCTGTGTGCATGAGCAGCCCAGTGTGTGTGTGTGTGTGTGTGTGTGTGTGTGAGATATCTGTGGGGGCAGCGATTGCAGCGTGAGCCTGTGAGCCCAGACCGAGGCATGGCCATGGGATAACCCAGATGAGTGGGAAGCGGTGTCCCCCACCGGCAGGGTCACCATCACAGGAGTGCACCCAGTGCAGGGGCACAAGCAGCAGCACACAGCTGGGGTAGCCCAGGGAGTTATCTGCATGAGGGGGCAGGACAGGCCAGGCCATGGCCAGTGCAATCTTCCAGATGGAGGCAGTAATGAGGGGTGTGAGTAGGCAGGAGGCAGAGCGGCGCAGCTGTGGAAAGGCCTGGTGGTGGTATGCCAGGAAGAGGTGGTACCGTGCCCCCGCACCACCTTTGAACAGTACAGTGACATTGAGATTGTGGGCCTGTACCACCTGAATCAGGCAATTCTGAGGCAGCTCTGTGAGCTGTGCAGTGATGAGATGCAGGCACCCACAAGACGGAGCCACGCCCTGTCAGTGGAGACCAAGGTCATGGCCATTATGGGCCTGCTCACCACAGGTACCTTCCAGAGACCAACAGGGGAAACCACAGGCATAACCCAGTTGGCCACGTCATGGCTCCTCACACAAATTCCTCAATGCACTGCTGCCACATGCTGTGGAATACATCCATTTCCCCAGCACACAGGTGGAGCGTACAGCGAACATGCAGGAGTTCCACAGGGTTGCACGTATGCCTGGCATGCTAGAGGCCATTGACTGCACCCACATAGGCATCCACATACCACCGGGGCCAGACCGGGTGATCTACATCAACAGGAAGGGCTACCCCAGTGTCAACTGCCAGGTGGTGTGCGATGCCAAGGGGTGCATAATCAATGTCTGTGCCACACACCCTGGTAGAGCACACAATGCCTTCATCTGGCACCAGTCAGCACTGTGCCATAGGTTCAAGAGTGGGGACATCCCCACTGGCCACCTAGTAGGTGAGTATGCAGCTGGAATGGGCAGCCTGGCACAACATGGCAGGGTGTGGGGGGATGCTATACTGGGGGTGTCAGAGGGTCTGGCTGGGTAGGTGGGGGGGCAGTAACACAGACCACCATGCTAACTCAACATGTCCCCACACAGGTGACAGTGGATACCCACTCAGTTCCTGGCTGCTCACCCCATACTGGCGCCCATCTACCCCAGCGCAAGAGAGTTACAGTGAGGCACACACTAGCATACAGAACATCATCGAGCATGTGTTTGGACTGCTGAAGGCATGGTTCTGTTGCTTGCACGGGTCTGGTGGTGCCCTATAGTACAGCCCCTCAAAGGCCTGCAGCCTATTCCTGGCCTGCTGTGTGCTACACAACATGGCCACTGACCATGGGATAGCTGTCGAGGTTGAAGAGGGGAACAGCAGTGGGGACGACGAGGATGCCAGGCCAGGCGGTGGTGGGCAGCCCCCCCAGGTGACGGGAGCCCCAGCTGCACAGGTTGGCCCAGTAGCACTGGGACATGATTGCAGAGGATCACTATGGTGCATGCAGGTAGGTGAACATGACCACACGCAGGGACCAGGGCACAGTATACAGGTATGCATGGCTGGGCCCCACAACAGACATGGCCAGAGGGCAGTGTGGACAGGCATGGGACAGGACTCCGCAGAAGCACCCTGTATGGCACTGTAGACCCCACCCACACACCCCCCACACACATGCACATGCACATGGGCACCCACATGCACACACCCAGATGTAAACACCAGTGCACAGTGGCAGACGGTGTTGTGTGGGCATCATCATGCACATGCCACAGTGGCCAGTGGCTGGGTGGGTGTGCAAGAGGTGGGTGTGTTGAGTGGACGATGGATGGCATGCCCCTGGTATGCACATGCACACGCCACACCAATGTGCACACAGGGCTGTGGCAGGCAGCGGACAGGGAGGGTGGTGGATCATGACCACCGCACAGTTGCACAGCCACCACAGACATGTTGACAGCCCAGCCAACACCACCCAGCAGACGCAGGCTGTGCAATGGCCACAGGGAGCATCTCAGACATTCCCCCAGGTGTGTCACTGCAGGAATATGACCGGTCCCTCACAGGTGTCTGCAGGCCCCGAACAGGCCCACTGCAGGCGTGCCCGGAATGCCCACAGTGGATCCCAGCATCGACAGTGACAGAGTCGCATGATGCCGGGACCGAGGGGTAGAGAATGCACTCCGTGGTGACTGCTGTGGATGGCCATGCAACAGGGTGGCCATTGGTGCTATGCCGGCTGTGACTGCAGCAGTAAGCTGATCCAGGGCTGTGGTTGTATCCTCCCACATGTGTGTGGCCTTGGCCAAGAGCTGCTCATAGTCCTGGTCACACCTCCCTGTGGGCTGGCACAGCTCTGTGTGGAGTGTACGCACCCCTGCCACGACCAGCATCTGTTGCTCCATGGATGCCGGGAGCCTCCGGGTGTGCTCGGTCAGTGGGTCAGCGTCCTGTGGGGCATGGGTGTTGCACCAACCCATGGGAGTTGTGTGACCCCGCAGCACGGCCTCCCATGCAAGTGGGGGCTGCACAGTGGGGCCCCCTTAGGCCTGTACAGTCTGCGGTGCAATGGCAGTGGCCACTGCACCCAGCCCCCCCCTCGACCCCATCCTGCTGCCGCTGCAGCCCCTCTGGCCACTGTGTGTGTAACAGCACCAGGGTGGCTGCACCACCACCACCACACATTATGGACTGCATTGCACCAATGTCACCTACTGTCTCACAGGGCGTTGCAGCCAGTGGGTGGACAACCGCCACCAGGGCACCATCTGCGCCACCGTGATGGGTGTGTGGTATGGGTGCCTCCCCTTGATCGGCCTCACCACTGTCCAGGAGAACAGTCACGTCATCATTGGTCCCGGACCCCACCCCGACCTGTGTCTCAGCATACTGGATGCCATGGCTGGCATTCTGCTGAAACACTGACAGGGCCTCAACCGCAACCACACCACAGGCATCCGGTCGGGCAGTGGCAATGGGCTGGCAGCGGTCTGGACCCCGGACCCCGGTGGAGGTGGGTGGATGGATGGTCCTCCAGGTCCAGGACCGCCCCATAGTGGTCACCCCCACCCCTGCTGCTGCATGCAAGCGCTCCGGATCTGTAAAGGGACACATACATGTTAGTGCCGCTGCCACACACCCCTCTCCCCAGCACCCCTGCATCCCTGCCCCCCTTCCCCATACACCGCTGTAGCTACCAGGAAGTGATGGGCTGCCCCCCTGTCTGGAATCCACTGCCGGGAACACCCTCAATGGCGCTGCGCTGCATGGATGCCGCCACCAGCTCCTCCTGCGATGTCAGCTGTGGCACTTCAGGCTGTCCACTGCCCATGGTGGCACATGTGGCCCTGATGGCAGCCACCTTATGTTTTATCCTCCTCCAGTCCATGCCCACCTTCTTTTTGCACTCCTGTGCTGACCTCTGATGGCTGCCCTGCTAGTTCACAGCCCTGGCCACTCGCTCCCATGCAGCTGCCCTGGCCTGCATGGTGCCTGTTGAGCCACTCAGGAGGAGCTCCTGGTCCAGGTATGAGTTGAAGAGGGCATCACTGTCTGCCCTAGTGAAGTTGAGCCTGCACCTCTGTGCAGGACCCTGATCCTCAACTTCCTTGTGTTCCGACATGGTCAATCCTGTGGGTATGGACATGTGGTTAGTGATGGCTGCCACACACAACCCACCCCAATCTACTGTCCCGACATGCCCACCATCTGGTGTCTTACCTCTGAAGGATGCAATACAGGTCTGGTGCTTGTGAAGTCCCATGGCACCTTTATAGCGCATCACATGCAAATTAGGGAATGCGCAACTGTAATGAGATGCAAATGCCTCCGATGCACCGCAGCTATGCTGATCAGCCCATCTGCATATTCCTGCTGAATATCGCGGAATTGCACATGGTGCATTGGGGGTGCGCATGCACAAGCCATGGTGCAATTGTATGACATGCACAGTAGGCCTGACAGTGTGCATGCGCACACTGACATCATGTGAATTGGTGGTGCATCTGATGCACAGTGCGCCATACATGGTACAGCACTCTGCCGCTATTGGGCATATGGCACTCATGTGCTGTATACCCTATGACACCCATGCACCATTGGCACATGGACCATGGGGCACATGAGACCCTATTGAGCACCATGCATGGCGTGCCCTATTGTGCTGTTGTGCATGGTGTACTTGCTGACCTTTGACCTTATGAGTGCCCTTTGACCCTCTGGGTGCCTGCAGCATGTGCCAGTACCACCCCAGCTGTATCGCGCAGCACCAAGGCATGTGTGATTGGAGATGGCAGCTCATCACCGAGCGAGTCGCGCATGGACAGCACACGTGCCTCGTGCACTACTGGTCGCCATTTTGGATTACCAGTGCAGATAGGAGCACGCCACACAGGAGAACAATGAGGGCACCTAATTGGAGCCAGGTTGAGCTGGTGAACCTGGTGGCACTGGTAGAGCCACATGTTGGCTCCCTGTATGGGCAGGTGCCCCTGGACCGGCCTTGCACTGAGGTGTGGCAGGAGGTGGCTGAGGGGTTGAAGGAGGCCACAGGGGCCCAGCAAAGTGGGGAGCAGTGCCACCACAGATATGCAGACCTGCAGCAGAGGGATCCTGACTGGCTGAGGTCACTGCTGGCATGCGTCCGGAGGGGCGCCGTTCCATGGCCAGATGAGTGCACTTTTCAACGTCTGTGCCATGTCAGTGCTCTGTGAGGGGCCAGCGGGGTGTCACATTATGCTGCAGAGGGGGCTGTGACTGTGTATTCTGCCAGCCATGGCAGCGCACTATGGGTGTGCTGTGCCATGGCAGCGCCACTATGCAGGGTCATGAGGTATACTGTGCTGGGGGGGTGGGGCACATGTGTTGTTGCCAGGTGCTGATGTCTGCCTCTCACTGTCTCCGTACTAGGCCCTGAGGATTGGCGAAGAGCCAGAATGGCGGGTGCTGTTGCCGGATGTGGGCAGGCCAATGGTGGTGCACGGGCATGGGATGCTGGCCATGTGGGAAGTGCTTCCGGTCAGGTGCCGGTTGTACTGCAGCATGCAGGTAGGCACTCTGTCAGTGAGTGACTGTTGTTGTGCGGGGTTGGGGTGGGCCACAGCCCCCTGTGTACATGGCCATTTCAGTCATGCATAGCCACCGGGGTCCATTGCACCATGCCATGCCCTTCGCATGTGTGTGTGGCTGATGTGGGTGGGCTGTGGGTGCACCCAGGTTCCAGCCATGCCACTGTTGTCCTGCCGCATAGCCCTGTTGCCTGGCCATCATGGTTGTGGTGTGCCACGCATGTGTGGTGTTGGTGTGCAGTGCTGTGTGCATAGCTGTGGACAGTTGGGGTGGTGGCTCATGTGGGCATGCATGCTGTGACTGGCTGTGTGCCATCTACAGGGCACATGTCACTGCTGTCTGCTGCACATGGTGGATGGGCTACGGTCATATGGGCATGTACTCATCCATGTCCCCTCCTTTGTCCTAGGCATCCTGCGGGTGGATGTGAACACCAGGCTCCTGAAGCATATTCTGAGAGTCCCCACAGCGACACTTCAGGTGGCACACAATGTCAGGCAGGCCCTGTGTGGGCTGCGGAGGAGACGGAGGACCAGGCACCAGTAGGGTGCGGACGCACGTGGGGCCCATTGGCCTGCATCACCTTCCCTTCCCCTCACCACCCTCCCTTGAACCCTAACCCAGCCATGTCCCCTGTCCCCCTGCCTCCCTCTTCCCCGGCCTACCGTCTTGTTGGTGGCCTCCACATTCCTAGCTCCCTATGCCTGTTCATTTGTATATAGTTGTTGTTGGCTTATTTTAATACACATTTATTTTGTTAGCCATCCGTATCTGCTTTGCAGCTGGCGTATGGAGCCATGCTGCAGTGATGTGTATGGTGGCCATGTGGTACGTCTGGGGTTGACTGAGGCATGTGCCTGGTGGTCTGTGCCCAGTGGCCGGTGTGTGTGCCCTGGGGCATACATGTGCACCCTGCTAGGGTTGTGTGGCCTGTGTGTTGTCTGCTGTTGGCATGTGTGTTGTCAACTTGGTCCTGATGGCGTGTACCATGCTATCCTGTGGGTGTTGTCTGTGGCTGCTTGCCAGTGGCATTGGTGCCACACCGTCTCCATGCACTGCTGTGGTGTGCATGGTCAGGGCATGCGGGCATGTGCCTGCCATGCCTCCCTCCTGTCATCCTCTGTACCCTGGTGGTGGTCTGTCCTGCTCTTGTGGCATGCTCCCCACTGTGTCTGTTGCCCCGTGTCTTGGCCCATGCGCCTCTGACCCCTGTGCAGCCCATGTTGTGCTCTTGCACTTGCTAACTTGCTCCTTTGCACAGTCCAGGTTGCACGATGGCACCTGATGACTTGTTTCCTGGCACTGCCCTTGTTGCAATGTGGTGCATCCCTGCAATATTCAGCCATCTTGCGCTGTCACTTGCTGTTGTGCTTAACCTTTGACTATCACATTAGGGGCGCACTGGCACAGTGTACTTGCACTGCGCAGCTGTTGCACCTGCCCCTGGCACATTTCTGAATATTCCACCTAGAATCTACACATAGGTCTGCCTGAGTAGTATAGAAGTGAGTGAGTCAAGCTAGACCTTCACTCAGGCTAGCAGGGCCAGCTGGACCTCCATGTTGGTCAGTCAGAGGAAGGAGTAGTGAGAGTGAGTACAGCTAGGCCTCCATACAGGCTAGAAGGACTGGCTGGACCTCTACATAGATCAGCCTGAGGAAGGAGTAGTAAGTGTGAGTAGAGCTAGGCCTCCACACAGACCAGACGGACAGGCAGGACCTCCACCTAGGTCCGCCTGATGAGTAAAGTAAGGAGTTGAGCAGGTCACCAAGTAGGCTGGCAGTCTGGCAAGTAAGGATGACAAATGGTCTCTGGCTAGGCTAGATGGAGGAAGGAAGCTGCAGGAATGGATCCGAGGATGTGATGGACTGTTAAGTACTGTCAGTAGGACGTCCATATCCTAGAACTGCAGGGTTAAAATGCCTGGAACACAAGAGGAAGACATCCTAGCTGCCTAAAAGGGCACGTTGCATTAAACAACAGGTGTATATTAGATTACCCCAGGAAAAAATAAGCTGATGTCTGTAGAGTTCCTCAGTTGCATACAGGAGCATTGTGGTCGCTGAGGAAACGTGTGGTGACACTATGCAAATGACAGCCCATGGAGAAAGGGCTGAGGAGGTAGGCAACAAGCTGTATACAGCCATGCTGTCAGCAGGTGCTAACACTGAGAAAGAGATGCCAGAGATCCCCACCACATCGAGATGCAGTGAGGGTTCCATGTCATAAAGGCGACTGCCAAAAGGGGGATCACTGTTAGGGCAAAGTCACAACACTGAAAATCAATTTTGGTGATGTGACTCCCCAGCGTACAGCAAAACGGTACCAGGAAATTACAATGATTACATTTTATGTGGGGTTAGACCTCGCACCCCCCACTTAGGATTCTCAACTCTAGGGGGGTGCATGTCGAGGGGGACAAAATGTGTGAAAAAAAAAAGAAATTGGGTCCAGGTGCAACAAAAACGTACTTGCGCCTGGACCGGAACCCAGCACCATGTCCTCCCAAGCTGTGAACCCATCCACCATGCCACGAGGACAGCTCGGCAGCCCACCACAGCAACACCCCTCAAAAATCTTCCTGCCCCTCACTGAGAGTGCTCACTCTTAACCCCCATGTGGGTGTACATGTAGCGACATCCTGTCTATATATGCGTAACCCCCCCATCTGGTTGCCCTACCTCATCGATAACACCCATGACATGCTCTGCAGTTGAGTAGCCATTTTTGGTTTCACTCAATTGCGGTAATGCATGTCATGGGCTACCATGAGGGGCAGAGTATGGGAGCATGGTGGTGGCATGGTGGCCACAAATCGTTGTGGGTGCCTAAATCCAAAATGCTCCCCGGTCCAGGGGAAACATTGCAGGAGCAGACCATGGGAGCAAGCCACATGGTCAAGGCAGCCCTGCAGGATGCCACCTGCAAATAGAGAGTGTCACAGTGTAGTCAAATGGAAGATCTGGCATGTATAGCATGAGGAGAAGACAGGATGCAAGCC
The DNA here is from genome assembly GCA_016271365.2 of Neoceratodus forsteri. Lineage (NCBI taxonomy): Eukaryota > Metazoa > Chordata > Ceratodontiformes > Ceratodontidae > Neoceratodus > Neoceratodus forsteri. Next base: position 928,885,089 of record CM057458.1, on the reverse strand, counting down.
AGACAACACAGACTTAGCGATGCTGCATTGCAGCACTGGAGAATGGGCGTGGAGAACCCCAAAGAAAAGGAAACACAGCGAAGGTACTGAATGAGAAAAGGTGGGGGCACAGAAACAAACAAGGAGGCAGGACACAGAAAGCCAGTAAGCAGAGGAAAGCACGGGCAAGGGGGCAGAAAGTGCACAGAAGGGGAAGGAAGCCAGCCCCAACAGGCAGTATGGAGTGAGAGCAGCGAGTGCAACTCAGTCTAAGCAGAGCAGGTGTTGCTGGCAAGATTAAGTAGAGGATGGGGAGGAGCTATTCCCCCCCCAACAGAACCATAGGCTGAAGTCTTCCAGGAATGTCATAGATTGTGTGACTAGGAATCAGGGATGAGGGGTAGACATCGCCTATCTAGATTTCAGCAAAACCTTCAACACCGTCCCACATAGAAGGCTACTTAACAAGATGGGTAGTCTGGGCATGGGAGACAAGGTGGTGAACTGGGTTAGGAACTGGTTAACAGACAGGAGACAGCGTGTGGTGGTAAATGGGGTACAACCAGGGGAGAGGGGGCTGACCAGTGGGGTACCACAGGGATCAGTACTGGGACCAGTCCTGTTCAATGTCTTCATTAGTGACATTGCAGAGAGTCTGGAAGGAAAGGTCTGCTTGTCTGTGGATGACAACAAATCTGCAACAGTGTAGAAAATCCTGAAGGGGTGCAGAAAATGAAGATAGACCTGGAGAAGCTTGAAAGATGGTCGGAGATGTGGCAACTGAGGTTCAATGCACAGAAGTGCAAAATAATGCACTTAGAGGGAACTCTGGGGAGAGTTACAGGTTGGGGGGGGAGCTGACTGTCCCCAAAGAGGAAAGAGACCTAGGGGTCATCATTTCTGATGACCTTAAGATATCAAAGCAGTGCACAAAGGCAGCAGGGACGGCCAGTGGCATGCTGGGGTGCATAGGCAGTGGTATCAATAACAGGAGGTGGTACGTGGCGATGCCATTGTATAAAACATTGGTAAGGTCTCACCTGGAGTACTGCCTGCAGTTCTGGAGGCCACACCTGTGCAAGGACATAGATAAGGTGGAGACTATCCAGAGAAGAGCAACAAAGATGGTGCAAGGCTTGCATCACAAAACATAAGTGGAGAAACGAAGGGACCTCAGTATGTACTCACTGGAGGAGAGGAGACAGAGGGGGGACATGATTGAAACTTTCAAGTACCTCAAGGACATAAACAAGGTGGTGGAGGTGAGGAACCTTTTCAAATGTAGAAAAACTACTAGAACAAGTGGGTACAATACAAAATTGGAAGGGGTAGATTAAGAGGTAATGGGAGGAAGTTTTTCTACACAGAAAAGGTAGTCAATGCTTGGAATTGTTTGTCACAGAAGGTAGTGAGAGCAAGCACAGTGGAGGGGTTTAAGCATGCCTGGGACAGGCACAAGGGAAGCTTAAGAGGGGAGGGAGTGATGAAAAGCCATTGATCACATAGGGTCAGTGCCCACATGCAATATATAGGACCTAGGGGCAGACTGAATGGGCCTAGTGAGCCTTATCTGCCAACAATTTCTATGTTTCTATGTCTCATATCCCTCTTAAGCTTCCTCCTCCAGCTTCATTGCATGCTCTCTGGATCTGGTGCTCTTTCTCATTTGAAAGAGACTCCCTCATGGAGTCTATACACTCCCATTAGGTACTTGTAGGTCTCTATTATGTCCCTTCAAGCTCTATTGTCTTTCAAGGAGCACATATTGAGATGCCTCAGTCCCGCCTTGTAGGGCTTTTGGTGCGACCCTGCACCATTTTAGTTGTCCTTCTCCAGACTGCCTCGACTGTATGTTCTTTTGGAGGTGCAGCCTCCAGAGCTGGACGTAATACTCCACATGGGGTCTCATAAGGAAACAATAGAGTGGCAATACCCCCTCCCTCTTCCTGCTGGACATACCCCTTCATACTGTATGAATCCTAGCATTCCGCTGGCCTCATCCACTGATATTTCACACTCACCTGCCACTTTAAAGTCATGAGATATGATAACCCCAAGGTCTCTTATCTGCTTAGAGGGTGACAGTACTTTTCCCCATTCTATACTCAGTTCTTGGGTTTCTATGCCCTAGGTGCATGATTTTGCACTTTTTGGCTTTAAACACCAACTGCCATGCTCTTGTCCATTCCTCAGGTGTCCAAAGTTCCATATGTGTTCATTCAATTCCTTATTGTCCACCATATTACAGATTTTGGAATCATCTACAGAGCCATACTGTACCATCACTTGCAGTTCATCTGCAATGTCATTAATGAAGATATTGAAGAGGACCGGTCCTAATACTGAGCTCTGTGGCACCCCACTGGTCACTCTCCCTTCATTAGAGTGAGGGCTGTTAACCACCACCCTCTGTTACCTATCCATTAACCAGTTTATAACCCACTTTAGATCTAGCTCCTAAGCTGATCAATTTCTTATTCAGTCTCCTGTGCAGTACAATGTCAAAGGCCTTGCAGAGGTCCAGATAGACCATGTCTACTGCCTTCCCCTAATCTATTTCCCTGGTCACCCAGTCAAAGAACTCGATCAGATTCCTCTGGCACTCCCCCCTCCCAAATCCATGTTGCCTTGTTCTTGTAGGCCATTGGATTCAAGATACTCTACCAAATTTTTTCCATTAATTTCCCCACTAGTGAGGTGAGGCTCACTGGCCTGCAGATACTAGCCACTTACATGCTGCTGCCTTTATATACAGGGACAATGTCTGCTCTCTACCACAGCCAGGTGCTAAGTGAGCTGTCAATTATTGTATTGTATACAGCAGAATTCAGGGATAGGGAGCGCTAGACCACCGGGGACGTTTCAGGAATTGGGGCTGATTGGAGGGTCCACTAGACTACCAGGGATGTTGTTTATTTTATTCAATAATGGGGATCAGGGCTGGTCATGGGGGGTGGTCCACTAGACCACCAGGGATGTTAACTGGGATCAGGGTAGGGGGGGAACCGGAGCACATTGCCACAACTGTCAAAACCCTCTCAGTAGATGCATGTCTAAGTACCCTTAGACAACCCTTGGCTGATCTAATAGTACTTAGAATGCTGCCCTCTTGGAGGGTTTTTTGAATACCACATTGGGGGATATAGCAACCTGCATCTGCTGCAAGTCCCCTAGTGTCATGTCAATCATTTATATTTATGGCCCCGACACTGTGGAACTCTCTACCTCATCAGATAAGGGAGTGCTTGACTAAGGAAAGCTTTAAATCTGCACTAAAATAACATCTTTTTAGTCTTGCCTTTCCAGAATATGAATGAATTATTGGTCTGTATGTGTTTTTTACTAATTACTGTATTTTAATTGCTGTTTTAACTATTGTACAAGTGCTTGGATACATGGTGACGTGCACATTTTAAAAAATAAAATGAGTTGAGTTGAGTCCAGTTTGTGGCACAAGGCTGACACAAGCCCCATTTAGTGCATGCAGTCTGCATTTGCATGCCTATTCATAAGTGTGTATTTTTTTTTTAGTATTATTTTTAGTGTAGTCATAGCTCAAGTCTGTCTGCCAGTGGGGACTCACTAATGGGGACTGGGAGTGCCAGTGGTGCTGACCTTGGATATCCTACTGGCAATGGCATGCAACCTCTAAGTTGCATCCTGCTGCTGATGATGTGATGGTGACACCATGCACGGTACAGCCCATTCTGACCCACTTACATTGCCTTGGAAAAAGTGGCCAAGGCAATCAGCTTCAGAACTGAATCAGGAAGAGGAAATGGAGCCAGAGAGAGAGAGGAGAAGACATGTCACTTCCCGCATTAGAACCAGAGGTGCTAGAATTTGAAGCTGCATGTCGTTCCATTTTATGTACCAGGCTGAAGGAGCAGCAGGACTGGAGCCTAAAAATAGTGACATGGGGCAGGAGGGAAGTTAATATAATTAATAAAGTATGTTTCTGTTCCAGTGATGTGGTGGTGGCAGGTAGCAGTGGTGCAATCCCTTCTCAGTGTGCTCACAAGGAAGAGAACACTACAGTGAAAACGGTGAGAGGGGTCCGTGGGCAGTGGGGATGGGAGGTCCTGCAGAGGCACCAACTGGAGGAATAAGTAGTTCAACAGGCCAGAGCTCAACCTCCACTCCTGATCTCTCTCTCTCTCCCATCACCATAACTGTCCTGACCTCCTTGTTTACTCCTTTTGTGTGTTCCTGTCATTCCTCCAGCCTCATTACAGAATGATCGGGGAATTTTGGGGCCACTATTATTTTAAACAGCTACAGTCAGGGATTGGAGGAGTGGTGTCTCACTATGCATGCCTGAGTTTGTGGAGTAAATGCAGGTAGCAGGGCAGCACAGCAAGTTTTATATTTACAAAAGGTATGCCACCAAGTGCCACAGAAGTGCCGCCTTTTCAGTCAATCTAATTGTTTGCACTGTCTGGTGCAGTCAGTTCCCTCTCTTGTCTTCTTTGTTTACCCCAGGAGGAAATTGCATTGTGGTGGAATGCCAAATGGAACACTTGACAGAACGTCAATTACTGGACTGGAGCTGGGTGAACTTGGAGGCCATTCAGGCAGCTGCAGATGAGAGTGTGGAGTTTTCTTCTGAGTCTTTGATTGACCTAACTGACCCATCGAGAAGAAGTAGTTTCCTTTTTTCCTCCAGATTCACCCTTTTGAAGATATTATCTAGGAATGTGCTTTTATTAACTTTTACTAAATACATTAACATTCATCTATCTTGTTTTTACCCCACAAATTTGTGTTGCAGGTGCCAATTAGTCAGACACTCTTTTCAATTTACAGTCTATGTAAATTTTATGGATACTTCGAGGGTTTTCTTAACTTATCTACAGTTTTATGTTGTTTTACACATTATCACCAAAGTAAAAAGTTTACATCCTTAAGTTCTATTTATAGAGCTTATTTACTTGATTTTAACTTTAGCACCATTTTTACTAGCCTGGTCATGTGATTTTGATCATCTGACTGATTAGTATTTTACAGTGCATGACAACACTTACTGTCTACAGTTCGCTGATCACTATCTTTGCACTACACTCTACGCCACACGCAGTATTTAGGTGGTGCAAGTGCCTTGGAGGCACCATCATCTTTCAATTAAAACAGAGGTGGTTTCTTGCTCTATAGGCATAGAGATTGTCTGTTCCTGTTTCTTATTTTGCTTACAATTTCATCAGAGGGTAATTCTCATGGGGCCGAGTACTTGACTTTCTCCCCTCTGGCCTTTCGGATATATCCAGCATAGGAACAGAGACGCCTTTCGGTGTTAATACCATACTGCTTTGATTTGCCTCTGGCAAAAGTGTGGAGTGTCTGAACTGCAAGAGCTCAACTGAGAATGATTACTGCCTAATTCATATGCTTATAGCAACTTTACTCAAAAGTAAGTAAGTGAAATAATAGTGAAATAGCAGTAGTTCATATTTTAATAATTCCTTGATGTTAAAAGGAACAGTTATTCCATCCTCTGTCACCTTTTAGCCTCCTGTTTCTTTACCCTATGCAGATACTCCCAAATTTTAGTTTTACTGGTGTAGTAGTGTTTTATTGGTATAGTCTGAAACTTTGTATTTTTTAGTTTTGCAGTCAGTGTTTCTGTTTTTAGATTTTTAGATTCAGCTATTCAGATATTTTGTTTTATTTTAGTGCACTTTTGGATACAAGGAATGTGACTGCAAAAAGTACATCTGCATCTCTTGGGGACTTTTGTACACTCTGCTAAAGCACTTTTTTTGCAGTTCAAGGACAGTAAGACTTGTTGAAGCTTTCAGCAAGTCAGTCTGCTAGAAGGAAATGCTGATAACGCTGATAACGCTGTACTTTTGTGAGCAGTCCAAGACAGAAGGGTTAAGGATTTTTGAAAGTCCTCTGCTTTCCTGGAACTCTTACAATTTGGTGAGATCTACTCTGCTCTCTCTAACTCAGGAACTTAGGAACCATTTTTTACTGTGCATAACCACGTGAACTGGCTTGATTAAAACTGGACTTGGACTTTTAGCTGTTGGCTTATATCAGTCATATATCGTTTAATATTGCCTTCTATTAAGTTTTACTGTGCTCCAAGGTCCTAAATTTGATTGTTTGATCATTTTTCTGTAGTCACGTACACTAGAAGTGGTAAGGAGCTGGGTAAAGAAACAAGTAGTAGTAGTACAGAGGTGGGTGACAAGGTCAACAAGCCTATCAAGAAAAATAAGAAATTAAAGCATGAATGCAATGTCTCCCATGAGCTTCTCATCATCTCTTCTACTCCTAACATTTTAGACACACCGCTTAAGCTAGTAGAATACACACATGATGGAGTTTCAATGGGGGGGTGTCTTATTTAATTAATAATACATCTGCTGCCTTCTCCTCATCTAACTTCCATTCTCCTGTTGGAAAAGGTGGGACAGTGGACTTAACTAATCATCCCCATATAAATCCCCAGGAAGTAGAGAGTAAGAAAAAAAGAGGACCACGCTCAGTCAGTATCTAAACAAGCATCAGTACCGATAATAACACCTTCAGTCAGACCTGATCAGGACCCTCAAGGAACAATAACTGATTATTTTGCCTACCTAAAAAAAAGAGTCATTCTCTGGTCATGAGTAGATACCTGAGGAGATATCTGAACTTCCCCTCACTGTAGCAGGGGAAAATGTGGTCACCTCAAATAAGCCTCTGAGCCCTTCTGCTGGAAAAGCCAGAGATTTTTACTCCCAAGGAGCTGAAATTTCATTCTGTCCCTCAAGACTGGATTTATTTAGCCTCCTTGACCTAATCAAAGGTATGAACTGTTCACTTTCCCAGTCAGAAGAAAATACATTTTAGCTGGGACTCCAAAGTATTTGAAAAACTTGATAAGGAAGTTGAAAATATCAAACTTGAACCTGAATTCTTAGCCCAATGCCCTGATACAGTAGTTAAGTACACCAGCAGAACCCTAGCATACCCTATTATGTCAAATATAGTCCTACTAGAGGCTTATAATGACATCAGCCATTGTATTGAGGACTTAACTTCTCTATTCTTGGAGAAGTTCTCTGGGTTGAACAGAGAATAGAAAATTTGGAAAATGATTTACAAGGGAAAAATGCTTCTGGGAATCTTTCCTTTTCCACCATAATTATTCCTGATTCTCCCATGCCTAAAGGGAAGAAATAGAAGGCTCCCAAGGGAAAAACAAATAATAAACCAAAGAAAAAAAGAAGAAGAAAACATGAGGGAACTAACAACAATCATAACTCACCTTTGGCAGAGAACACAAAAAGGGAGACCCCAATTTCTTCCCCCTTCAAACATTCTGATGTGGTTCACTCAAATACTGGAAATGGCCAAGTAAATGTAGAAAGCAACACTACCCCCCAAAAAATAAAATAACAAATGGCAATGCCCCAGTTGCAGTAGAGCTAAAGACCATTGGAAAGTCAGGAACTGTTAAGAATTCCCCCATTACTAAATCAGTACCTATAGTTTCTAATGTATTTTTACAGGTCCTGGCTTTCACTGATTTGCAGATGTCCCCTTCTGTTCAATATCCTAACCAACTAATAAACACTGGTAAAGAAGTAGGTTTTAAAATAGAGAACATGTATACCAAATCTTATGAGACCCAAGAGACCCTTACAGAACTAATAATTCATCTCTTTAGAGCTGGATTGGAATTTCCCTTGGTGGCAGGTCCTATTATTTTTGTTCATAGAGATAGGCTAAATCAAGCCCACCCTGTATACGTATTACTTTCCAGTATGGATATTGCCAAAAAGATATGGGCCAAACAACAACTTTTAAACTCTTTAGGTCTTATTATTTCCTCTCCAGCCACATGGCCTACAATTTGGAAACATATTTTTGGAGAAGACAAAGTCTGCAAATTACTCTCCTTTGACACCTTTTCTTCTGCTTTAGCAATTCTTAACTGGAATTTTGAAACCCAGCAAAACCCAACATATTGTTTATTTTTGGGATTGATTGTCTTGAGGGAGAAAATGCTAGTATGTTGGCATCATATGTAAGGGTTATTTTGACTTCTACTCTTAATTTAGATGTTTCCCCCTCTGATCTGGGAACTGTAGAGAGGATCCATACAGGGACCTACAGATCCCAAACAGATTGCTTCATTCATTCATTGGAACTATTCTATACCTTGCTTAATAACAGCTATAAGCTTGATGCTGCATATATACATTTGGTCTCATTTTTGGAACTGGAGCAGCTGAATATGTATACAATGGAGCCTGAACAGTCTATGTGACTATCATACTTTTTAAATTTATCAGACAGTGTGACTTTTGATTGCAATTTTTCTCTTTTCCTAACAGGGGATGCCAACATGCTTATTTGGAACACTGCTGAGTTGCGGAACAAATTAGTGGATCCACAATGGATGAACTTTGTTCAGAATTATGAGGTCTTCATGCTCCAAAAAACTTGGGCTATTGAACAGCCTTATATAAATGGCTATGAATCTTACTATGTACCAGCCATGAAGGTTAATGACTACGATAGGACTAAAGGTTCTAGATCACCTGGCACCATCTCAGGAACTCCTTCATATTATAGCAACATGGGATTCTTCAGTATGTCTGATTGTAAATGTTTATATTCCCAAAAACTTCCACACAAACCCACAATATGATATTCATCCAAAATGGCATTGGAAATAGATTAATTGGGCCAATGCAGCTGTGTGCTATGACAGTCATGGTTTACACCACCCACTGCACAGCAGCCTGCAATGCCTGGTACAACTGTGGGTTATGACAGCAACTTAGCCCAATTCTAGGAGACTGGCTGCCATAACCCACAGTTGCAATTCTAATACACACAGTGGTGTAGTGGAATTATAACAGCTCAGAGCTGTCCTAAGTCTCTTCCAACAGCTGGCACCATTGTATGCCACCACATAGCTCTGTGGCAATGGCACCATGATGTCCCCCTAGCCCCCTCAAGTACACCCTTGCCCCAACCCCCTGATAGTCTTGGAGCCCCACGGGTCCATGTCTGGTGCACCCGCTGGATGGCTGTGCCATGTGTCCTGCCCCCCATGCCCCCTGGTGTGTGCTGAGGTGGTCCAGGCCTGGGGGGGCTTCAGCTGGGCCACTTGTCATTAGCTGCGAGTTGTGACACATGGGTTGCATATGTTAGGCATGTGGCAGTAGCCTATGCCTGGTGTATCCCGCATGTTGCAAGTGCCGGAACCCTGCTGCTCCTGGAATGCAGCGTAGGGTCCCTGCCATAAGGGTGAATGGTGTAACTTGCAACTGTATGCAAGTTACACCATTCATCTTAGAACTGGCCCCTTTGTCACCAAAGTTTCATGTTAACACTGTTTTGTTGGCTGGGGACTTCAACTCAAGTAATGCAGTTTGACAATCTACCTATTTTACAGGACCAAATCTATTTGGGGAATCTAGGTATGAGAAACTCTTCTGACAAAGTATTAAATGAGGTGGGAAAGTGTTTTCAAGAGTTTGTCACTAATAATAACTTTTTGATATTAAATGGTAGGGTGAATGGTGACCAAGAGGGAGCATGTACCTTTTTTTCACTACATTGGCAAAGTGCTATTGACTTTCTTTTGTGCTCCCCTCAAAGTTACAGCCAATTCAAAAGTTAACAGTATTCATGAGACCCAAAAGGGATCACGCTGCATTATTACTTTCTTTCAATACAATTGGCAACATGTTGCTCCCTGACAATTCAACAAAATCTTTACCTTCAGTGGCCTTAACTGGTAAATCTAAATTAATTTTTAATACTAAAATCAAAAGAAAATATTTCAGATTTAATCTATTCTCCTCATTTTTGTGATATATTTTTTCAGCATATGATAATTTCAATGTGCAGCACATCTGTAATCAATTAGAGATGTGCTACCAGCAAATTAGGTTAAAAATATAGGTCCAGATATTCAAAGGGTTGCACATGGGCATAACAGTGTTGCACCATGCTATTACTAATTTTTCCAATGTGATATTCCAAGGGAAAAGTGCGCACAAATCCCGATGCGCTGCAGCGCATCAGTAATGTATGCAGGCACAGGTGGGGCATGCCCATGCATAATCTGCACAGCCCGATATTCAGCCCGGGATGTGCAGAGTCATACATGTGTAACCCCTACCTGCAGCTGCACAAAGTTAAGCCCCCCAAAAAAGGAACAAATGATGGCCACCCACAGGTGAGCTGCCTCATTGCAGGGCACAACACGGCAGCTGCCACCTGTGGGTGGTCACCCGAGTTCCTGCCACACCTGACGGCACCCCCCATGCCCCATCACAGGCATCCATGTAAAGACACCCCCCCTTCAATATCCCTGGTGGTCCAGTGGACCCCTATGTGCCCGATTGCAGGCATCGGTATAATACACCCCCCCCTCCAATATCCCTGGTGGTCCAGTGGACTGCACTCTGCCTGATTCCGGGCATCTTTTGAAATCACCCCCCCAAATATCCCTGGTGGTCCAGTGGACCACACTGTGCCCGATCGCGGGCATCTGTAAAACATAGACCAGTCCTCTTACCCTGGTGGTCTAGTGTAACCCCCTCCCCACCTGCCCACTGAGCCCCACCGCCCCGCTCCCTCCCTGGTCAGCCAGCAGGTGGCAGCACCCCACCCGCCTGTCACCCTGCCACCCACCGATTGACAGCTTGGTAGGGCTGCATGCCCATTGGCTCATAGCGTGAGCCAATGGGCGTGCAGCCATGCCGACTCTCAGTCAGATATGTGAATGATTCATTCACATATCTGGACAATAATCTGACTATAGAGCTGCATGCCCATTGGCTCATGCTGTGAACCAATGGGCATGCAGCTTCTAACTGGCTCATCAGCAGCGGGTGGGGCGGCAGGTGGTGAGGTGCTGCCACCTGCCAGCTGACCGGGGAGCGGGCGCTGAGGCTCAGTGGGCGGGTGGGGAGGGGTACACTAGACCACCAGGGTAAGAGGACTGTTCTATGTTTTATAGATGCCCACGATCGGGCAGAGTGCGGTCCACTGGATCACCAGGGATATTGGAAGGGGGGGTTTATTATACCAATGCCCACGATCGGGCACATAGCGGTCCACTGGACCACCAGGGATATTAGAGGGGGTTTTCTTTTAGACAAATGCCCACAATCGGGCTGCAGGGGGAGTCGGTCCCTGATCGCTTCTACCTGGCAGGGTGCCAGGTGCAAGTCATCGGGGATCGGCCATACCTGCATGCTAATGGGATGCAAATGGACCCTTAATGACATGCAAATGGACCCACATGTGCCTTGCATAAATTATGGCCCCATTTGCATGTCCCCTATTGAATATCGCAGATGCTGTGCATGGCGCAATGGCACTTGCACTAGCACATCTCCATGCTCCACTCTGGCCACTTGCACTGGCGCAGTGCCACTGCACCATGCACAGTGGGGGTGGCCAGGGTGCGATATTCAAAGCTGCTGTGCCATAGCGCAGCTCCATTGAATATCACCCAGGCCACACCCCTGCGCAACAAAGTTGAGCTGCTCCCAGGCTTGCGCCACAACCTGGTGCAGTTTGAATATCCGGGTCATAGTCTACAAGTAACAGTAAGACCAAGCATAACACCTGGTTTGATGCACAATGTATAAAAGAAAGGTGTAAGCTAGGAAAATTAATTAAGAATGTCAAAAAGAAGCCCTCAAAAGACACATTTGTACAATTTAATAAAACACACAAAAATCATAAGAAAATATTTTGCCACAAAAAAATCTGAATTTGCCTTAAAACAATGGGACCTTATGTACCAGGTTATTAATTCTAAAGATACCAAGTTCTTTTGGATGATGGTGGCAAAGGGTGTAAAGCTATACCTTCTTTCATTGCCCATATATATTCCTAAAGAAACATGGGTCTCACATTATGAAACCCTTTTTAATAGAGACTCTCTTACAGTTGAAAATAATGCACCCTTGTTTTTGACCTCTGACATAAGTTTCCACCCTTTGGTTATTACCTTGGGTGATGTGGAGCAAGCCATAATTCAGCTTACTAAAAACAAGGCTCCAGGCCCTGACACCATTCCATGTGAAATATATAAGGAACACATGGGCTACTGGGTCCCTTTCCTCACACATTTTTTTCAACACCTGTGTTAAGGAAAGACTTGTCTCCCCTTCATGGACCAAAAACATAGTTGTTCCCATTCACAAAAACGGTTCCTATCAACTTCCCCCTAACTACTGACTGATTAGTTTAATAGATATTAGTGGTAAAATATTTTCTATGATATTGGTTAATTTTCAGCTTTGGATTGAATCTTCTTCTCCCCTATCAAAATTACAGGCAGGATTTTGCCATGGTTCCTCAACTATTGATAATATATTTATATTAGCTCATCTCCTGGAAAAGTACAGACTATATAGAAAAATTATGCTTTACACCCAAAAGAGGACTTTTGCTCAATTTATTAATCCCTATCTTTTTTGTACACAAAAACACCACCACTGCTATAAGGTATGATAACAATGGTAATTTTTCAGAGTACTTTAATACCATACTAGGAATAAAACAGGGAAGCCTTTTAGCTCTACTACTTTTGTGCATTTATATCGATTAACTGTTTTATTTTGACACTTCCTCAATAATGGATTCCCCAAAAATTAACAATTATAATATTCGTATACTTGCATACACATACAATTCGATTCTCTTTTCTCTCTCTCCTGTATGTCTCCAACATAAAATAAATCAATTGAAGACCAAATGTGACCTTTTAGAACTAAAAATCTAAAAAAAACAACAAAATGATGGTTTTTGGGGCTCAAACATCACTACCAAAGCTTTATTTACATAAGGACCTTATTGAGGTTGTATCCTTGTATACATACCTAGGAGTACAATTCACATTCAATGGCCCTTAGACCCACCACTGTGATGAACAAATATCAAAGGCTAGATACACCACTAAAGCTTTATTGCATTTTAACTTTAAATATGGCAGGCACATAGCAGCTCCTGCACTAATAGCTGGTGAAATCAAGATTAATCCAATTTTATTATATGGGGCAGAGGCCTGGGGAACTAAACGTGTCCCTAATTTAGAACTTCTTTTATCCCTTTTTTATAACTCCCTGTTACAGGTATCCTTTATCCACTTTTAATCCTGTAGCTAGGGCTGAGTTGAAGAGACTTCCGCTAACCACTTTCGTTGACCCTACGTTTGGCCACTTATTGTTGCAAAATTATTAATAATTCATTTAATGACATCCCCAATATCTATCTTAAGGAGAAAACAAGGTGGCTCAACCAAGGTTTTTCAACTCCTTGGTTAAAAGCCCTCATGTCTGTTTTATCAAAAGCTGTAGGAATCCACCTCTGGGATGATTTCCAGAGGGGAATCGCAATTTTTCCTCTATATAAAAGTTTACTTAAACAAAAACTATTTGCAGTTGTGCAGTTAAAACAAATGGAGCAAGCATGGGCTCATAAACAAGTCCCTTGGTACAGCATCAACAAAACTGATTCTGTTTTGGAGGATTACTTAATATTACGTTGTGCTCCTAACAAGAGGAAAGTTATCACTTGGACCAGATTAGGCATATTATCCTCCAAATATGCCTACTTCAATAAACCATACCCTGAAGGGCACTACCAGGATAAGTGTAGATGCAATAAAGGTTTTCAGGAAACCCTCAACCATATTATAATACAGTGTCCTCTTTATAATTACTCACAGGGACTAGTTTTAAAAAACATCCTTATTAAGTACGCTAATTTGGGTTATGATCCCCTATTCATTCTTATGCATCCTGTAACTAAAGATGATGCAGAGTTGATTTCTAAATTTTTTACCTCCATGATAAGTTATAAAAGGAAATGGGTTCTTGCTCACTGAAGCTAACATGTTATGCCTTATAATTTTTTAGCATTATATTGCTAGACAGTATTGCACACCTGTTTTTGTAATATTATATCTGTCACAGAAACTGTATGAAATGTTTATTTTTATTATTTTATGTAAGGGGACCTATCTATCTGCAAGATCTTCTTGTCCCCTACCATCCACCCTGGGCACTCTGTTCTGCCGTGAGGGCCTTCTTGGAGTCCCCCAGAGTGAGGCTGCGGCATTCTGGAGATAGGGTGTTTTTGGTGGCCGCACCCATTCTGTGGAACTCCTTGTCTGATTATTTAAGGGAGGCTCCCTTGATAGAGGCCTTTAAGAAAGCATTAGTAATGTATCTTTTCCAGCAGGCTTATAATGACTGATTGGTTTTAATGGGATGGATAGAATTTTAGTTTGTGTTTAATGCTACTGCCTATATATATTTTTGTTATTGAATTGTTTGTGCAGTGCTCAGAGTGTGTGGAAATGGGTGCTTTATATAGAGAATAATGCATAGGGTACTGAACATTATGAAAATTTAATGCACAACCGAGGTGAGGGATGCATCATTAAACCCTGAGAGCGAAGCTTGAGTGGTTTATCAATGCATCCCTCACTGAGGGAAAAATTACATTTTCTTAATGTTCAGTACCCTGTCTTATTCTTTATAATTGCTGGTGCAGATCCCCCAAAAGGCCTGCAAAGAGACGTGCAAGCAAAGCTGTTTCTGACCATGGCAATGTTGGCAGTAAGATGGTCTGTGGGCGTGGTAATAGTATACAGATGCAGAAGTACATTGCTGATGTGAGGAAAGGTATTTCTCCTGCAATGTTTTTTTACAGCCCAATCAGTAGCTTCACTCATAGTTGAAGGAGATTATGTTTTCCCAGCTGGTGGTGTTAGTGTTACTGGTGTTAGTGGTGGTGGAGGTAGTATTAGTATTGTTCCGTCAAGTTCTAATTCCGACCAGTGAACTGTATCCAAAAATATTGAGTGTGAAGCAGTGCAAGAGAGTGGCAGCATAGATGATGTCATAGTTCCCAGTAACATCCCATTAACTGAACCTGAGGATTCTGATGATCATGTCAACGATAGCATACAATGTGATATTCCGTCCTCTGTAGCACTTAACGTCATGCATTTTCCATGCAGTGATTCACAGTGTGGTGAAAAAATAACAGGTGATAGTGGTGTAGGTGCTGATGATCAATGTGATGATGATGATGATGTTGCTGTTGTTGCAACATGCAGTCCACATGCTAGCATCCAAGCAGAAGATGTGGATGTGTGTGATGTTGATTACTATGATGATGATGTAATTGACCCCAGTTGGGAACCGGAGAAAAATAAATTAAAAGTTGCTGTGTCTGAGTCTGTTTGCAGGAATCCCCCCCTATAAAAACTTATGATCTACCGGTTTTAGTCGATGATGACCCAGTAATCAATGTGAAAGGTAGTCGTGGTGGTCAGTTGCAGTCCAGGTGTGCAGTGCCCGAAACATCACGTGCCCCAACCACTTCAGTGCTTAAAATTACGGACTTAAATAAGCCACATCATGGACATGTTAAAAGCAGAGCATCACAATCCCTTGTTTGGGATTTTTTTGTTCAGGATGCAAATGATGATTCAGTTACAAGCTGCCAGGTTTGCCATGTGCGTGTGAGTCGAGGTAAAAAGGGGAGCCATCTGGGCACAGGAGGACAGCATACGCATCTTAAGAATAGGCACTTGGTACTGTGGATCCAGCACAAGCTGGCAGCTAATACCACAGTCGGGCATTCACCCGCGTCACCGGCAACCATAGCCAGCATGTTATCCCCTTTCAAGACTGTTAAGCCCAGTAGGAAATTAAATGTGTGCAGTAGTGTGGTAATAAGAGTAGAGGATTACTACAGGCATGATGAGGTGGAGGACCATAATGACTTTGAAATGTCCAGTGCTGGTAAGAGTAGCAGTTTTTGTGGTGGTGGTGAATGCAGTATCTCTAGTGCAAGTGGTACATCAACCCTGGCTGGCAAATCTGGCAAAATAACAACATTTGTGGGTTTGTCATCATCACCTGTGCAACCATCTTCATCAAATGTCCACACTCCACACCCTGCCAATGCCATTCGTCACAGAGCACAACCATTTGTGATCAACACACCCCATGTAAAACGTTTGTCAGCCCACATTACAGAGTAGTTTTGCACATAAGCTGAAGTACCCCTGAATCATACAGTGTCACATGAACTCAGTGCTGCTGTAGCAGAAATGCTGGAAATTGATCTTTTGCCCTTCTCCTTTGTGGAGAATTCTGGGTTCTGGCGGTTTGCTGCACGTGCCTGTCCGAAATGGAAAGTCCCATCTAGGACATACTTTTCTACTCATGCTGTCCCCGAGTTGTTCCGCACTGTGACCGACTCAGTAAGACATGCCCTTCAAGATTCCTCCTTTCCATTCATCCATTTAAGTATGAATATGTGGGCAAGTGGCAAAACAGAGGGGAGTTCATATCTGTGTATAACTGCACACAGGGCACAGGTGCCGGGGGTTGTTTGTGATATTGGTAGTGTGAATAATCAGTGCAGTAAGGTGGATTGTCGCGGTAGCAATCTTCCTGGAATTCGACAGCATGCAACGATTGCTATGCACAGTGTGACCTGTTCACACACGGGTGAGAACATGTTGGACATGGTACTGACTGAAATTGACAGATGGCTAAACCCTCTGTCCCTGAGAGCTAGGTTCATAGCAAGTGACAATGGGTCAAATGTGGTGAAATGCATCATGAATGGTGGTTTTTTTCATGTTCCATGCATGGCCCGCTGTTTAAATCTTGTGGTTCAGGAGTTTCTGCAGCACCCTGATATAATGGAAATGTTGACCGTTACACGACGTATCTGCTCTCACTTTTCAAGATCTGGAAAGGCCCATGACCAACTGCGGCAGTTGCAGATACAAAACAGCCTGCCTCAGCACCGCTTGAAGCTGGAAGTTGTCACCCGATGGAACTCCATGTTATACATGGCAGAGAGGTTGTATGAACAATACAAAGCCATCTCAGAATATGTTGTTATGCACACTAGCTGTGACAGTTCCAGGGTCTCCATGTCTATGACGACTGAATAGTGGCGCATCATGGACTCTGTAATAACAATTTTGCGGCCTTTTGAACATGCCACACAGGCAGTGAGAGGCGAGTCTGTCTCCATTAGCCAATCAGTTCCACTGCTGTGGGTGCTGAGGCAGACATTGGTGAATGTACAGCATAGTCTTGATGTTGCCAGAGAAGGTGGTAGCAGTATGTTGCTGCAACACATGCTGACAGTATTCAACCAAAATAGTCACGTTGTGAGCATTCAGTGTAGTGACAACTTTGCCATAGCAACAATGCTGGACCCACGATACAAACGTGGAATTACAGCAGTACTGGAGGGAGGGCCTGAGCAGGTAAAAAATATCAGTGGTCAACTGGTGCACTTGGTTCATGGGGCACAGAAGTCATGTGCCAAGGTCAGCAAACCTCAGCATCATAATCTGGCTGAAGGTGTACCTGGAGGACCATCAAGCATATCCTGCAAGGGGAAGGGGATTGCAGTTCCAGGTGGTCTGTCATCCAAAGTGGCTGGCATCAACCCGCTTTGGGAGGCTTTGTCCCAAGTGGGCATTTGTGAAATAAATGATTCGGGAGAACAGGATGATGCATCAACAATTGGACTTAGTGAGGCACAGAGAATGGTTGAGTCATATTTGTCTGAAAACAGGCATCTGACAATAACTGAAGATCCTCTTTTGTACTGGAGTGGAAAGGTCAGTGAATAGCCAGAGCTGACTGCAGTGGCACTGAAGTACCTCACATGCACACCCTCCGGTGTAAGTGGTGAGAGGGTATTCAGCTTAGTAGGTGCAATAGTCAGGGATCATTGGACAAACCTGTCTCCAGCAAATGTTTGCCACTAATTTTACAGCCTGTGCAGTGTGTGTCTCTCTCTGCAGGCTATCCATTTTAAATCGACGAGTTATTTTAAAAACTGTACTTCAGTTCTGTGTTATCTGTCTGTGTACATTACTAGTGACTGTCTGGAGCCCTGCTGATGTTTTCAAGAAGCAGGAAGAGGGACTGTAGTTCTCCTGAATACACTCGAGAACTACTGTTCAACCAGGGACTTTTTATTTTAAATTTGGGGACTACCATTCATTTACAACTCAACCAGCTCCATGCATGAGTGGTTTTCGTGGAGTTTAAAATGGGCATTTAAAACATTAATTCTCGGGAAGCTCTGTGACCTTGTTTGGGCACTTCCGGGTCATGACACCTTACTTAAATATCCCAGTTAGTTTGTTCTGTTCTGCCACTAATTTTACAGCCTGTGCACTAATGTGCACACCTCTTCATCTCATTCTTATAAACTATCCAGTAAACAATTACAGTTTCTTAGCTTTAATGTGAGAAGTTTGACACAGAAATTCGATGAATTACAAACTGTGATTTTGAATAAGGATTTTGACATTATTATGGTTTGTGAAACATGGGGTGATAATAATTCCCACTGGATCAAGCAACTCCCTGGTTATATCTCTTATTATTTGAATCAAAGTGAAATGAAGGGTGGAGGTGTTGCATCATTTATTAATCATAAAATTAACTCAGTCAATATTTCTAGTTCTATAAAAATTCATAATCTCCCAACTGAGAGTCTTTGGCTTAAACTTTTTCTATCAAAACATGATTTTATCATCTTTGGGACATGCTATCTTCCCCCAAATTCATCTAATTTAATTATGGATGCCATTCTTTCCGAATTTGAAATAGCTACTCAAATGGGTTATGTTATAATTACATGGGGACTTCAATCTTCCCGATATAAATTGGCAGTCTTTTACAGCATCTAGCTGTATTAGTAATACATTTTTGTCCACTTGTTCGGAATTGGACTTACAGCAATGGATGACTTCTGCCACCCGAGGTAATAATATATTAGATCGTGTCCTGAGTAGCACTGTTTTACATATTAGGGATGTGCATATTTCATCACCAATTGGCAGCAGTGACCATAACTCAATCTTATTTAATTTACAAAGGCATACAGTTTTTAATATTAATTCTTCAATTATATACCTGTATGATAAAGCTGATCTTCACAACATCAATCAATACCTTTACAAAATCAACTGGTTATCCTTTTTTGATTACCAGTCCTCATATCAAAGTTGGGTTCTTTTCAAATCACTTATTTCTACTCTTCGTGACACTTATATTCCATC
The DNA here is from genome assembly GCA_016271365.2 of Neoceratodus forsteri. NCBI lineage: Eukaryota > Metazoa > Chordata > Ceratodontiformes > Ceratodontidae > Neoceratodus > Neoceratodus forsteri. The sequence goes on along the minus strand of CM057458.1, from coordinate 928,866,020 downwards.
TAAAATTAAGAATTCTAATGGTAAACAGACTCCTAGATGGATGAATAAAAACATCAAACGTTTAATATGAAAAACAAAAAACATCGTAACTACCTTAAAAATAGGACAACTTCTAATTGGGATTCCTATTTGAAATCAAGTAGGAAGTGTAAATTAGTTATCCATAGGGCCAAATCTAGATGGGAACTGAAATTGGCAACAACAGCTAGTAAGTTAAATTCCAAACAATTCTACTCTTATATAAACTCCCTCACAAAAAGTCCAAGTATGATGGGGCCTCTTACATCAGATATTATACTTGTTCATGAGCTAAAAGCCATGGCTGATGTATTTAATATTGAATTCTGCAAAGTTTTCTCTGTATCAGAAGTTCAGTCACCTGAACCTATGATTTCACCATCAGATCCTTTTATTACATTCTTAGTGGAGTCAATTCTTAAAAAACTACACTTACTAAAAGGTAAATTTTGTTCAGGCCCAGACAATATAGCAGGGCATTTACTTTACTTATTGTCTGACCATATTGCCTTTCCACTCAAACTTTTATTCGATCTTTTTTTATGATATAATTATATTCCTAGTGAATGGAAAGAGGCTTTTGTGGTTCCTATATATAAGAAGGGATCCAAACATCTATGGGAAAACTATGGGCCGATTAGTTTGACCTCTTCTATATGTAAGGTGTTAGAAAGTCTACTTAAGGATATTATTGCCCCTATTATTGATGCATCTGATTTACAACAACATGGCTTCAAGAAAGGTAGAAGCTGTTTGACAAATTTGCTTTGCTTTTATGAACACTTTAGTTCTTGTTTGGATAACCGGTTAGCCTGTGACATTGCCTTTATTGATTTCAGTAAAGCTTTTGACACCATGCCACATTGGGCCCTAATCCAAAAACTCACAGGTCTTGGTATTAATAGTCATATAATTACATGGATTCATAATTGGCTTTCTAATAGAACTCAAAAGGTGATGCTTAATGGGGCAATTTCTAACTCTGGTAAAGTTCTAAGTGGTGTTCTACAGGGTTGGGTTCTCGGCCCCTGTCTTTTTCATGCCTTCATATCTGATTTAACTAATTCCTGTCTTTCTTTTACAATTAAATATGCAGATGATATGAAGATCGGAGGATCATGTTCTAATTTAGATCAAATTTCATGTATTCAGCATGATCTTGATATTGTCAGCACTTGGATTAACAAATGAGGCATGAAGTTAAACTCTACAAAATGAAAAGTAATGCATTTGGGATCCAATAATTTAAACTTCCAGTATATTTTGGATGATTTACCATTGTGTGCCACTAATGATGAGAAGGACTTGGGTATAACAATTTCAGATGATTTAACATATTCCAAGCATATGCATTCGGTTATTAGTACATCTAATAAAATTATTTGGTCTATTTTGAGTAATATCAGATCTCGAGACCAGGAGGTGTTGTTACCCCTATTAAGGTCCTATGTCTGTCCCCATCTTGAATGTGTTTCACATTTGTGGTGTCCTTTTAAAAAATCAGATAGTTATTCTCTTGAAAGTGTTCAGCGAAAATGTACTAAAAAAATATCTGGTCTTGAATCCTCATCTTATGAGTCTAGGTTGGATACATTAAAACTTATGCCTCTTACTATCAGATGCCTTACAGGTGACCTTCTCCTCCTATATGACATTATTCATGACCCCTATATCATGACTGAGTTAGGATTTTCTTTTAAGCCACCAATACACAATACTAGAGGTCATTTCCTCCAGTTAACTGGTAAATCCTTTAAACGTAATAATCATAAGTTTTTCCTTTTCTGTGAGAACTATTGGACCTTGGAATAGACTTCCATCTGATGTAGTAACGAGTAATACTAAAGAGATTTTTAAACACCATCTCAACACGCTAATTATGTGTCGGTATGACTTATCATATTACTCTATGGCCTAGCATAAGAGCATTATGGGCCTCGGCCTACTAGCTCTTTCTTCTAACCTTAGTATGAACCTTAGTATGAAATGTTAATTTGCTAACATTCATTAAAATGAATGAGAGGCACATACCAGCAGAGACTGCAACCTCGGTATTCATACCCCAGCCTAGTCATGGCGGTCTTGCTGATGTGGAAATGGAGCATCCTGGTGGCACTGGCAGCGGCTGCCTGAAACGGACCACCACTGACGTAGATGATGACACAATGGAGAAAGAATTTTCCAGTGGTCAGACATTAGACATCAATGACTGTGAGGGCAGCTTTCTTTATGAGGATGGTGATGTGGTTAATGTTGGCAGGTTTTAACTGAAGTTTTTAAAAGGCAGTGTGCCCCTCCGGACCACCACCACCGGGACTGATTTTAGCCACTGCCACCATGAGTCCATGAGTCTGTCTGCCCCCTGAACCAACACCACTGGGACAGATGTTAGCCACTGCCACCATTATTCTGTCTGCCCCCTGGATCACCACCACCAGGACTGATGTTTGCCACTGCCACCATGAGTCTGTCTGCCCCCTGGACCACCACCACCACCAGGACTGATGCTAGCTACTGCCACCATGAGTCTGTCTGCCCCCGGACTACCACTACTGGTACTGATATTAGCCACTACCACATGAGTCTGTCTGCCCCCGGACCACCACCACCAGGACTGATGTTAGCCACTGCCACCATGAGTCTGTCTGCCCCCCCGGACCACCACCACTGGGACTGATGTTAGCCACTGCCACCATGAGTCTGTCTGCCCCGTGGACCACCACCACCACCGAGACTGACGTTAGCCACTGCCACCATGAGTCTGTCTGCCCCATGGACCACCACCATCACCGAGACTGACGTTAGCCACTGCCATCATGAGTCTGTCTGCCCTCTGGACCACCACCAGCAGGACTGATGTTAGCCACTGCCACTATGAGTCTGTCTGCCCCCTGGACCACCACCACCAGGACTGAGGTTAGCCACTGCCACCATGAGTCTGTCTGCCCCTGGACCACCACCACCACCGAGACTGATGTTAGCCACTGCCACCATGAGTCTGTCTGCCCCCCCTGGACCACCACCACTGGGACTACTGATGTTAGCCACTGCCACCATGAATCTGTCTGCCCCCCAGACCACCACCACCAGGACTGATGTTAGCTACTGCCACCACTGCCACCATGAGTCTGTCCGGACCACCACATTCATTAGCCAGAGACATAAAGCTTTTTAATATTTAAACCATAAAGTGAGTATGTGTACTCATGTTTGTTATGCTGTTTCACTTCCTTTAGTTGTATGTTTTGTTTTCTGAAGCTTTTCAGAGCCGCAATGGTAAAACACATACAGTACATTTCTTTTGTTTCTTTTACAGGGTAACAAAAAAAGGCTCCATCGCTAAAACTCATTGGAAGTGGTACTGTAGCTGTACCATAAAGAGAGGAAGTGATGTATTACCCATGTGAAATCCATTCTAGTAAGTATGAAGATTTTATTTAATCCATTTCATTGTTTTGCAAAGACTGCAGCAAATATTGCACACAGGTTGTGTTAGTTGACAAGATGTGGCTTTGAAATGTAACTTGACTTTAGGAATTTAGAGTTGAGAACCAAGGATGGACACATAACAATTAAGTTGTAAGAAGTCATTCATTTCTTTTTTTAGGAAACTTCCAGATGCTTTGTTGTTCTGACAAAGTGGCCTTATCCAAACAAGTTCTTCAACATCAGGCCGCCCCGGCTCGGGCTCACATCAACACGCAGAAGTCGTTTCATTAGATGACCATGACCATTATTAACAACCAGACTAGAGAAGGATGCAAATGAAATCTGTGAAGAAGGAACAAAATAAGAAACCATTACAGACAAATCTGCAAATATGCTTCCTCCCACCCAAAAAAAAATACTTACCTTCATGTGCTTGAGAGTTATCCATTGTAAATGTAGATGAAAAAAAGTTCTCATCGAGCACTGGAAAGTGCACACCAACTGTATCTGTGACCTGTGATACAGAACAATACTATGAGTACATGTCCATGTCAACCCCCCTAACCTACAAAATACATAAATATATGTATCAACTCACCAAGGCACTATTAGTGTACAGACAACGGGCACCCTTCCATCCAGTTGAGATGATCACATTGCATTTGCTTGAATCACAGCACACATTGGACCAGCAACAGTTCACTCACGGTCATCATTTTATTCTGGGGTACTGCACGCAGGACTGAATGCGCCATTAATTCTGGGGGACTTTGTATGTGCTGCAACAATCCCATTTCACTTTATAACCACTTGTCAATTTTCTGGACACAAGGCGGATGCATTTTGGGCATGCAAAAAAAATCTGGGGACTCTGTGCCACCAATGCGCACATGATTGAGTGTGTCATTAATTCTGGGGGACTTTGTATGTGCTGAAACAATCCCATTTTACTTTATTATCACTTGTCAATTTTCTGGACACAAGGCAGATGCATTTTGTGTGTTGTGATTGTGAGCACATAATGTCATACTTAAATTATAAATTAAATCAGCATTGCAACAATGTGCTGACAATTTTGACCTATAATTTTTTATGCTATTTTACATTGCCACAGTTGCCAGCCACTAGTTACCTCATGACTTGTATGATACCCTTCTTTACATAATTTGTGTCTGCTTTACTACTTTTTCTCATGTCTGAAAATAAATAAGCAGCATGCCATTTAATATTGTTCTGACCAGGTTCTTATCACTATTTGCAGTTGTTTTTGAATAACAATTGTTCTGTGATGTCATAAAACACTGCCTGCTGCATAATTATTAATTGACAACAGAAGTAATATATAACAACTGATGGAGAAAAACAGTGCAAAATACTGACGAAGATCCGATCTGTACCATATTAAAAGGAGTGCTCCTTTTATTATCTCACACATGAAAAAAAGTACTAAAGCAGACTCAAATACTAGAAAGAATAGTATCATACAAGTCAGGATGTAAGTAAAATGGCAATGTAAATTAGCATAAAAAAGTACAGGTCAAAATTTTCAACAGATTGTTGCACTGCTGCTTTAAAGAGATTCACCAAGTTACTTAGTTATGGATGGTATTGCATCCAATATATTGGTACCTAACCTCCAGGGGAATCTTCGTTGCACAACATGTCCTTAAATAGTGCAATACTTTTCTGGCAAAAACGTTTGTAATTTCGGTAAACCGGGTTCTGGAGGACTTCCCATTCTGAAGAGCCGCCCAAGTTCCGCCCCCACACTCAGCTACCTTGTGGTGAAACATGGGCACGTTTCAACTAACAAGAGCCTTGTTAGTGGAAACATGCTCACGTTTCACCACAAACTGAACATTATAACATAAAGAAATATTCAGAAAGCTGCCGGCCATTCACTCTAATAAAGCCCACCCCCGTGCTCTCCCTGGCATCACGTCATAACATTGCTGAGCAAGGTGGTGGAACTTCGGTGGATCTTCAGAATGAGAAGTCCTCCAGGCCCAGATTTATCGGATTTATGAGCATTTTTGCCAGAAAAGTATTGCACTATGGAATGTAAGGACATGTGGAGCAAGAAAGATTACCCTGGAGGTAAGGCACCCATATAAGGAGCATGTATGACTGTATGTGCATGTATATATTTAAAGAGAAGCAGTCAGCAACAGGAGCTCCTGTGTTCTGCCCAGTGCAAGGCTCACCCTATGGTTAAGCCTTTTAAGTATGTTGCAGCATTTTTCTCGTGCCGCAACATACTTTATTTTAAAAAAGAAAGGTCAGTGACCCAGAAGGATGGCAGATGCTATGGGGCCCCATTATGTGGGTGAAAGGTGTGGAAGAGACGCAATTCATACGCTCAAATACTTTTGTATTGAAGTGCATGATGCATCGACATTGCACCCTTACACAAAATGGAGCCCCCATAGCATCTGCCATACTTCTGGGTCTCTGATGTTTCTTTAGTATAATAAAGTATTTTGCGGCATGAGAAAAATGCTGAAACATACTTAAAAGGCTTACTGAGGGTAAGCTCTTGCAGGTGTGATACAGGCCCTGTTGCTGACTGCTTCCCTTTAAACTAATGCTGTGGCCTTCCCTCTGTCTAGTATTAAACAAACAAAACACAAAATAGTACAGCAGTGGGGATGTGTGCAGAGAACAAAACCTAATGCTCGATCCCATGATGTTCCAGCAGCAGATGAAGCATTGACACAATTTGCAGCTGCTCTTGCTCGATCTGTTCGAACTGCTTCTGGACAGCACCCATCCTCTGATTACTTTCCTCCATCGCAGCCCACAGCAGTGCTATTTCTGACTGTGTTGCAGGCATCATGGCGGTGTCCACTGCTGTGGGAGGAAAGGCAGGTAGTGGTGGTGGTGAAGGTATTGCTAGTGGCAGTGGTGGGGGTAGTGGTGGAGCAGCAGCTGCTGCTGTGGCCCTCCTCCTGCTCTGGTGATGCACAGCAGCAGCACCTGCTGCCACTACCACAGAAGGGCCAACAGGTAGAGGCCTGGCCCATTCTGTGGCAGCCTGCCACTCCACCTAGTGGTGGTTAATCATGTGTGTCCTCTGGCCCCCAGTCCCCAGATGTGTCCCCCAGGGGCCACAGCGCACCTGCACACCACAAAGCAGGCACACCACAATGCTCCTGTCCCCCCGACACAGTTAAAGAACTGCCAGATTATCGAGCTGCAGGAGGGACCAGGCACAACAGGGGCAGATGTATTGCCAGGAGCACTGTCATCATGCACCTGGGGGGCTTCACCTACTGCTGTGGAGTGGGAGGTGGTGCTGCTGGACCTTCTGAAGCTGGTACAGATGGTGGTGGTGTTGGTGGCAGTGGCAGACTTGCTGGATGTGGCGATGGCACTGGTGGTGCTGCTGCTTCTGGAGGGGGGGCTGGACCAAATAATCTGGAGCAGTGACACCCGCCCACACTGACCAGTGACACCTGCCCACACTGACCCCCACATGTCTGCACTCCCCTCTGGCCAACAAGGGCCACAGACTGTCCCTGGTCCATAACTCTCCTTCCCTCTCCACTCTGATGCGTCACGTGATGATGACCGACTCCTCACACACACACACACACACACACACACACACACACACACAGTCACACACACACTTACACAAAACAAAACTTATAAAACAAATAAATCAGTCACAAAAAAAGAACTCACAAAACAGTACAACAAAAACTAATGAATTAGCTTTTAAAAAAGCTGTTGGTTTTTATGATGTTGAAAAAAGCAAGTTAAGCAAGAAATACACACTCCTCTCCTACACTATCCTTCCTCCTTCTTCTACCTCTGCAAAGGAGAAAGTGAAAGTATCTGCTGGTGTGACTCACTTCCTTCCTACCTGCGTGGGGGGCTGCCTAAAGTGCCTATTGTCATTCCACCTTACTTCGTGTTAAGGTGGAATAACAACACGAAGTCACATCATAATCACAAGGCGAAGTGAGTACTCCTCAATGGCCACTTCTCGTAGCATTGCACTAACGTGAAGTGGCCACTTCACGTTCACTTTGCCTGCGGATTTTAAATTCGCTGCATCTCTAGACACACTACACAAACTCATATTGCACAACACAACTCATTTCCGAAAATAAGCATTTTTTTTATTCTACTTAGTAATTACAAACACAACAGCAATAAATAAGACCTGTATTACCTTTCATGTGATGCATCACACAGAAATACACAGTGGCTACTATTAAAACGAAACCAACAAGATTATTGAAAAAACAAACAAACACTGAATTAATATAACGCATGCTGAAAAACAAATGGAGCTCCCTTTCAAATATTTGTCCATGCAGCACTTTGCTTCACTCTATCAAAAAAAAATACCAGCGCTGAGACCTCCGTGGGAACTTTGTATCTCTGTGTGCTCAGTATCAGTTGCTGCACGGCAGTTCGTCGCCATGGCTACGGAGGTCGTCTGTCAAAGTCCCTGAAATTAATTAAGGGACAGTGTTAAAATTCTCGCACAGATGTTAAGGGATTTCAATGTGAATTCCCTAAATTTTGACTTTTGTTTTGCTTTTTTTCCTCTGGGAGGCAACTAATTAACATATGGATAGTACTATGTCACTGAAAATGTACCTCTAGTCTGAATCTGATTCAATTACTGGACGCCTTCAGTTCATATTGCTACTTTCTTTGGGAGCTGCATGATTGAAATTTATTGACACTCCCTGTTTGATCATGCAGTTTGGGCCAAATATTGTTTGAAGAGAGCTGCTTCTTCTTGTGATTTCTTTTGCAGTCATTTGACCACTATTCGGGTTTGGGAACACACAAGTCAATGTAGAGGGCTGCTGGTTTTCCTGTATCTCGGGTTGGTACTGAAGGAGCGTTGATATTTTACGCTGTTTCTTTTCTGACAGGATCGAATAATTATTAATGCTCTGCAGGTTTCGATGGCCAGAGATTTGTTGAACCTTGATAGGGGGCACCTCACAGTCTATTAACCTCTGTATCAAGGTTTTACAGGGAGAATGGTTTGTTATTCACTTACAGTCAGTTATGCCTGCAGCAGTTTTCACTGTGGACATCATTGTTCTGAGTTTGTTCATGCCCATGTTCATATTCCTGAACCAAAGTGAGCCCTGGGCTGCATTTGTGTTGGGTGCTGTGCTGATAAGCAAGGATGGGGCCTGTATTTTTTTGTAAATTTCATATGCCCTGATGGTGTCTCTCTCTGGGTTTGTTATGTTTTGGCACAAACGTGGTTTTACTGGTCTCACGTCCCTCGGATTATCACCCATTCGGGTCTTTGTTTGCCACTCAGAATATTCTAAAAAATGATTGCCTTCAATGTTGGTACCTTCTGTTATGTCCCCCCATTGCCAATCATAGTGTTCCCTGGTTCTCAAGGCAAATTGTATGCCTATGTTAAAAAATAGGAAGTTCAGTAGTCCAGTAGGAGTGGTTGTGTTTATTGTGCCCGAACTATACAACAGGTTTATGTCCTCGTCTGTTAGCGCTTGTGATTTCAGTGGCCTGTTACCTTTGCCCATCTTCTTGAGGTGCTTTAATTTAGTGGTCAAGGTACGCTTGGTTTCGTTAAAATCTGTCTGTAAGCCTTTGAATATGGAGTGCGGGTAGTGCTCTTTTACAAGGTACCTGTCTATTGATGCGATGACACCGTGAATGAAGCTGGGCTCATATTCTGTGCCATCATTTTTTTTTTTTACACAAAAAATTAAGTTAGCTATTAATTTATGTAGTTGTTGCATTGGGAGAGTTTTTACATGCACACTTTGACCTGTTTCAGTGAGGTAGCTAAAGAAGAGGCGCATATCACTGTTTGTTTTGTGCTTAGTGTTTGCATTTGCTTGTTCTAGAATAAAATGCTCTCTCTGTTGACCTGGAGAGTTGGTGAAACAGCTGGTTATATTTTCCATTTTAATTTTTTTGTTTACAGAGTTTCCGTTTTTTGGAAGATGTGTCCAGACTAGGGATATTTTCACTTAACGCTTAGACTGAGGATCTGCTTACAGGTTGGTGAAAATTAACAGTTTTTCGAGTGTTGCACTCCCTAGCTGTTTGGTTATGTGTGCTCTAACCCTCGTACTGAACTGATGTGTGTGTGTGAAACTCATAGCATCTGACTGGTGATTACGGGGAATATCAACCAGTTTTCCCCACTGAGAAAAATTTGCACCAGTTATTATAAATAAAATCTATCTATCTATCTATCTATCTATCTATCTATCTATCTATCTATCTATCTATCTGTCTGTCTATCTATCTATCTATCTATTTTTTCTCTATTTATGATTATAATGTCCCACGTTTTAATGTATTGGAAGAACAATAAATCTCTCTACTACTACAGTTACAGTCAGATCAACTTTGGCTGTCTTTTGTAATTGCCCATTTTGTTGCTTTTTAAGGATAGATACAAATTGATATTTTTATTTGTGACTCGGCATGATTTGGAGGATCACAAGACCTAACTATAGCCAGTAAAAAGAGTATTCCCTTACGTTGTTTAAATGGCTTTGTCTCTGTGCAGGTGCAGACACTATTTGCCATGTCTGCTGCCATTCTTTTTACAACTTATTTTATAAAAAATAAAAAAGATTAATTTTGTTTGTGTATGCTTGTTTTTACCAGACTTGAGTGTTTTTTGGACATTCATGGCATCCGAGGCTTTGTGTTTGGGAAGGTAACATTATAGCTCATTTAGCCTACTGGTACTTTAGCTGGTTCTATGTAATAATGGTGAAAGTCTAAAGACGATGGCTGTTATCTTGATGTCACAATGCAGAAACATTTTTTTGGCACTGTGACACTCCAGCATACAGAAAAACGGTGCTGGGGACTTACTTTTAATGTTTTCTACTAAAGGATTCTCAACTCCAGGGGGGTGCATGTCGGCAGGGGGTGAAACATTAAAAAAATCAAGGTTCAGGCTGGGCACAACAAAATAGCACCAGCGCCCGAACCCGAACCCCATACCCTGCCGACCATCCCCGGCAACCCACCCATCTCATCATGGGGTTGGCTTAGCAACCACCATGGCACAACCCCTCATGTCCCCTCCTGTGTGTGGTCACCCCCTTCCCGTGTGTACATATAGCATCAGGAAGTCACTATACTTGCCCACCCCACCATCCAGCTGCCCTGCCCTACCTAGCCATCCCTGAAATGTGCTGGGGAAGGAGTTGCTGTTATTGTAGGTGCCCTTTCTCCAGCGCCTACATAACGGGCTGCCCTTTAGGCTAAGCAATGAGCAGTGAAAAGATTGAGCTGAACTCATATTTGTTATGCTGTGTAAGTTTTTAATTTTCATTTTGATCATTGGATTTTTGCACCATTCAACAACATGACCATGTACAGGTCATTGTTTCCTAGGGGCTAAAAGCAGAGGCTTGTTTTAGCTTAGTCAGTGTCTGGGTCTTTTGCTGACAATATTTTCTGAGTTACCAGTGTGTTTTGCACTTTTAAGCAGGTGTTTTATCTCATGAGAGTAAATAAAATCACAAAGTAAGTTACAGCTGTACGTTTTTTGCTGATATTTAGTGATATTGTCTGTTACCATTTGTGCTACTACTGCAAGGAGTTTACTGTCTTTATTTTCTCCTCCTTTCTCAGAGAGCTCAGTTTTGCTTGTTGTTTGGTCTCTGAGTTCCTTTTTACTTTTCATATTTAAATCATTTCTATACAGGGCAAGTGTATTGGCAAGCACATTTTTATCAGGTTAAGAAGATACACTTAGCTTCAACATGAAGTAAGCTTTTAAGATTTTTTTTTGTAAGAAAGAGTCTTACTAGATATATACTGTAGTTATCAAAATTGTTATAAATGACTCCATTTATAAAGTTAAATAGCTTCTTCATATGCTTTTTCTAAAGGTAGTAATTGATTTCAGTTTCCTTTAGGCATAAACCTGTACACTAGGGAGTGGCTTCAGCCCAACCAGAAAGCTAACTGTTAAGACACAGAAAGGAATCTGACTTGGAATTCAAGCAGTATTCAAAGCAAAATATCACAGGATGTTTTGTGCTTTGTATTATTGAGCCTTATTATAGTTTAATATTGTCTTGTCTTGTCTTTTTAAACTGTTATTACAAGAGATTTTGTAGAAATGTTATTTTTTTTTTGTTTTTAGAAATGCACACTGGAAGTAATAGGCACTCCATTGATCTAGAGCAGGTAAAAAAATAAGAAACAGAAAATATCTAAAAGGTCAAAACTCCTTCGGAACCAGTTATTTACAAGCATACTTTAAACATCAACATCAATAGTTAAACATAGTTCAATTGACATGGAAGGAAATCCCTCAGTAATACTGTCATCAGGAAAGTAAATGGGGGATTAAATCCAGAAGGTCTTGCATATTTTATGGGATAATAAGTATCTCCATCTGAACAGTTAATACCTGTTATTCAGGAAGTAGACACAGCTCACCTGGACTGTGTTATAAGTGAGAATGCTTGCAACACCTGGGGGAATCAAAGATCCCTCCAGAGCACTCTTCTATGGGTCTTACCATATTGTCAGGCATCAACGAGATGCCAAGGGCACCCTTGCATCCTCTGCACTGGAGCAGAAAGGCAGCGAAGTATAATTCCACCCACAAAGTGAACATGAAGTGACCACTCCATGTTAGTGTTTCGCTATGCGAAGTGCCCAACCCTTACTTCGCCACTTCACATTGTAATTATGATTTTGCATTGTGCAATCTGCCTTATTCCACTTTAAGGCAGAGTGAGAATTCACAGGCAGCCCACACACATCACATGGCTTACACAGTGTATGTCACATGTTTCAGGCAGGCAGGCAGGAGGTTGCGGGCAAAAACTCTCTCCAGCATGGGCTGACTTACACGTTTTGCAGTTGCAGGGGGTGTGTCAATTGGCTCTGCTCTGTGAATGGCTGGGGGTGGGGGGTGGATGTGTGATGAAGAGGTGTGCATAGGTGACAAGTCCACAAATTAAGTTATTTTCCCCATTTTCTGTGCAGAGGTTAATGTACCACTTGCACTAGACATACTGCATTGACCACCTCCACCAGCACTGCTACTCTGACCACCACTTGACAAGATTTCTAAATCATAATCCTCCCCCTCATCATGCCTGTAGTAATCTCTGGTGCTATTTCATCACTACTGCAGACATTCCTACTTGGTCTTACACTCATGGAAGGGGATAACATGCTCAGTAAGTTTGATGATGAGGATGAATGCCCCACTATGGCATTAGCTGCCATCTGGTTCTGGGTCCACAGTGCCATGTGCCTATTCTTAAGATGTGCATGCTGGCCTCCTATGCCCAGATGACTCCCCTTTTTACCTTGACTCACACGTACATGGCAAAGCTGGCAGATTGCAACTGACTCATCATTTGCATCTTGGACAAAAAAAAATATCAAACAAGGGATTGTAATCCCCTACTTTTAACATATCCCTGATGCTGCTTATTGGACTCCATTTTTTTAACCCCTGAATGGGGAGCATGCTACATGATTTTTCAGGATGGACACACTTGGACTCCAACTGACCACCACGACTACTTATGATTATTACTGGGTCATCATCATTATCATCAACAGGAACCACTAAATCACAACTTTTTTGAGGAAGGGGGGATTTAATGCCAACAGACCCAGACACAGCCACCTTGAATTTATTTTTCTCTGGTTCCCAACAGGGGTCACTGACATCATCATCATATTCATCAACATCATCTGTATCCGGGGAGTCATGTGATGCAGTTGGCTGAGTGAGATGCACTCCAATGGAGCCCCATCCACCCGGCTCTTTAATTCAGTATTTTTTCAGTTTTTCTAGACTGAACTGCTGCCTATATAGTTTCTGACATCTTGCTGAATTGTGGGCACCCCAAAAGTGTTTTGATGGAGGCAGAGATGTGACAAGTGGCACCCAAATGCACGCCACCAGTAATGCTGGAGAACACGCTGAAAAAGCCTAGGACACAGTCACCTAGTACAGGCTGCTCTCAAGTATCGGGGACCTCCTTGCCTCTTGCAACTGAATCGTCTCCACTCACATTGGAGTGATTCTTAATGGAATTCTAACCTTTCAAGGAGGAAGTTTGTTCTCTAGCCAGTGAAGTTAAAACAATCTCGGAAGTGGTTGGTGGGATAGTCTCATCCCCAAGTAAGGTCATTAGTGGAGTCCCTCAGGGATAGGTCTCTGGGCCCCTTCTGTTCAATGCCTAGATCTCTGACATAAGGAAGGGTATCAGGAGTGAGATGAGTCTCTTTGTGGATGACTCAAAACTGGGGGCGGTGGATGGGGAGGAGGGGAGGGGAAGGTGGCCCTACAGGGGGACCTTGAAGCTCTGGAAAGGTGGTCTAGAAAGTGGAAGCTGAAGTTCAATGTAGGGAAATGCAAGGTACTACACCTGGGAGACAGAAACCTGGGCCAAGTGTACACCCTGGTGGGGGAAATGCCACAAGTCTCGATGGCTGAGAGGGACCTGGGGGTGGTGATGGATGTCAAGATGAACAACTCAGAGACTTGTAGGAGGGCAGCAGCAAAGGCCAACAGGATACTTGGATGCATTGCTAGGGGGATCACTTCCAGAAGGAGGGAAGTGATACTCCCACTGTATAAACTGCTTGGTGAGGCCGCACCTCGAGTACTGTGTGCAGTTTTGGAGGCCACATTTAAAGAGGGACATCACACTTCTGGAGAGGGTCCAGAGGAGGGCAACCAAAATGATTTGGGGCTTGGGGATAGGACCTATGGGGAGAGGCTCAAAGAGCTAAATATGTATACATTGGAAGTGAGAAGGGACCAGGGGGACATGATAGAAGTCTTCAGGTACATGAAGGGGGTAAATAGGGGAGGAGCAGTCAGGGTGCTCCGAAGGAAGCAGGGGGGCAACTAGAGGGCATGGGTGGAAGCTGGGGGGAGATTTAGGGGAGAAAGGAGGAGGTGCTACTTCACTGAGAGGGCGATGGAGCCATGGAATGCACTGCCCAGGGGGCTGGTGGAGGCAGAGGTGGTGGAGGGGTTCAAGAGGGGGTGGGACAGGTACAAGGGAAGGGTTCTGGAAGCAAAAGCCAGTGCAGCAAGAATATCCAGGACTGGGAAGGGAGAAGCCAGAGAGGGGGGGAAGCAAAGTTAGCTCCCAGGGTGGGGGCTGACCAGACGAGCAGACACGAAAGACCGTTAGGCCTATTCTGTTGGCATTTTAGTATGTTAGTAAGTGCCAGACAATCTAGATGAACTTTGGATAAAAAGGCAAGAAATCTATCTGCAGAAAAAAGAACAGAGAAAATGGAATCCCTCATTACTGTTACGTGGTAACACCTTAAGAAATTAGAATCGAAGATCGAGGATCTTGAGGGGAGAAGCAGATGAAATAATGTTGTTGTGATCAGTATCCCTGAGAAGAAAAAGGGGACTGACACCATTTTATTTGTTCAGAAGCAGTTAGTGAAACTTGCCTGGCCTTCTCCTTTTAGGGAGAATTACATCCTGGAGAGAGCACATAGAGCACTTCGGCCAATGCCACTACCAAATGCAGAGCCTAGACCCCTTGTATTCCAATTCTTAAATTTCCAAGAGCAACAACACGTATTGAATAAGTTAAGAGAAATTCAAGAAGTGTTATGGGAGGGGAGAAAAATTCAGGTAACGTAAGATTTGCCCGCTACTGTTCGACAACAACGTGCCCTGTTTCACCCAATTGCCTAAAAATGCATCGCATTGAGCATCAAGTTTAGAGTGGCTTATCCTGCCAGACTGCAAATATTGTTGGATGGGACATGGTCAACATTTGAGGAAGTGGAACCCGTTCTGGACATGCTTAGAACAGCGAGACCAGTCCTCTTCAAGGATCACTGAAGGAGCCTGGAAGGAAGCAGACATTTTTCCATTGGCATAACTATAAAAGAACCGATTTTGGGTATGGATCCCTATTTTTTACTACCATCTAAGTGAACTTTTTACTATACAGTTGCTCGCAAATATATTTGGGCTTTGTGTGTACCATAAAATGGACTAACCAGCCACTGGAGTGTGGGAATCGGCACCCTACAGGTCTGACAGAAGGACTTTCATGCCAGCAAGGCCTGGTAAGCAGGCCACTATCTGATTGACCAACATGTATTGGGGAACATTCGAGTACTGCTTTAATTTGATTACAGCTGGGGACCTGAGAGTATTCATGTTAGACCCGTTTTAGTTGTGCTGACTACCAGAATGATTTCACAGCGCACTGTGGTATGTTCCAGCTGTTGCTGAATTAACTCAAGAGAGCACTGCCCCCATTGTTTTTCCTCCATACTTGTTTTTTCCTCCTTTCAGATCTGGACTGGGGTGCAGTAGCCAAAGTTCATTGTGAATAAGGAACTCTATAGTTTTATCACATGGATCCTTTCAGGATTATGCAGTGGGCAGATGTCCATGGTCATCTTTAAGATCATGTGTGCAGATATTGAGTTAATGATTCATATGCTTTTTCTTTGTTATTAAAAATTTGAATTCCTCCTGAATTTGATGGAGGAAGGTGCACCGCTGGACTTGTCAATGGGGACTCAGGCCATTTTGGCAATATTATATTTTGGAGACTTTGAAACAATGACTTTCAAACCTTTTCTTTAGGGCCACTCATTTCTCTATGTTTAGAGAGGAACATTAGGCTCTCAATGATTGCTCACAGTTACATGGGATTATTTTATGGGGCATGTGAGCACACTCCTTGGGAGGGGGAATTTTCATATGGAGTGGGGCTGCTATTGATTCGTTCTATAAATGTTGCATAATTCTAAAGGTGCAACATCTTACAATGTTTGATAGCAGTTGCATTGTTAGCTTTAATGTTTTTAGGGTAATGTAGCAGACAGGGCACTTACATGTGATGATGATATATGGGTGTGCAGTTTCATATGTTTATTTGGGGGGACCAGGTGGATGGAGGGAGATTGGACAACTGGTAGGCTGATCATCACAGGCCAGAGTGTATGGTGGGGTATTGGCATCCACTTTTCTTAGCTGGATCCTGGGGCTGAGGTTCAGTGGCTCGTACTTACTTTTGGAATGATGTCTCTGGGAAATGGTTTAGTTTGAGAGGGGGGAAGGATGGAGGGATGGGACAGTGGGGGGGAGTGGGGGTGCTAATAAATATGAGTACGTTAATAAGAATTGGGGGAACTATGGGTGCTGATTAAGATTCAGGGATGGGTATGTACTTATGGCACTAGCTAATTATTTGTGGAATAGAGGGCACATACGAATAACAAATAATCACGGTGTCGGTGTTTAAGTTTTGCTCTTGGAATATCAAGGGGGCTCAACAACCCATTAAAGGAATGAAACTCCTTAAACATCTGGGAGTTTTGCAGGGTAATGTGATCATGCTTCAGGAAACACATTTATTGGGGCAAGAAGCTAACCTTTTAAGGAGACAGCATGTGGGACAGGTTTTTGCAGTGGGGGACAGCAGGGCCAGTAGGGGCATAGCAATTCTGTTGACTGGTTCATGCCCTTTTGTACATGAGCAGTGCATCAAGGACAAACAGGGGAGGTATGTTCTGATATGGGGTAAGAGTCAGTCATTTGAATTGGTTCTGGGAAGTGTTTATGATCCCAATTCTGACATTCTCTCATTTTTCATGGAACTATTGTCACTGCTAATGCCCTTTCTGTCCCTCCTGATTGTCCTGGGGGGAGACTGGAATCTCCCCTTTGATCCCTCTCTAGACAAATCAGCTGGGAAGCATAGAGTAGGTCTTTCACCAGCACAAAGAGCTATCAGAGATTTGATAGACCATGTAGGCTTATGTGATCCCTGGAGGATACTTCATCCTTCAGGTAAAGGATTTCCATTTCACTCCCCTGTCCATGGATCCCCCTCCAGGATTGATTATTTCCTTATGAGTAAGTCACTCCTGGGGGGGGGGGCTTTGGACAGCAGATTGGAACATGGAGCAGGGTTGGATCACTCTATAGTGAGTTGCCAACTCTCTCTGAATCTTAATTAGGGAGGTGATAAGGTCTGGAGAGTAAATAATCAACTCTTGAAAGATAAGAATATTGTGACATGCATAACAGATTGCTTGGAACTCTTTAAAGTAGAAAACTGGGGTACGACGCAGAACCTGTCAATGGAGTGTGGGGCCCTTAAATGCTTTATTCGAGGGGAATTCATTAAGATCTCTGCAGACAAGAAAAAGAGAGAAGAATTAGAGGCCAAGACTTTACTGGGACAGGTTAGGGATAGGGATAGGGATAGCTGCCTATCGAGGCAGACTAGCAAATTTGACAGGGATACCCTTATTAAGTTAAAGGAAACATACTCCAAGTTACTTAGGAAGAAAGTGGAATGGGCTATTTTAAAGATCAAGGCCAAATATTCAGAGCACGGAGAAAGGGCTGGGCGCTTGTTAGCCCTCAGGCTTCAAAAACAGGAGTCTTCAAGGTTTATTACAGCTATATTACCAGAATCCCATGGTCCCTTGAAAGTTCTGGCCCACAATATCTCTAAGGAATTTGAGTCCTATTATAGGGAATTGTACAGTCAAATGCCTAAAAGACCTCAACAAGACAGGGTGGATCAGGATTTGGCCCAACTCCCCTTACCCATCCTCACTGTTGCATAGGCAGAGGGACTGATAGCTCCCTTTATGAGGGGGGATATTATCAGAGTCATAAAAGATCTACCCCTGGACAAAGCACCAGGGCCTGATGGATACTCCCTGAATTTCTACAAGAAATTTGCAAAACAGCTCCCCCCTTGGCTTCTAGCTGTTTTTTGTAGCATGTTGGAAGCTGAACCGATTGACCCTAGGCTAGTGGAGGCCATGATCATCATGCTACCTATACCGGGGAGGGACCCAACCTGCGTCACTAATTATTGACCCATCTCCCTTCTTAATTATGATGTAAAAATGTTTTTGAAATTACTGGCTGAACGTATCAAACTAGTGCTGGCCTATCTTATTGAACCCAATCAGGTTGGTTTCATGAGAGGCAGTTCCTCAGTAGACCATCTTCACAGACTGTCTCACATTTTTTTTGAGACCAGGGATGCTCCTCAAGCTGTGGCATTGGTATCCCTGGACACAGGGAAAGCCTTTGATAGGGTGGACTGGCAGTTTTTGTTTAGATCTTTACATAGGTATGGGTCCCCCCCCCCAGGTTTATATCATGGATCTGATCCCTATATACTAATACAATTGCTCGTATATTCTGCATTGGGGTGCTCTTTTCCTGTTTTTCATTAGAAGCCAGGACAATGCAGGGGTGTCCTCTTTCTCTCCCCTGTTATTTAATTTATACTTAGAACCCCTTGTAGTATCCATTCAGATCTCACAATCGGTACAGAGTGTTTTGCTTGGCACTAGGGAGGAGAAAGTGGCGGCCTATGCTGATGATATCTTACTGCATGTTACCCACATTAAATCCTCTATGTTAGGACTTTTACAAATAATTGAAGAATTTAGTATCCTTTCCAGCTATAAACTTAATACGGAAAAACTTCTGTTTTACCCCTTAATGCTACAGTGCTTAAGCAAGAAATAGTTGACCTGAGCCTTAATTGGACTCCTAAAACCCTGATTTATTTGGATATACATTTGGCTAGAAGCGATCCCCAAATGTGGAAAATGAATTTGGATGCCCCGCTTAAAATTATCCAACAGGATTTAACGCATTGGCAAGCTATAGCCCTAACCTTATGGGGCCGAGTGAACATTATCAAGATGAATGTCCTTCAATGTATTTTCTATCCTCTCAACCTTGTGAACCAGTGGCTCCCCAAAGCTTGGTTTAAAACAAGTCATACTTGTGTCACTGATTTACTTTGGAAGTGAAAACCTCCGAGGAGAGTGTTTCATAAGTTGGCAGCTCCTAAATCTCTGGGTGGATTAAAGTTGCCCTATTTTGGTCTCTATCACTAGGCCAGTCAGGTTAGTAAATACATTAAATGGGCCAGGTTGGGGGATGAGGCAGACCCCGCTGCTTATATACCTACATGGTTTAGGGTTGAAAGGGAAATGACAGAATTTGCTGGAATATCTTTAAGAGTGTTGCCCTATGTTAAAGTGGGAATGCTACTTGTAGGGCTCCACCATATAGCAATAGAGGATTTGGTGCGTACACACTCTCAGCTATGTGCATCCTTGTATTATGCAAACACGAGATATCTGTCTCAACCTGTAGTGAGAAACCCCAATTTCAAATTGGATGGAATAATGATTCCCCCAATTGGATCCCACAACTGCATCATTGCAGAGTAATAGATTTACTTAAACAAGGCACTGATGGGTTATCTACAGCTGAGATTTTGGGTACATGTGGTATTGAACAGAGATGGGCTTTTAGAATATACCAGGTTTGGCATATGCTGGTTAAATATTTTAATCAAAAGGGGGTACTTCATACCTTGGATAACTGGATTAAGACTTGTAGAGATCTAGCAACTGCCCCAAATGCTGTCTCCCCTATTTATGCCTGCTTGTACACCAAAGTGTTTCCCAGGGTAGATGGAATTTCAAGATATTGGGTTGAGTTATATCCTCACATTGCACCCTACTGGGAGAAAATATGGGAAAGTTGTCACCGGTATATAACTCAGGACAGATTACGGTTAACGCAGGTACAAATTCTGAATGATATGTATCTGACCCCATATAAACTGTGCAAAATGTGAAGAGCGGAATCGCCATTATGTAATAGGTTCAATGCAGGAGTGGGGACTTTGTTTCATATGTTTTGGGAATGCAACAAAGTGTCCTCTCTGTGGGAAGTCATCAAAAATAGGACAGACCCCTTATTAGGATTGCAAGATCACTTTACCCCGGAGGTGTGTCTCCTGGGGGATTTTAGTGGATTTCTAGTAATGGACAGGAGATATCACATCAACATAATTGTCATCTTAGTTAAGAAATTGGTACTTTGTCACTGGAGAGACTTCTTTCAGATCTCCTAATTGGAATGGGTTCAGGAGTTATTCTCCAATCTTCGAATCGAAAAAATGATGGCAAGTTTATTTAATCGCATGGGCAATTACAGAAAGAGATGGAAAAAGCTTCATGTTCTCTATTCCCTGTAGAGTGCCTGAAAATTCCTGTTAGGAGAATAGCCACCTCTGCTATAACAGAGATGTGGTTTCAGAAGCACCTGGGGGAGGGGAGGGATGAGGGAGTAGGAATTGGGGGGAAGGGGGCGTATATTTGTATCATGTTATTACTGTACTTAATTATCCTGTACTTTGTGTGAAAACTAATAAACTTTAAATTAACAAAAAAAAAAAAAACATCATCCACATCCACATTTTCAGCTTGGGTGCTGTCATGTGGAGAACATGTTCCAACCACAGCATCATCATCATCATCATCATCACCCGATATTTTTGTGCCACACTTTGAATCATTGGATGACAAAGCAAAACATCAACAGTGCTGGAAGAAATGTCTCATTGTGAGTTATCGTCGCCAGGATGAGAATCATGTTCAACTACCATGGGGATGTTAATGGGGAGTATGACATCATCTGCACTATCAGTCACAGCTTTAGACTCAACTATATTTTTTTAAATGGCTAACTGGTCAGAAGTGGAACTTGAGGCAGCAATACTCACACCAGCAGAAACTGCACTAACACCACCAGCTGAGACAACATCATCTCCTCCAACTATGAGTGAAGCTACAGATTGCACTGTAAAAAACATTGATGGAGAAATCCCTTTACTGACATTAGCTATGCACTTCTGCATACTACCATGGACAATCTTGCCACTGGCAGCAGTGCCATGGCCAGAAACAGCTTTGCTTGCAAGTCTCTTTGGAGGCAATTTGTGGGATCACCAAGAAAATTCTAAACAAATTTTGATTTCTGAACTTTCAGTCTGGGACGGTGGATGTGAAGCCCCCCCCCCTCAAAAAAAAAAACAACAACTGTGGCTTGCAGATGGAGATTGGGCACTAAACAGATGCAAAAGCACACATAGATTAAAACTGCATTGCACAATCAAGAAGAGATGCAGATGCAAAGTCACAACAACACCTTAATCAGTGCTCACAAGTCACAATCCAATCTGGAAAAGAATACTTTTTGCTGGTGGGGGGAGGGTGCAGTGCACTGCAGTAACAGTCCAAAACCAGGATACCACAAAGCAGTACAAAATCATGCAGGTGCAGTGGATAGCAGGTTCACACTGCAGCAATTACTCTGTGGCACAATAAAATGTGACTGATTTGATGGCACGTGTTGCACACACACTCGCACACACACTACAAGTAATGCGTAGCAAATTGACAACTTCAGTAATATAATCAAATCTTTTAAACAAACTGAAATTATATATTGCTGCACCACAACAATCAGCAAAATGAATGTCAAGAATTACTGAAAATACTACTGTGTTTACATTAACACAGTTATACAAGAAAAATATAACGAAAACAGAAAGACTGCTTTTTTCTCAAAGTTAATCTACCTTCTCCCTTCTTCACAGATACACCCCTCCCAAAGCACACTTCAAGTGTCTGTCAGTACACAGACTGAATGTTCTAAATTAACATTCAGAATCCACATACAAACAATAAACACTCAATGATATGAGCACAGGAGGGTTTCCTGCAATCGGTGTACTAAATTTTGAGCAAAAAAAAAAATGGCTCAAAAAGGCTTTTTTAGCAGCTTTTAGAGGGTCTGAATCACAAAGCTCTGAGAGCAAACTGTCTCCAGCAACCACTACACACACACACACACACACACACACACACACACACACACACACACACTACACAGAACTGAGGCTGTGCAGAACAATCTAGAGCCCATGTGACCTGCAATCCCATGAATCACTGAAAAATTCACCTTGGAGCTCAATAAAAATGTGAAGTGATGTGAAGTACATTGATTTCTATGTACTTCACATTAAAATTGGTGCAGAAGTGGTTGGGGGAAGGTGGTATAACGTTAAGTCATTGTTATCAATGGACTTCACATTCCTCATTATGACATGAAGTACATACAGTATTTGAAGACATGTTCTGGGAATAGTACCCTAAAATTGGAAAGAGCCATGTTGGCAGTACATCAGAAATTAGAGCACGGAAAGCGTCTTAGCCTATTATAACCAAATGGTTCTGCAGTTCTGATAAAGACTATATCTTGACAGCAGTATGTAAGAAAAAAAGGATCATCTTGCAAAGTGCCAGTATCAGTATATAGAATAACTATCTAATAGATGTGGTAAGGGAGCAACAACAATATGATGGGCTGAGAAAGCTCCTGTGGGAACACCATCATAAATATGTGGTGTTTTTTTCTTGCTATATTGAAGGTTATATTAAATGGACAAGTATTTATTTATTAGTTTTTATTTTATCAGGGAAAAAATGTTTCATTGAGCAAAGCTCATTTGCAAGGCGGTCCTGGTTAGGACAGATTACAATGCAGTAAAATGAATTGACAGAATACAAAGATATTTTATAAAATACAGAGTTAGAGATTAGATTAAGGTACAGGTCAGCAGTTCTACTCTAATACAAAGACTAGCACAATAAAATCAGTTTAAGAGGTTTTACAGCATAGAAAAGGAGAACAAAATGTCAGTGTTACAAAAGATGTAATACAAGGTTTATATAAAGTTCTAATACCAAACACATTTGTCAACACAGAATTGACCAAGAAGGGTTTGGAAGTAATGGGGACTGGCAAATTAATATAATTTAAGTGTTTTCTGGAGGGAAACAGAAGATCTTAAAAAGAGACTGCCTCAAGTTTTTATGGATAAAAAAGATAATACAATGTAATGATCACCAAATAATTATGGATCAATAGGGATCAAATTTGATTATTATATTACATTACATAATGTACTATGCAGAATATTATGACTGGGATGGTCCAAAACTGAATTCTGTAATTACTATATGGAGTGGGTGGCTTAAATCTAACTCAGTAAAAACTAGCTCTACAGATGCCAGATGGATTGGGAATTGCTCCTATAATGTTGAATTCTATTGGGTTGGTGGATTATCTATGTTTCTATGACTGTCGTAAGATTATATAAATGGAAGGAAACATCTGGGGGATAGAGGGTGCAGGATATGGAGCATACATCCCATCATGAATTAATAAGCTATAGGGGCAAAGTATACAACCCAGAAAACATTGGTATTTCATGAAGATGATACAGAAACTTACAGAATGCAATATAGTTACTTGAACTATAACTGGGGTGAATTCTACAATAAAAAGGAAACTACTGTAGTACTGACATATGCCACTAAGCAGAAAATCCATATTTGTATTAATTCATGAAGTGCAAGCTTGAGGAACAGATATATTTGCTGGATAAAAAAAGTTAAAGCAAGGGACAGAAAGCTGGATTTGTAGGGAAAATGCAAAAGCAACAGATACTAAATTTAGAACCAGAAAAATAAACTGGACCATATAATATATCAATATATTATGAATAGGACCAATTGGCTATTTTGCTTCCATATATGATTAAGAAAAAATATGAGAAACAAGTAAATACAAATTAAGACACAATTTAGGTTCAGAACTGACAAATAAGACACAGACTGAGGGGGGATTTTTGATTTTTGTTAATGTCTGTAACTGCTCAAATACAGTGGAGGAAACTGTTAGTCATGATTGCCTTGATTCTATTTGTCTGAAAAAATAATTCATGTGACACGCATTAATATTACAGAGATTCAAATAAAACAAGCTATGAAGGATCTTCCTAATGGGAAACCCACAGGAAGGGATGGCCTGATTAGAATGTTTTCTGACTTTTGGGGAAAAGATTATATCATGGATATGTAGAATAGTCAGGGAAATGACTAAAGGGACTGGATGATCAAGCTCGCTGCTGAAAGAAATACTGTTTTGACACTTAAGGAAGGCAAAAATCTTGAATTAGTGGAAAGTTATGGATCTATAGCTTTGCTAAATACAGACTGTAAGAAAATAGCAAAAACCGCTTTAAATACATTTGTGCAACAGTGTCATTGGCTCAGTAGGTAGCATTTTCACCTCAGGGGCAGGAAGACTCAAAAGATTATGAATTCTAGCCCCACATCCGGTACTTGTGATAATACTCGTACCTGATACTTCAGTGGATTACTAGGAGGGTGCTGTCTTATTGAGGTGCCGTCTTTCAGGTGAGACATTAAAACAAGCTCCCTTCTGTCCATCTCTGGTCATTAACCAGGTGGAAGAAAAAGATCCCATGGCATTTATCAATGACTTCCCTTGTGCCATGGCCAAACACTCTACCATCAACAGAAACTGGTCCATGTAACCCACCCTAGGACACACATGAAAACAAGCTGCCACAGATTAGTGAGCCATTCCCTTGTCAAAAATTACAAATAAATAAAAACTAAAAATCATGTCCCTCCCTGTCATCCACCCTGGCCAAACGGGCTTTTTAAATGACAGACCCATGCAGAAATGTATAAAGTATGTGCCGGAGGTCATAGAAAGTTACAAATATCAAAATATTACAGCTATTGTAGTGGTTCTGGATGTCAGCAAGACCTTTAGTTTAGTAAAATAGCCATATTTATTTAAAGTGCTAAGCGTATTGAAAAGGCAATCATTAACATTGTAAAACAATTATATAGCAGCATTGCATCCTATTTTAGGATCAATTAGAGTATCTCTGATTCATTATGGTTAAAAAATGCAGTAAAACAGGACTATCCCCTGTCCACAATATTATTTATCTTAGCTATGGAGTCCTTTCTCCAACGTATAAGAACCAATAATAACATTAAGGGAGCTGAACTGGGAAACTTTGCTATGAAACTCAGTTGCTATGCAAACAAGATCTTGCTTTTATTGGAGGGCCCCCTTTTTCTGTATTAGAATTGTATGATGAAGTGAAACTATTTTCAATTATTTATGGGTTTAAACTGAAAAAGAAAACACCTATAGCCTTACCACTTGGAAATGATGTGTGGGAGCAGGTGAAAGTTCTGAACAGTCCCATCAAAAGCTCAGTGAAATACCTGGGTATCTGTTTATCAACAAAATATAATGGGATAAACACATTCAATGTAGTACCTGGTGTTGAGAAGATACAACACAATTCAGAGACATCAGAATGATACATATATTCACTTTGAGCATGGCTAAAGTTAATAAAAATGATGGTAATGCCTAGAATAATATGTATTCTGCATTTGTCTTCCAGGGGATGGGAGAAAATGGTGCACTGAATTAAAAAGAAGTTAAAAAAAATTTATTTGGAGGAAGAAACCCTAAACAGCATGGGACACTTTGGGTACACCCCAGAAAAGGATGGCTTGGGGAGTCCAAACTCCTGGCAAAGTAATTGTGTGTAATGTCAAACAGGAATGGAAATATGCCTTCTATATAAAAGAAATAGAATAGCCAGACTCACTACAAACATTCTTTAATATGAAAAATTCCACTCATAAACTATCAAACATGATCCTGTGTCCTGGAAAGTTTTAATACAGTAGGTAGTTCCTTTTTGAAATATATACCTGATTATGAGAGGTACTGGATATTTTTTTTGAGACAGATTTCTATGGTTGCTTATCAGTACTAGGGAACACTTGGGCTGCAATCAAAATTACCTAAGGATTGGAAAGCTTATAAACAAATTAGTTAAGGCAAATTGTAGAACTTGGGCAGATCTGATAACTAATAAAGGAATTCTGGATCATGTGACCATAACTAAACAAATGAGAGAAAAAGGAATTTTGTTTGATTTTTTTTTTCACGTCAGAAGTAGACAAACAATTTTGAAGCTATTCATCTTTCTGAAAATAAATTCAGATATGAATATCATTAAGATGTTAGAAAATAAAATGCTAAATTTTACAATAAGAGAGGTCTAAGTCCTTTTATCAGGCCATGTTCACATATCTTAAAGGGTTTGGGGATATGTTTCTTCATTATACTGTACAGTATTCTGCATTTTCACACTTTACTTAGCCAGTTTCAATTCTTCATTTAGGTGTGTATATATTACATAGATGCAGTCCTTCCTCATTTTACTCCTCAAACTGAGTCAACTTTTTTTATTTCACTCCAGTAACTGAGTTTCCCAAAATTCTCTCCCCTATCCATTACTGTCTACTTTAAGAATCATTAAGCAGCCATATACATGTGACAGAGGGATGGCATTAGTACCTAGCTGTTAGAACAGAGGCTTGGGAACCAGCAAGTTCAGGTTTAGATCCCACCAGAGCCACTTACTCATTGTTATCCTGAGCAAGCTACAGTAGCTAAGTGTAATAGCATGATTCATGAATTATCAGGAATTAGTATGGGGTTTTGCAGCAGGTTATTAAATTGGGGTATGATCTGCCTCTATTAAGAAGCAGATTCTGAAGTGCACTTTTCTAACTCAACCGTTGCACTTACTTACATGATACACAGATGCTGTCAGCAGATAAGGACCTCTTAACCCACCTAACCTGCCCAATAATTCCTACCTATTTTGAGGCTCGATGCCCAGACTGAACTCTGGAGTACTACCCTCTTGCTTCCAGGATACCCTTGTGTCTGTCCCACTCATTCTTAAATCCTATGACTGTTTTATTTATTGATTTATTTATCTTCTGTTATTTAATTATGTGCTTCCCACCAAGTGGCCCACAACCACCAGCCACCCCAGTCCCACAACCCCGGTGTTCACTGGGACTTACCTCATGTCTGTGAGGTGCCCAGATGGCAGTGAGCATGGAGTCAGTGGGGGACTGGCTTCATCTCACTGGTTGGCAGGCTTTTTCCCCTCCAGTTCTTCCTTTTTGAGTGCAACTGCAGCAGCATGCAATGATGCCAGTGGTCGCACTGCACATGCTTCTGCACGCAACATGCCAGGCATCTGCTTTGCCTCTACCCCTCCATCTGTGGGACTGGTGTGCCAGCCCCCAGCTACCACTAGAGGACAGGCATGCACCAGCCTCCAAATCCACCCCTCCCTGTGAGACGAAAGCTGTCCTCCAGGCACGCAGTCCTCTTCCTCCCTGGCCGACCACCAGTGACCCGCTTAGACCACACATATGGTTAGCCAGTGTGGCTGGAGGTAAGGCAGTGATGCCTTAGTCCTCCATGGCACACTGGGCCAGCCTTATGACTGTTTTAGTCTGAACTGGTGGCCTTGATGGAAGAGGGATGACTGGATATCATGGCAGTCACAGAAACATGGTTCACAAAGAATCATGACTGGGATGTCAACATACCAGGGAACACAATCTACAGGAAGGACAGGGAGGGTAAAAGAGGAGGACCTAGTGATACCACTGACTACCCTTTTTAACAAATCATGGGAGGATGGTGTGGAACCTGAGGACTGGAGGAGGGTGAATGTGATTCCACTTCACAAAAGTGGGAACAAGGCAGAGGCAGGAAAGTACAGACCTGTTAGTTTGACCTCACTGGTAGGGAAAATGATGGAATCACTTCAGAAAGAAAGAATTGTTGAGTACCTAGAGGCCAGCGGGGCACAGGTCCCAAGGCAGCATGGATTCACAGTGGGAAGGTCTTGTCAGATGAATCTCATAGATTTCTTTGACTGGCTGACCAAAGTAGTAGACCAGGAAGGGGCTGTGGATATGACCTACCTAGACTTTAGCAAGGCATTTGACACAGTCCAACACAAAAGAGTAACAAACAAGCTAGTCAGCCTGGGAGTGAGTTCCAGGGTGGTGGCCCGGGTAAAACATTGGCTGGACAACAGGGCACAGAGGGTAATAGTAAACAGAGTCCACTCCAAAGAAAGGGGGGGTTACTAGTAGGGCACCGCAGGGTTCAGTACTGGGACCAGTCCTCTTTAATGTCTTTATAAGCGACATTGCAGAAGGATTGGAAGGAAAAGTATGCCTCTTTGCAGACAACACAATGATCAGCAGCAGGGTTGATACACTGGGGGGGGGGTGGTGGAAAGAATGAGAAGGGACCTGGCAATGTTGGAGGAATGGTCAAAAGTATGACAGCTTAGATTCAATGCAAAGAAGTGCAAAGTAATGCACCTGGGAAACAAAAACCCAAGGGAAGATTACACAATGGGGGGGGTACCAACAACAACAAAAATGGAAAGGAACCAGGGGGTAGTCATATCACATAGCCTAAAGGTAGGCAAGCAATATGAGAAGGCAGTAAGGAGGGCTGTGGGGATACTGGAATGCATAGGGAGAGGCATCACCAGTTGTTATCCCTCTGTACAGACAGTTGATGAGACCCCATCTGGAGTATTGCGTGCAGTTCTGGAGACCCTATCTCCACAAGGATATAGAAGAGATAGAGGCAGTCCAGAGGAGGGCAACTAAAATGGTGCAGAGTCTTCACCAGAAGCCATACGAAGAGATACTAAAGGAGCTTAATATGTATACCCTCGTGGAAAAGAGGGAGAGGGAGGAGATGATAGAAACTTTCAAGTACCTCAAGGGAATCAACAAAGTCCAAGAGGGTAGCATGTTTCAGAAAAAGAGATGTGCAAGAACAAGGGGGCACAATTTGAAGATAGAGGGGGGATGGCTTAGAGGCAACATGAGGAAGTATTTTTGCACAGAAAGGGTGGTGGACACATGGAACGGCCTTCCTGAGGAGGTCATGGGGTCAAAAACAGTCAAGAATGCATGGGACAGACATAAGGCAATTCTGGTGGAGGGTAAGAGGAAGTAGGCTGTTGGTTAACTAGGATCTGCAGCTTTTTCAATAGGTAGGGAAATGGGCAGACTGGGTGGGCCAAGCGGTCCTTATCTGCCACCAAAGTTTATGTTTCTATGTTTGGCCCTCACAAATTCCTCTGGGAGGCTTTCCAAGCATCCACGACCTTCTCCATGAAAAAAATATTTTCTCACATTGCACTGGAGCCGTCACCCTTCCAACTTCATACTGTGCCCCCATGTCTTTGAGAATCTCTTACTTGGGAAGATGCTCCCTTCCTGTACTCTGTTTACACCAGTGAGGCATTTGAATGTCTGAATCATGTCCCCCCTCTCCCTCCTGACTTCCATGAAATACATGTTTAACTCCTTTAGTCTTTCCTCATACAGAAGTCTTCCCATGTAGGCCCCGCACCATTTTAGTTGACCTCCTCTGCACCACCTGCACCCTGTCTATGTCTTTTCTCAATGGAACCTCCAGAATTGAATGCAGTGCTTGAGGTGAGGTCTCACCAGTGTCCCATATAAGAGTAAAATGACCTCCCTCTTTCTACTGGTGATAGCCCTCCCTATGCATCCAAGCATTCAGCTAGCCTTCCTCACTGCCTTGTCACACTGCCTAGCCTTTTTTAGGTCATCCAAGATGATAACTCTGAGGTCTTTTTCCTGCTTTGTAACTGTCAGTTCTTCCTCTCCCAGTTCGTATGTGGCCCATGGGTTCTTGTGCCCTATGTTTATGATCCTGCACTTTTTTGCACTGAATCCCAGTTGCCATGCTCCAAACCATTCCTCCTGTTTTTCAAGGTCCTTCCTCATCTGTTCAACCCCACCTGGCATGTTCACCCTATTGCATACCTTCATGTCATCCATGAAGAGGCATACCTTCCCATCCAGCCCTTCCGCAATGTCACCAATAAAGATATTGAAGAGGATTGGCCCCAACACCGAACCCTATGGTACCCTGTTCATTACCTCTCCCTCATTAGATTGTTCCCCATTTACTACCATCCTATGGCTCCTGCCAGTAAACCAGTTCTCCACCCATTTTACTATTTTAGGACCCACCCCTAGGCTACACAGTTTGTTTATCAGTCTTCCAAGAGTGACAGTGTCAAAGGCTTTTCTGAAGTCCAGTTAGGCCACATGCACTGCCCCAAACTGCTCCACCACCTTAGTCACCTAGTCAAAAAACAATTAGCTTTATCTGGCAGGATCTCCATCTGGTGAATCCATGTCCTGGGTCCAGCAGGCCATTCATGTCAAGGTATACAGCTATCCATTCCTTCAGCAGTGATTCCATTACCTTGTCCACTACTGAAGTCAGGCTGACTGGCCTGTGATTTTCAGCCTCTTCCCTATTACCACCTTTGTGGAGTGGGATCACATCTGCTCTCTTCCAGTCACCTGGTACATCCCCTATCTCTAGCGATAGGTTGAATAGTGCCATAAGGGGTGCTTCCAACTCTTCCCAGAGTTCCTTCAACACCCTGGGGTGCACTGAGTCTGGACCCATTGCCTTGTCCACACTCAGCTTCTTTAGCTCACTCAGGATGTTTTGTCATTAAAGGGGCTGAAGTCCACTTCCCTACCCTTCATGCCTCAGTCCTGCAATCTCTGGCCCTGTCCCCTTCCCCTCCTTCGTGAATACTGAGCAGACGTACCTGTTTCATATGTCCACTTTTGGATGGTCTCCCTCTATGTGACACCCACCCTTCAGCCTAATTATCCCTCCCTTTTGTTTTCCTCCATTCACTAATGTACCTATAGAATGTTTAATTCTCCTTCTTAATTGTCCTAGCTATAGTCTCTTCTGTTAATGCCTTTGCCCTCCTAATTGCCCTCCCTTTATCCTTTCTTTGCCCCTCCCATACCACCACTGATTTCTGCTTAAGACATTGTATATAACAATGTGCATATAGTTTAATCTATTCTGATGCAGAAATTTGGCAGCTGTGTTAGTCCAGTCTATGTTGTAGAAGAAACAATAAAAATATGTTGCAGGTGATACTCTTTATTGGACTAACACAATTGTTTTTGAGACTAGCTTTCAAGAGTTAAAGGTCCAATAAAAGACCACACCCGCTTGTAGCATACAGTATGTTTTTGTATCTATTCTGATACAAAGAGGTGTAATTACTTGTATTATGGTCTTAGATGGTAAAGTTCCTTGATGATAAGGGTCCAACACTCTGCAATCTCAGTTCTAACTAACCAACCTTACTTGTAAGTGGTAGCATTCCTTGGTTCTTAGATAGGCAGCAGAGGAATAGTCAAACCAGAGCTCACATTTCAGTTTACATTGCCACTGTCTGCATAGCTATGTAAATTGGCATCATCAGCATAATGACTGATTGCTTGACTCATTTTATCTCCACCATTTGTCTGTTCTGTCAGTACAGTACCAACTATGAAGGTAAATAAGCAGATTCTGCTATGTCAGATCTACATTAGAGATGATAGAATTGTTCTTCAGGCACTGATACTTTCCCCTGCTGTGTTAAGTATTGTGTGTGTACTAAGCAACATTCTTCCAGCTACAGAGGTGGCTCAGAAAACAGAAAACGTGCCACAGTCATAGATACATGAATAACATAGATCTGGATGGAGAAAGGGGAAGGGTGGGGATGGGGGAACAGGCAGACATAGAACATCACTGATTTCATGCATACCTATAAGATGATGAAACTCCACTGTGGAAGGAGAAGGTAATATACATCAATCCCTGTTCCTGTCTGCCCTGCTCCCTCTCCTTATATGTTGCAAGGCTATCATTAGGCAGCCTTAAAAATGGAATGAAGAATTAGGGCTAAATCTGAATGGCAGAGGGTTGAATCAATATTGGATAAAGGCAAAGAACGGATGTGTTTTTGCCAGAAACAGCTCCATTCAGTTTTAAAATATTGGGAATGGATTATTTGACCTTTACAAATCTGTTTGCAATAGAGTCTACTGAAGATACCCTATCACCCTTACATATTTAAGCTGGCATCCCTCAAGGCTCCATTCATGGCCCAGCTCTCTTCTCCAACTTCCTAAATGATCTCCTTTCTGTCTGCTCCTTCTTCCAGTATCCATATCTATGCTAATGACATTGTCCTCTATGCATCTGGACCCTCTGACTCAGAAGTGAAGTCTCAGCTGCAATCTGACTTCCTGTGTGTCCTTAGTCAGTTTCAGGACAACCAACTCAAAGTAAACACCAAGAAAACTGTGTTAATGACCTTTGGGATGCCTCAAAAATTGGCCAACCCCCCCCTTCTCCTCCTTTGATGGTACCATCCTTAATGTAGTCCCCTGTTTCAAATACCTCAGCATCTGGTTGGATAGTCGGCTTGACATTTTGGCACACACCTACCACATACACTCCAAGCTCTGTCACAAGCTTAGAGCCATTTATAGAAACAAAGACTCCCTCCCCCTGATCGTCTGCCAGGTGCTTCTCACAAAAATGATCCTCCCTATCTACTATTATGCAGACATAGTTTTCCAACCCACCCCTGCCTCTTCGCTAGCCAGGCTGGACACTATATAATTCATTATGTCGTTTTGCCTTAAATGCCACCCCTCCCCCCCAACTCACCATTGTTCTCTCTACTCTTCACTCTCTTTTTCCTCCTTATATCTGCACTGTCAGAAAAATCCCACCATTCTCTACTCCAAATTTTGGCTTGGATCCCTTCCATCCTACCTCACCTCTTCCCTATCTCCCTCTTCCCCATCTTCCTTCCCTTTTCGCTCAAGAGATACCCAAAGCTTCTCTCTTCCCCATCCTACATACTGTTTAGGGCAGACAGCCTTCTCCTATTGCTTATCCTCTCTTTGGAACCCTCTCCCATACTCCCTTAGTCTATCTCCCTTCCTGCAAAACATACCTTCTCCCAATCCACCCCTCCTCTATGCTCCTGTCCTTCCTTCTCCCTGTAATCCAGAGTTCTACTTCTCCTAACCTCCACTTCCATGTTTGATTTGCCTCTGCACATCCCTAACCTCCTTTTTCTGATTATATCGCTATTGTTGCACTCTCATGGGGCTTTATGCTCTTATCATTGCACCCCAGGTCTGTACTACATAGTCTTAAATGCCTGTTTGACATAATTTTACTGTTATCTGACTGTTTCCTGAATTGTATTACTGTAATCAAAAACTCTGTGTACCTTATGTCTTCATTACATAATGTTCTATTCATGTATGCCATATTTAAATTGCTATTCTATTTACTTTGTATTCCCCCAGGTTGCACCTGGAAACAAGCCTCAGCTCAGTGCACCTCTCCCGGTCACTGACTTTTAAATAAATAAATAAATAAATAGACAGACGAAGGCTCACTCCCATTAAGTCTGTTTCCCACTCTGTCAGGCTACTTATTTGATCTCATTCCTAAAATGTAATGAAGCAGTCTTTTTTTGAATTTGGCAAGTGAGTCTTCCTCCATTACTTTCCTTGGTTATCTGCTTCACTCCCTTACTACCCTTTGTATTACAAATTCCCTTCTTCTGTTCTTCATTACATGCTCCAATTTAGTTTGTTTATGTGATCTTAATAGTGTGTCTCTTTCCATATATTTAACACATTTATGACATTAATTCATTGTTTATTTATTTTATTTATTTAAACATTTGTTGAGCGGGATAGGCATGCTGAGCCAAGGCTCGTTTCCAGGTGTGACCCGGGGGGAGGGGGGAATTGGAGATTACAAACAGCTACACACAAGTACATCATTAACAGTGATTGCAAATAAACAGAAACAATGATGAATTGAATATAACAGTCATAATGGCAGAGCTGACAATAGATACAGCAAATATAAAATCCATGATAACAGAGAAGACATAAATTGAAGCATTTGTGGATATGAGACTACTTCTGGACATGAGACTACTGGGATAGCAAAAACACAAAGTAAGTGCATAATGTATGGCCTAGATTTTGAAAGTGCTGGGGAGTGGAGATAGATCACCTGGGACACTGGCAGGGAGGGGGTGGTAGCAAGCGTAGTTGAGCTTTACAAGTGGGGTAGGAAGAGGAGGAGCTTCTGATGGTGGGAGCAAGCTTATTCCACAAACTGGGGAGCTGGTAGGAGAAAGCCACATTTTCAAGAAGTCAAGGAAGGGTGAGGAATATGAAAAGATCTATAACTTCTGTGCCTCAAGAGATAAGGGATATTATTTTCCAGGGAGAGACAAGCTTCCAGGTGGGGAGGTAGCATGGCAAATCAATATTTAGATTTAAAGTTCAGGGAGTGAATGTAGTGCCTGTGGTATAGCAGGGTGATTTCTAGGAGGGATTAAAGATCACAGTGATGGGATCTAAGGGGAGAGTTGGTTGCAAACTGGCAGGAAGAGTTAAGGAGGTTGTCATACTTGGACAGGGCAGTTTCTGGGGCAGAACTGAAAACCACGTCTGTGTAATCTAAAATAGGGAGTATCATTTTAGTTACGATTTGACATCTGGCAGGAAGTGGGAAGGAGTCTCTGTGCCGGTATACCATACCAAGTTTGGGGCATAATTTGGCAATGGTAGCATCAATGTGAGGTGAGAAAGATAAGTGGGGGTCTAGTCAAACACCCAGGTACTCGTATGTACTGGCCTGTCGAGCAGGGTACCATCCAGGGAAGTGATGGGGGAGGGGAGAGGTTCTGCTGAGTTTCTGTGCTGTGCCAAATAACATAGACACAGTTTTGGAGGTGTTGAGTTTTAGTTGGTTTAGATTGAACCAGTGCTGAATGTTGTCAAAGTCCCTTTGAAGAGTAGCCTGAACATTACTTATAAGTGGGCCAGAGGTAAAAAGGATAGTGTCATCCGCATATATGTGTATGCTGGATTTACAGCAGGAGGAGGGGAGGTCATTTATGAAAATGGAGAAGAGGATGGGGCCCAGGACAGATCCTTGCGGAGCAACAGCTAGGTTGGGGAGGGGGTGGGAAGAGACGTCAGCAATTTGGACACACTGTGACCTGTTGGAGAGGTAGGAGTTGAACCACTGTAAGGTGATGGGAGCAAGGCCTAATGCTTCTAAATTTGACAGGAGGAGAGGCTGTCATACTAAGTCAAAGGCCTTGGCTATGTCGATGAAAACAGCAGCAGTAAGGAGGCCTTGGTCTGAGGCAGTGTGGATGTGGTTAGTGACATGCAGGAGGAAGGAGATTGTGGAATTGTGTTTCCTAAAGCCAGACAGATAAGGAGAATGGAGGTTGTTGGTAATGAGATATTCTGCCAGTCTGGAGTAGGCCAGGGATTCCTGCAGCTTTGCAAGTGTAGGGAGGAGGGACATCAGCCTATAGTTACCAGGCATAGTGGAGTCCCCACCTTTATGGATGGGAATAACTGAGGCAGATTTCCAAATCTGAGGGACTGAGCCTGAAGAGAAGGAGATGTTTAATTGATAGGTGAGAGACTTGGTGACTGCTGGTGCTGATATTTGCAGAATTTTGGGGTGGATCCCATCAGGGCTGGATTTGGTGGCATTTAGCACTCTGAGGGCAGTGAGTACTTCATGTTCAGTGACAGGAGAGAATATGCAGTTGTTTAAACAGGGAGATGGAGGGGGTACTGAGGTTTCAGAGGGGGGCCAAGAGGCACTGCACAAGATGTGAAAAATTTATTGATGGTATGATGGTATCAGCAATGCAGATAGGATCGGGCATTGGGTGACCTTGTTGCATTGAAGGAGAGGAACTGGATTGAGATTGTTGATCTAGGAGGGAGTGAACGATGTTCCAGAATTTGGAGGGATGGGCATGGGTCATTTGAGACTTGAAGAAGTTCACTTTAGTATTTAATCATTTAGTATTGTAAACAGCTGAAGTAAGTTACTCTTAATTCACCTGTCTCCCAATGTAGACAATTCCAGATCTGTAATTTTATCCTCATAGGGTGATCTATGCACAAAGCATAATAGGATTGGCTATATGTCATGTATCTGTGGTGCATAGGCAACCCTACATCTGAATGCCACACAGCTGGGGGTCGAGTTGACCCCTGGTGTATTCACAGCAGGAACACAAACCTCCTGCACACATGATCCCTTGGCCAACTGTGCAGCTACACCCCATGGGCAGTCTGGGGGCATGTCAGGTGGCATGCTTACACTTCACACCATTCACTAAAGCATGGAGTGCTGGGCATGGTTGTGCAAGGTACTGTAGGAGAAACTCTGCTGTAATGTTTACATGCCCCCAAAGGACACCCACCAGCTGTGGTGGGACAGAAACACCTTCCATCATGCTGGTCCAGCCTACCAGGCTGACAGCAAAGGCTGGGGACAGCCATTCAGCACTTGCACATAGTATGAAGCTGAAAGGGTCCCATGCCTTTCCAGGATCCTCTGCCTGCATGCAACAGGCCACTTTAGAATCCACCTCAACTGGATGACCATCTGTGTCCCTTGATCTACCCCCATGCAGCTGCATGCCATGGGGCCTGGGCCATGGCCAGGTGCCAAGCAGATGCATGTGATTGTGCATGCTCACACCCTACACCTGTCTGTGGGTGTGTAGCTATGCAGGTTGAGTACATGCAAATTACACATATCCAGCATGCATTTGTGCACAGGCACCATGGATTGCTTTTCAGTTTGTGATTACTCTGGATGCTCAATGCTGTATTTTTTTCCAAACCTTCTCTATCCTTTTTATATAAGGACTCCAGAAGGGACTACAATAATACAAATGTGGGTGAATACAAGTTTTGTATAACTGCAAAATGCATTGCTCTATCCTGTTTATAAAAGATTGCCTAATACAACATAGAAGTTACTAGCACCAGTTCTACCTTTTTACAATAATTCCCACTGCATAGGTCATTAATAATGATGATACCATGACCTCCTTTAGTATATATTTCTCTTAGAAATTTGCTTGCTACTGAATACATATTCTTGGGACTGTTTCTATCTAGATGTAGAGCAACACATTTTTCATTACTGAAAAACATCCTGTTTTGTTTGCCATAAAGGCATTAGACAAAACATTATGTTGGAACTAGTGTAGGCACAAGGCAAATTGGGCATACTATCTATGTCATTGCCCCATAGTAGTGAATGGTGGGAAAATGTGAGGCAAGAATAAGAAAGTTATTTAGAAGTTGTAATACAATTAGCTCCTCCATATTTCCCTTTTAATGACTGTACCAGTTTAAATTTTAGTAAAGTGCAGGAAAACATCTTCAACTTGGCATCAGGGGTTACAAAAAGACTTTTAATATATGGATGATGCTAATAATAGCATCGATACCCATACAAACAAGTTCTAGCCAGAGCCAATAGGGCTGTGAAAAGCTACCAGGTGACAAAGGTTACACATGTGTGTAGAAATTATTCAATGCCCAGGTGTAACTTGACCATTTTTTGAAGGTGTTGCACCATATTTTCAACATGGCCTTTTTTGGACCCCTCCTCATGAACAGTGCCAGTGTCATTTTGTTCAGTTGTCCCAAAAGGTGATTACGAAGAGTGAACGTGCTATTCTGTGCCACAGGTATGAAAACATGTTTTGGGCAGGTTGTAGAAAATGACAGTGGTACCATTTTGAAGGAGGTGTGCAAAAATGGCACTGTTAATGTGGAGTGAAAATATAAAAAATTGGCGATGTTAGGCATGTGCATAGAAACTGCACAATGCATGCTCATAATGCAGTCATTTTTTTTTCATTTGTTCACCAAATTTGCAACATGGGCTTTTGGGACCCCACCTCATGAACAGTGGCACTGTCATTTCATGAATCAGTCCTGAAAGGTGCTTCCATGCAGTGACTGCGAAATCATCTTTCGGGACTCAGTAACAAAATGACAGTGACAGTTTTCATGAAGTGGGGTCCCAAGAACCTCATGTTGAAAATTTGGGGCAAAAATTCCAAACAATGGCTGAGATATCAGCATAAGTTGAAAAAATCATTAAATGGCTGTATAGCATGCTTTTCTTTAATTCTTCAGTTCGCGGTTGGGCTTTATAGAGTATAGACGTGTACCGGTCCAGAGAAGATGACAGCGCTGACCTCCAGAGGTAAGTATGGGATAAGGGTGTGTGTGGGGAGGTGGGTGCTCAGAGGGAGGGTGACTGCAGCAATGAGGAGGGACCATTTTCTAATTTACAGGAAAAAAAAATATTCAGCACACTGGGGTGGGCTCCCAGTGTATCACATGAGATGTCAGGCATGACTTGGGTGGGGGGCAGAAAATACTGAAAGACATTTTTGCTATTCAACATGGCGGCACCCCAGACCGCATATTACAAGATGACTGCACATGTGCACAAGTCATGCACATGCACAGTTCATGCATCGGAATGTAGAATTAACAGCTGAAATAGTGTGGCTGTTATTTCATAGGCCAATTGTGGCAGAGGGGGTTTAAGCTCTGTTGCGCTTTCAGAAGGATTCCTTCAAAAGTCCAACAGAAGAGGTTCTGAGATTGATCATTTTCAGAGCTACAGAGCTCCCGCAAAATGCTCGTAGGCTCTGCCCTCAGCCTTAAAAATTGCCATAACACCATCATTAGAGCTGAATGATAGTATTACAAGACCTAGTAATTATATTGATCCTTTCATAATACTATTGTTCTGAGCTCTGAACAATTGCATTAGGAGAAAGAAAATGTGCTTGTGCTGAGCACAGTCTGTTAGCTGAGTGTGAGCTGGCTTTTACTGTCACTGTCACATACAGTAAAAGCCAGCTCACCATTGACACAGAAATCCTTAAACCTCTATTTTGCTTGTAATTCTCTCTCTCTCTCTCTCTCTGTTTCCAACCCCTGCAGAAAAGAAATATATACACATTTTTAAATAAAGGAAAAGAGAGAAAGAGAGAAGATCATGGAGAGTGGTTTTCTCTCATAGACTCCACTGCTCACATTTTGCTCTCTCCCCCCCCCAACCCCTACATAAAAATAAATGTTTTAAATGAAATAGAGGGTCTATTTCAGCAACATTTACAATTAAATTTTTCAGCCCTAAATCATTGGCTAACCTACTGGTGAGTACAGTAATTTTTACAATAAAGTAAAAAAGTTAAACCTTCTTGGATCCATATATTACAAAAAATAACAAAAGAAGACTGTGTGTTTTGTGCCTATAATACCATCTCCCAGTTTTGGTGACATACAGTACTGGAACCTCTTAAGCTTCACTCTCGAGGTTCACATGTCACCAAAACCTCTTGATGGTATTATAGCCTCGTAGTACACAGTCCCCTATCTATTATTCTATTTTTTTTTCCGCAAATTGGTACTCAGTAAAGATTAACAAATTTGATAAAAGGAAATAACAGACCATGGTTATGGATACTTTACTGACAGAGACATTGGGGTACCACACATTAAACATATCTCATATATAGTATATAGAAAGTTTTCAGGGATACTACCCACTTTAAATACAAGATAAATTACATTAGGTTGGAATGTAGAGTGCACCCCATGCCCCCATACATTGAGAAATACCATTTTAGACCTTGGATTTTGTAGAAGGAAGACAGGCCCCATGGGATTACTAATTATTTGTTAAGTTAGAATTTATTAGGTTAACTTGGCAGCACCAAGATATTGAAATGACGTTTTCATAAATTGTACCAGACTTAGAATAAACTAAAGAAAGGTAAACAACCCCTTTAACACAAAGTTTATTTTTAAACTTTACTTTTTATTATATGTTTTAACAATAACACATCCAGGTCATCCTCAAAATAGCCATGAACATAAGGTTCACTGCTTTCATAAAAATACGAGAGAAACATTTAAGACTATCCAGCTGTTGCTACTGAATAAATCAGAAATATCTGATGTCAATTTGGCCATTTTCTAAGGAAATCAAAGTCATGTGTGCAACTGGCTTCACTCCCACCAAGGAAGGAGAGAGCCTGCCTAGGAAACAGGGGGCACCACAGGCCACAATCACTACCAGACCAATGTGAGCATCTCTCTCAAAGAGAATTTCAACTCAGCCAGTCCACTACACTCCCTCTCCTAGTCCCCCCCCCTTCTTCTAGGGGACAAACTCTAGCATCTTTTGCATTATAAAAATAGTCCAATTCGGCCACATATTTTGAAAGTGG
This sequence comes from Neoceratodus forsteri, assembly GCA_016271365.2. NCBI lineage: Eukaryota > Metazoa > Chordata > Ceratodontiformes > Ceratodontidae > Neoceratodus > Neoceratodus forsteri. The sequence continues at coordinate 928,825,926 of CM057458.1, read as the reverse complement.
GGTAGCTGTTGACTGAGTGAAAAGGTGATTCTTTTTTATCCTATATATGTCAATAACAGTATGCTGCCATTGAGAAACTGTTGAGACTACATCTGTTAGCCTGTGTTTTGTAATTGCCTTTTTCACTGCAGGAAGGCAAACATGAAGCAGTTTACTTACTGGTGGTTTCGTAAAATGTGGGGAATGGAAAGTGGATTAGTTTAGGTCCTAAAGTGAGAGTGAGCCCCCCCAAAATTCACTGAGTTCTGATAAGAGACAAATCCAAAAGGTATTTGCTTTTTCACAGGACCAGCATACAGTATGTTGGCATGTGCGGTTCTGCCCTCTCCTTATTGCCTTCAACACTGTGCTTTCTGGGGCCAGGATAGCAATAACGCGCAGGGTGTAAAACTACTGTGTCAAGTTTTTCCATACAAACTCCTTCCACAAAGGAGAGGAGGTAATGGAAAACAGAAATCTTAGAAATAAAGACATCTGATCCAATATGTTAGGTATCTGCACATCCTTTCCCAAGCCTCCTTAACATAAAGTGTGGATACACCCGAAAGTTGCTGTAAGGCCTTATACAAGTAGAAGATCAGGTGTACGAATACGTGTCCTATCAGAAAATGCCACAAGAGTGAGAGAAACAAGAACATGCCCCTATTTTGGATCTCAGCAAGTTGAGATTTTATATACTGTAGGGCAAGCAAGAAAGACTGGAAAATAAGGTCCGCTCACCTAATATTTTTTGTATATTCAGATTTGTTTGTTTTTATATATAAGATCCAGAATTTATTCTTTTCTTTCCTACATTTTGGAGATAAAATGTTTCCTTCTTCTTGGAATCTGGTTTTCAATTAATCCTGATATAAAAAAAGCTTAGTGTTTTATTACAAAGCTTTCAAAATCAACTTTCACAATATTTCATGTCCAAAACACTTCCAAATTAAATCCCCCACAGAAGCCTTTTACGTACATCTAAATGAAACTCTCTATCTTTTCAAAATCCTTTTTCAATTTCTTGTTTCAATCACTGTGCTACAACATGTAAAAAGATTCAATTATAATCTTATGTTGCAAGTAAAGAAGTAAGATAAGGCTAATGTAGGAAAGATTGTTTTTTGCCAAATTAAAATATCATCTAAGCACATACATACATACATGGAGGGGAAAAGGGGTTCTTCCGGTACATTGGGGAGCGGAGAAAAAACTAAGGGCCATCTCAGCAGATTGAGATCAGAAGGAGGGTGGGTGGAAGAGGCGAGGGACCAGGCAGAGGTATTTAACGAGTACTTTGCCTCTGTGTTCACTAGGGAAGGGGATGGGATATCTACAAAGCAAGGCATGAAGGGGATAGAAGCGGCAGTAAGTGGGATCAGGGGAGCAACAGAAATGGAGCAAGAGGGAGGGAGAGGTATCCCAGGGGTGTCACATTTGGGTAAGGATAAAAAGGCCAGTAAGGTGGAGGGGACGGATGATGCTGTCTCCACCAAAAGGGTGTGGTTAGCCCTCAAGGCCCTAAAGAAAGACAAATCTCCTGGGCCGGATGGCATTCATCCGAGAGTACTATGGGAATTGACGGACATACTGGCTGCATCCCTGGCGGAGCTCTTCAACAGGTCACCTGAGACAGGGAGGGTACCTAGGGATTGGTGAGAGGCACATGTGGTGCCAATCCATAAAGGGGGGTCAAGGGAAGTACCAGGTAACTGTAGACCCATCAGTTTGACCTCAGTGGTGGGAAAATTAATGGAGAGTATACTAAAGGAACGATTGGGGGTGTACTTGGAGGAGGTGGGAGGTCTGGATAGTCGGCAACATGGGTTTGTGCCAGGTAGATCATGTCAAACCAACCTTGTGGAGTTCTACGAATGGGTAGCATCAGAACTAGACAGGGGAAAGCCTGTGGATGTATTATTCTTGGACTTCAGCAAGGCGTTTGACTCTGTCCCCCACAATGGTCTGGTGGAGAAACTGATGGGGTTAGGAGTAGGCCCTTTGATGGTCAGATGGATTGAAAACTGGCTAGCTGGATGCACCCAGAGAGTAGTGGTCTGTGGGGAGCTCTCGAACCCCAGAGAGGTTAGTAGTGGGCACCAAGAGGGGTTTCAGTCCTGGGTCCCATCCTGTTTAATGCATACATATCGGACATCAGGAGAGTATAGGGTGTGAAATGAGTCTCTTTGTGGATGACCCCAAGATGGGAGCAGTAGTTGAGGGAGAAGAGGGAGGTTGGCCCTGCAAGGACCTGGACACCCTGGAAAGCTGGGTTCACACATGGAATTAAATTTCAATATCACCAAGTGCAAGGTGTTGCATCTTGGTCGGGAAACCCTAAACACAGGTACACCCTGGGGGGCGCTGGAGGCCTCAATAGGGGAAAAGACCTAGGGGTCATGGTGGATGCATGTATGAATAACTCTGAGCAGTGCAGGAGAGCGGCTAGCAAGGCAAACAGGATGTTGGGATGCATCATAAGGGGATCACCTCTGGGAGCAAGGAAGTGATTCTGCCGCTGTACAATGGACTGGTTAGACCACACCTGAGTACTGTGTACAGTACTGAGACCACACTTGAAGAGGGACATACAGCTCCTGGAGAGGGTACAGAGGAGGGCAACAAAGATGATACGAGGGCTAGGGGATTTGACATATGAGGACAGACTTGAGGAGCTCTGCCTGTTTTCATTGGAGGAGAGGAGAGGAGAGACAGGGGGGACATGATTGAGGTCTTCAAGTACCTCAAGGGAATAAATAGGGTAAACATGGAGGGGATCTTTAGACTAAAGCAGGGAGGTATCACCAGAGGGCATGGTTTGAAGTTGGAAGGTGGAAGGGTGAGGGGGAAGAGGAGGAGGTTTTTCACTGAGAGGGTGGTGGACCCTTGGAATACACTGCCTGGTGAGCTGGTTCAGAGATCCACAGTGGAGGGCTTCAAGACAGGGTGGGACAGACACAGAAAGTGGATGTATCAGATGATGGCCTGTCCCAGGGGGGTGGGGATGGATGATAGGGGTTTCTGGAGCACAGGGGATGGGAAGGTCTCGGCACCCAACTAAGGATCTAAGGTTCGAGCAGACTCGATAGACCGTAAGGCCTAATCTGCTGGCAAATAGTATGGTAGTATGTTAGTAAGTACATGGATTGCTCATAATTTGTGGAGGGAAAAGGGGGGAGAGACAAGTAGAGTCTGCAAAAGAGGCTGCAGATTTTCTGCATAGACCTCCATATGTTTCCAACAGGCTGAGTAGCTAAGCATGAGCCAGCAAAATGCCACACGCAATTGGGCAGTCTCACAAAAAGAGGCGAGATTAGGAAGTGCCAGGCCCCCACTATGTTTAGGCAGCTGTAAGGTCAATGAAAGGAAACATTGGGTGCTGGCCATCCCATAAAAATCTGGAGGTCAGCTTAGGCCATGTTTGAAATCCTCCAGGTTAGGGATCTACTTTATGAGAAAATCAGTCTATACCATTGGTACATAGATGATTGTTTACTCATTTGGTCAGGAACTAAAGAGGAATGCCATGATTTTGTGAGATACCTAGAAAATACTAATCCATATTTAAAATGTATGGCTACAGTAAATGAAACAAGTGTCTCTTTTTTAGATCTGCACATTATCAAGAATATCGAGGGCACAGTTGACATGACTTTATTTAGGAAGTCTACTGACAAAAATGTGGTATTATTGGCTAGTTCTTGCCATGCACTGCATACTATGAGAGCAATTCAGAAAAGACAATTTATAAGGGCTCACAGAAACTGCAGTACTGATTCATTTTTCCAACAAGAAGCAGATGATTTAATAAACAAGTTTCTTGAAAGAGGGTATAAAAAAATCTTTGTTAGTAGAAACTCTCTCTAAAGTGCAGAGTTTAAACAGGGGCATTCTGCTTAATGAGCACAGTAAAGAAAAAAATAGAAGTAAAAATAAAAGTGAACAGGAATCTGACAGACTGAACTTTGTTTCCATTTACAGTTTACAAGCTACGAATGTGGAAAATATTATTAAAAAGAACTGGCTCTTTTTACAGTTTGGAAATAAGTTAAAACCTTTTGTGAGTATGTTACCTAGATTCATTTACAATCGTAACGAAAATATAGGTGACAGAGTGGTTAACAGCTATTATAAAGGTGCCCAAGTAAACAGGGGATGCTTACCCCCATTACCAAAGGGTTGTTTCATTTGTAAATAGTGCAAATGTTGTGAACACATTACATGCACAAATATAGTTGTTAACAGAGCAGATAATTTGATTATTCTTATTTTGGATTTTATCAATTATGAGACAATGCATGTTGTTTATATGGCAATTAGTACTCATGGAGCCTATTATACAGGCCATACTAAAAGGAAATTTAAAGAGAGAGTAGGTGATCATGTGAGAGCAATTATTGCAAAAAACAAAGATTATGCTACAGCTATGCATTTGTGCAATATGGAAAGAATATAAGATGCTGTTAAACATTAATGGTCATTTGTAGCAATAGAAAAAATAAGAATGGGCCCTAGAGGTGGCAATATAGATATTACATTTGCACAAAGACAACAATTTTGGATATCTAAGACTCAAGCTATGAAGCTGCCAGGTCTTAATGATAAAATCGAAATCTCAGTCTATAATACTTGAAAGAGAGAAACTGTGTATTTTCTTACTTGTATTCTACACAAATATCGCCAGGCCTCAAAGAGGAAATTGAGACTTATTTATAGCACTCTATGTGCATATTTAGCACTTTAACAATAGGTCTCTTGCATGTCTGTGTACATATGTAGTGTGTATTTTTTTCTGTACTTTATATAGTGCATATTAGTGATACTGTCTTTTACATTAAGCTAAATATAATAATAGTAAAAAATTGAAAAATTAAAAATAAACTGGTGCCAAAATAGTATCTGTTTTAATAATAACAATTATGATTGGGTAATATTCACTTGTATAAATAAGATTTATTATTGTTAAAGATGCTTTTTGATTTTTTGTTAATTTTGTCACATCTGAGCACTGATGAACTCAATTCATGTAATAAGTAATAGTGTACTGTAGCTTTAAGAGAGCATTATTTTTAGGTACCACTTGGGTGTGCTATTATCCTCTTGACAAAGTGTGTAAATGTGAAACATTGAGGTGTTTGTACCTGGAGGGACCTGCCTGATCCACATATGCTGTTTGATGCTGAAAATAAAAAGGAGCAACAGTTTGAAAAAAATACTTGGGTTGCATATTCCTTCATTATGGAACTGGTGTGTGAGTGCACTTGGCTTTTTGTACTTTTTTGGATCAATGGGATTGTCAAAATTAGATATAACAGTCTGGGTAATACCACCAGTCAGGTCACCTCCATTTTCTGCACCAGTGACAAAGATAAAAGCTTCCCCTATCTAAATCCTGTGCAAGTAGGAGATGAGTGGGGTATAAGTGATATCAATCAGAGTAGTGGGATCTGCTGACAGATAAACCCCTAGCTTTTTTAGTGAAGGATTAAGCCATTGAAATGGGAAAATATGCTCCAGTGCAGACAAAGGGAAGAAACCTAGACATAAGAGCTCAGTCTTGCCATGATTCAACTTATATCCTGAAAGGGAATCAAACTGATCAAGAGTCTCCCTTAGTGGGATGAAAGAGTCTTCCAGATTTGTAAGGTAAGCTAAGATGTTGTCTGATATAAAGTCAATTTACGGAGTTGTGTACTGATTCGTAAACCCTGAATCCTTGGACTCTGGCAGATAGTCTGTGCTAGAGGTTCCTAATACAGGGCAAAAAGAAGTAGTAAGACAGGAAAAAACTCTTGGGTGACCCATGAGAGGGAGAAGAGAGATGAAAGTACTTCAGTAACTTTCATATATAGGGTATGCCTTTGGGTGAGCAAAGATGTGGGATAGAAGAATGAGAGCTGGAAAGGGAACATCAAACACCTGAAGAGCATGGAGAAGAAAGGTCTAGGAGACCCTATCAAACACCTTCTCTTCATACAAACAAAGGAGCAGAGAAGGTGTTCAGGTGTGTTCCAGATAGTGCTGAATGTGTAGGGTTATTTTAATATTATCTTATGTCTGATTCCACCTGACAACGCCAGTTTGATTTTGGTGAATGAGTAAGGGAAGCAACAGGTCATTTCTCTTAGCTAGGTATGTAGAAAGGATTTTATAATCCATGTTATGGACTGAGGTTGGACAAAATAAGAGGCACAGTGTTATTTATCCATACCCTGTTTTGGTATTGCAACAATAACTGCAAAATCCCAAGAATCATTGCTACTATGAGGCATAGCATAGGAGAGATTAAAGATACATGTAAACCTTTGTAAAATTCCAGCAGGCATCCATCTGGGCCAGGGCTCTTCCCTGTTTTGAGGGAAGTAACTACTGAGAGTAATTCCTCATGGATTGGAGGTGGCAGTAGTTCCAATCCCTGCTCTGGGGAGAGGTCAGAAGTGCCAAATTGTGGAAGAAGTTGTGCAAGGAATGGGGATGTTGATAACTCTCTTCATATATAGGTTCTGATTGTAAAACTGGAATTCTTGTAAAATATGTGCTCCTCAACTGTGCTAATCTAGTGGTTGGATTACTAATGTTGATTAAATTAATGGAAGCTACATGTCTTCTGAGACAGTGTGCCAGCAGGCGAGTGGGTCAGGGACCACCATTGAAATGTTGCTGGCACAGAAACCTGAGGGCCATCTCAGTTTCATATGACTAGATTTCCTGGGTCTCATTCCTCAATTAAAGAACATCTCCCATAACAGAGGCATTACCTTGCTGGTGTACAAGTTGTATTCCAGCTAGAGATTCTAGAATTCAAATGAGGTGGGTCTCTCTTTGTTTTTTCATGCAGGCCAAGTAGGCAATGAGGTGGTCTTTCAGGACTGCCTTTAAGGTGTTTAAAAGAAACAGTTGGAGAGATGATGATGTCATATTCTCATCTAGTATCTGAGTGACTGTCTCAGCCACAAAGTCATTGAATTTTGGTTTGTTCAAGTAATAAGAGTTAAACTTCCACAAGTTGAACTGTCATGGGACTCCCATGTCCAGCTTTATCGTAAGTAAAGACTGGACAGTCAGTAGTGACAGTAGAATGTCACAGGGTATGTACTAAGCAGAAGTACCCATTGGAAATGTGCCAGTAATAAAGGCAGTCGTAGGAGGTGGGAGGAGCCAAGAAATGTGTGTATTGCTTAGTATGTGGGTGTTACATCCGTCAGCTGACTAGTAAGCCTGTCTGATCAACAACACACCTGCAAAATCTTTGGATAGGTATCGATCAAGATGGGCTTGGATAGCCGGACCAGTGGTGCTGAGGGTTGAGGTGCTGGAAGCCACACCTCATGCCACACCAGTAACCTGGGTTCGGGCGCAGACTTGAGCCATTGGGGGTAGGCAGGGGGAGGAGAGGATTGAGCATCTGGAGGACTGCTCTCCTGGGGTGGGAGCTGGGGGTTCCCCACCTTGTAGCAGCTCCTGGTGGAGACCAGGGTCACTGCACTCAGGTGGGGATGTGCAAGTGGGAGGCGGTGGTGGACATCTGTGGAAGGGGGCGGGTGCATTCCCTCCACACACTGACATCACTGCATGTCTGCTGCCTCAGGGAAACTAATCAAAGTGGAAAACCCTGGTTGCTAGGATGACAATGGTAGTCCCCAGTGGGCACCTTACACATACACTGCTGGTTCCTGCCCAGATAACTCTCTCAGGTCCTCTCATCTCTCTGGGCCTTGGTGGAGAGGACTCTGTCCCTGATTCCTCAGCAGCTGTGATTTAGGCAGGATGGTAGCTGCGCTCGAGTGGGTCTCACCTGAGGTGGGCCATAACGACTGGTGATGGGAGGAAAAGAAAGTTAAAAAAAAAAAAGAGATGGGCTGGGATCATTTTAGGACTTCCATTGATGTCACCAAAGTGAATAGCTGCCTGATAAAGGAGCTCTCCCTACCGACATCTTAATTCTTATTTAAATTCTACTAATTAAAAAACAATGGACTCACCAAAACCTGAAGAGAAGTAGATGACCAACAGATGAATCTAGCCTGCAACAAATTCAAACTGCTAACAGTGGATGCCGACGGAGCCAGAACCAAGATGCCAGTTGGGGTAGCAGGCACCTTACAGGAAGCAAAGGAAGCCAGCAAAAATCAATAAATAAATACATAAATAGCTGGATGCAATATTAGCAAAACTAAAGGACTTCAGGCCTGAATGTAAGGACTCCATAGCAAAAATATGCACACACCTAACTGAATTATAAGTCCGAGTTTAAGACACGGAAAACAGACTATGACTCAAATGGGTGACATGATACAAATAGAAATGACCCTTCTGCACCTCACACAAACCCAAGCTGAGATGGTACACTGTTAGGAAAATGTGGAGACCCATGCCTGAAGGAAAAACATTAGGGTGTAAGAAATCTCTCAGGATTCTGAGGATTCCAACATGAAGGATTTTACTGATGCTTGGCTACACACAACCCTCGCTCTGGACCAAGACTGTGCATCAGATACAGAGTGGACAAATAGAGCACTGGGCCACAAACCACTTTCTTCTACAGCCATACCTCATTCTTTCTTGATCTGCTGTAAAAAAGTTCTCATAAAGGAGATGATACTGCAGAAACCTTGGCAATCCATGGGACTTTATTAAGGCACAAACAGGATTTTCCTGGACAATGATTATGCGGCAGACATGATGCAGAGATGCAGGGAATACATCACCATACTACAAATCCTATGACAAAACACGCTGAAATTCCACACCTCCATCCTACCTAGCTACAGGTATAATACCCCAAAAGTCAAAAAAGAGACTTTCTTCCTTAGAGTGTTGACGACAGCAATCTGTATTTCTAAAATATTATTATTGTAGGAGCTTTAGGCCCAATGGGCTAAATCCTCCCCTAAAAAGCACTTTTGGATAGGTGGCTGTAAATACATTAAGGCTGGCCTGGCTCTAATCATTTATTACCCAAGTATTCAAATTAGTTTTGTACCAGTAGGATGTAAAGCTGTATTTGTAGCTGTATTGTTTCTCACTGTATCTTAAACCGTCCAGCATTTTCCTGATTTGAAACTACCTGTCTTAGTATGATGACTTCTGTGTCATTATGCTTCAATTAAAAAGTTTGAAAAAAAAAACAATGACATTGCAGCAGGGGCCTTAGCAGATCTGAACATAAGGGGCATAAAACGGATTCCAAAGTGCCCTTCAACAGTGCTGAAGAAGGACTGCAAGACACCTTCACAATCTGACCCTAGAGATCAACAATGGAGACAGCGTATTCAGGAGATTGGCAAAAAATAGTCCAGCAACTCTACAAGCTGACAAGAACAACTGCAGTAGATTAAAATGATCACTCACTTTGAACTGATCTTACATTGACTGCAGGTGAGTGCTCGGCAGGTGACTCTCTGGGAGGGGGGAACTGAGATGGGTCTCGGCAGCCCCCTACTCTTGCTAAATTTGACATGCTGCTACTGGTGGGTCTCTGGCCCATGGCCACACCACTGACTAGCATCTCTATAGCTAAGAACCTTTGAGCAATGCTCACAGCTTAAGGGGCAGCACTGGGCAACTAGACTGTGGCTGAGCTGGGGTCCACAGCCTGCTCCACCTACACCTTCTCTGACAATATCATCCTTCTATGCTTCCCACCACTAACCTGAGCATAGCTAGGCCTGTCATGGGGAGGTGGCTGCACTACAGAGGTTAGCACAACTGCCATTCCAGATACAGATAACACTCTTATTCTAACCACACCAGTGTATTTAGGCATTTTGAAATTAGACTTTTATTTACCATCACACTGCCTATATCTCTCTGCTTGGAGTCTCTCCATGATCCTCATGCCCACCAAGAGGTGCCATTTGATACCCACCAATAATTCTTTATTCCCAAAGATGGGTTTTTTTTTTTCATGAAACTGTTACCGAGAACCCCAGAGAAGCCCCACCTGGATTCCTGTTCTAGCTTACAAACACTGATACACCCGGAAAACTGAGGACTTGATGCCTTCCAGAAGTCCACTAACAAGGAATAATAGACAATGTTTTAATATGAGGATTTGACTGTAGTTATTCATTGGAGGGAGGGGTAGATCTGTATGGGAAGATCCAAACAGTAACAGGAAACACTACTACTGGAAGGAAGATAGCAACATCAGTGTTAACACTCCCATGCCTCCCATTCTAAATACAGTCTTCTAATTCCCCCTACACTGAGATAATGAGTATTAACTCATTACCAGCACTTGGCTCATAAGCAATCAGGGATAGCATATCCTAACCATAGTGATATAGAAAGGGAGGTTGGTGGGAGACCACATGGTTGGTCGACTCAGTCACAATAGCGAAGTCATTAATTACCCCCCACACCTGACTTATAGTTTTTTACACATTATTTCACCTTTCCTCAGACCTCATTTTGGGACCACAATGGATCCCAAGAAGACCTAAAGCATTTTGGTAGTCAGTAGTTTCAGTGACAGTGGCACCATTGCCCTGTTACAAAAGTTAGTCCCCTTTACCTTGGAAGATGCAATTGTAAGTAACTTTTTCTGTTACCCCATGAGGTGCCCTCTCACAGATCTGAGGAGGAGAAGGATTCCCCAAGATCTAAGAACCCTACACAAGCTGTTCTGGTTGACAAGTTGCCCATTTCACTGTCCTAGACCAATGTTCCTGATCACCCTCTTCCTAGAGAGTGACAGGAGCATGGATCCAGACAATCCCATTTATGTATAAGGTTACTGTTTGTTATGTTAGGTTTTATGTTTAAGGTAGACAGAAACAGATATTATCATGAAATGCAGCAGCAGGTAAAGACTATGTTGGTGAGTAATGAGGAGACTATGAATACATGGTGAGGGCATGTCTTACTGCACAGCAGTGGGGAAGCCCCAGAGGGGGTACTGGAGGGCTTGCCCCCATAATAAGTAATGCAAAGCACATTTAGGATAATCTCTCAGAATGTGAATAACCTGGCCAGCCCTGTTAAGTGATTTAAAATTATATCTTATTTAAGGAAGCAAAAACCCCACCACTTATTACCGCAGGATACCCAGATACCATCAGAACATCTAAAATATGGCTTTGATTACATCAGAATCCTCCTACAGGAATAGAAGGAGAAGAGAGGCTGTCATCTTAATACCAAAGAACTTACCCTTTAAAATTATTTCATAACACATAGACCGGGATGGGAGGATGGCCTTTGTGACTGGCATAATACAGGGAAGTTACAGTAGTTAGTCTTTATGTCCCCACCCTGGGTAGTAATGTGCCCAGCATACAACACCTCCTGGATGTAATCATACATAACAAAAGTGGGTCCCTCTTAAATAGCAGAGACTTTCTTTCTCCACAATCCCTCCGTAGATTCCAACAACCCATAACCCCCACCTGCAACAACCGGCCAAAAACACCTCAGAAGACTTCTGAATGAGATGAGACTAGTGGCCTCCTGGCATCTATCTCATCTGCAAGACTGCCAATACACTTCTTATTCCAATGTCCACCCTGGCTATTCCTGCACTGACTACTTGTTTATTTCTCTAGAACACACAGATTGAATCAGTTGGGTCACCATGGCCACAACCTTCCTTTCTGATCACTCCCCAGTTATGCTAACCCTGAAATCCCCAAGAGAGCCAAGAGAAACCCATTTGAGATTTAATGCTTCACTCCTGAGAGATCAAGAATTTGTAAAGACATTAACAGGTCATTCCCTGAATACTGCCAGAAAATGACAAACCAGAGATTAGTATGGCAACACTATGTGACACCCTTAAAACAGTCCTACATGGGAAAATAATAGCCTTTGCCTCTTTGCATAAGAAGGAAAGAGGCAAGAAGCTGAAAACACCGGAAGACAAACTTCAATTCTTGCAGATGGCCCATATGCCAGAGGGCACTTCTTTAGGGGATCTCATCAATCAAACACAACACTCCATCCAGGAGATTTTAAATTATCAAATGGAGCAAAACCTTCTATGGCTCTGACAGAAATATTGTGAGGGAGGAGCACAGGCAGCAAAATGTTAGCCTACCATCTACAGCAGCAACAAAATACAGCCACCACAACTAATTGAAAACACCCTACCACAGCTAAATTTTGCACTAAATATTTGCAAAAATACTGGAAGCCCTGAGGCAACTCTGTATAACTTTGTACACTGCAGACAACCTCCCCATAAAAGAAGATATTAACTCTTTCCTACAGGATCACCACCTCCCTACATTATCAGACCAGCAGCAAGAGGACTAAATCCACCCCATCTCCACAGAAGAGCTAACGCTAGCCACACAAGCTCTTACAAATAGTGAAAGCCCTGAACCAGACAGATATGAAGTGGAATTTTATAAAGCCACAAAAGGAGCCACTGCATAGTGTCCTTCAAAAAAACCCCCAAAAAAAACAACAACAATAATGCCTTCCTCACAAGAACAAAATTCCCAGATACATGGAAATATGACACAATATCAGCCTTCCTGAAGCTGGCTATGGACCCAACATATTGTGAGCCATACCACCCCATATACTTCCTCAACACAGACTATAAAATGTTTTCTAGCCTAATAGCACACCAACTGGAAAAACTTACTTCCCCAGTTAGTAAACTCTGATCAGTCAGGATTTATTAGGACTCACCAAACAGTGGATAACACAAAATGCAGTTTCTATTACAGAATATGACTCTAAAAAGGCCATTCCCTATTTGATACTTAGTTTAGACAACTAAAAAGCATTTGATAGGAGCTCATGGCCATAACTCTATCAAATGTTGACTAAATGTAAGTTCCCACAGCAGTTCCAGCAAAGGCTACAAGGTATCTGTTCCTCTCCCTCAGCTGTGGTTAAAGTCAACAGCTCTTCTCCCCCAAACTCATCTTGTTGAGAGACTCGAGCAGAGATGCTCCTTATCGCCATACATATTTGCCCTCTATGCAGCATCTCTGGCACAATTTCTGAGACAACAAAACAAATTAAAGGTCTCCATCTAGCAGAACAGGAACATAAAGAGGCCTACTATGTGGATCACTTATTACAGTAAATAACAGAACTCCACAGCTGTTTACCCCTCCTACAAGATAGCCTCCAAACAATAGAACACATAAAAGGATATACAATAAATGAAAGTAGGATAGTGGTCCTTTAAATAAACTTCTCTTCCTCTTCTGCACTACAAACTCAGTTTCCCTACTTTTGGGACAGGCCCTATGTCAAATATCTAGGGATACACATATGGGTACAAACCACAGCACTATACCAACAAAACTATTCCAACCTAGTACAAAAAAATAAAAATTTGCAAAGATGGGCCATTCTCTTGGAGTACACACTGTGCAAATAAATATTCACTCGAGGTGTTTATATTTATTTTAAACAATCCTAATCCTACAAGCCTTAACAGACTTTAACCTATGGATCAAATATATTTCCAGATTCCTGTGGAACAGGGGATGCCCAAAAGTGGCGTATCTCTGCCTTCAATTACAGAAGGCAAAGGGAGAAATGGCCCTCTCTGACTTGCTTTTCTACTCTCAAGCTACTGTCCTTCAGAATGCACTTTCCTGGAAACAACCACACCCATGACTGAGATGGGTAGAAATAGAAGTCTCATACTTGCATTCCCTGATTCAGACTGTCTAATTTAATACGCACTATCCTCCCTCATTTATCGTGGGCTCCCACTCTGTAATGCAGGGCATTTTAAATGCATGGCAAGCTATATTTAAACAGTCTAACATACAGAAGGGTAGGATGTGACTGGAGCTCCCAGCATATATTATCAACTTTCCTCCAGCTATCATAGGTCCAGGACTCTGCACCCAGATGAGGCAGGTGCTCACACACAATTATAAATATTATAAGGCAGGCATTTTCAAAACATTTGAATAACTCAGACAGGAACATAACTTACAGCAGCAAGGTAGATATAGATACCTGCAGATTAGACACTACCTAACATCCACCATAGACCTATAACTAATACAGACAGAGCTCCCAGCCCTGATTCAACTCCTAAAACCCACTGTCCAAAGTATGTAGCCTTGCTACTTTATCTCAGTTGGCTATCAGGCTGTACTAGGACTTCGTAGCCATTATGGACACTTCAGAGCAGGCATGGGAGGCAGAATTCTCAATCAACTCATCTGAGGAAAAGTGATAAAAATTAGCCAACAGCAATATAAAATCACTGCTTTCTACCAATGGAGAGAATTTAGCTGTACGGTGACCACAGGTTTTTTTAGGAAACCTCACATTACTGCCAAATTCCATAGAACTAGAATGACAATGTGTTGGCACAACTGCTTAACAGAAGTTACCACACACATATAGATTTTGTGTGTGTCCACTGATTACTCCATTTTGGATAATAGTATCACAGGAAATTACAGCCATGTTCCCCTTAGTTCAAGCCCTGACCCACCCATGAAATAGCTCTCCTTCTGCATCCCCCCCAAACATATGAGACAAAGAAAAAAATATATATTTTAAAAATATTACTGACAATAGCACAACAAAACAAATTACTAGATTATGAATTCAACCAGACCCTTTCAAACCTCTCAAACAGGGAAGACACTATCTGTGATGTCTATAACATGAAAAACATGACAGCCTGACTGAAAAATTCCCTTCTGAAACTGCAGAACAGATGGAATACCTGCTTCCCCCCACATACTGAATAAAAGGGTTGATATTATCCCATAACAAAAATAATTTAACTAATATGAGGACCGGGAAGGGGTTGGGCATCGGCCTAATGCATTACAGAATCTGAATCATGCTTTAAATAAAAGATAAATATTAGGGACCACCTTGGCACCGGCCGGGGTACTCCATCTGTATAGCCCCACTGGCAGGCAACCCATTTAAAGAGAGAAAACACTGTTCCTTCTCACCAATGTCTGACAAGAACGAAAACAAGACTTTATCACAGTAAAATCACAAAGCTTTCTTATAAATGTATCTGAATGAAGTTCACATAGAACTTTAACTGCTGTCTCAAAAATCAATACATTTTAAGCTAAAAACAGAGATGGGGTGATTTAGATTAGAAGTATCAGGGGAGAGATGTATGGTTAGATTATTGTCACCTCCCAATATTAAAAGGTCGTTTGTGAGGGTAAGCATTCTGTTAAGCAGTAAGGAAGCATCTGAAGCATCTGTTCCTGGGCAGAGATATCAATTAGACTGAGTTATGTCTTTACCATACAGAATCACCTACACCAAGGCAAAGCATCCCTGTCTATCACTATACAGTAACAATGCTGAATATAAAAGGGCAATGATTTGGCCAACAAAATCACAACCCTCTGTCATTTGCCTTTCCAATATATGGAGGCTACTATGTCAGAATACCCAAATTTCCCTTGCTTTTGGTGCTGCATACTAGAAAGGTGAGTCTCCTGCAAAAAGATAGCAGGTTTGTCTTTCTTAAATGCTGTAAATATTTAGTATATCTTCAGGGCAGTGCTATGCCTAAGACTAGGACCCCCATGAAAAACAATTTATGGGGCCCTACTTCACAACTAAAATGTTTGTGGAAAATAACCATTCACACAATACTTAATATTTTAATTAGGTTTTATTGATATTGCCTTACACTATCGACAATAAACATTAAAACAAGCAATAAACATCTGCATTAAATGTAATAACTTTTCAAACCCAGAATTTTGTTTTCAGACATGAATATATCTTGCTTTTAAGGTGGCAAACATTGTTATTACATCTGAAAATTTCACCTCTTGTGCCAGATCATTTTCAATTGACTGTACTGCAGTTGCATCTCACCCAGTGTTGACCTGAGGTAGATTTTAATAAGTCTGATCTTACTAAAGCTTCTTTCTGAAGATGCAACAGAGACAGGTACAGTCAAAAGTATCTTCAGTGCAAGGTTAATGCTTAGGAAAGCTTGAGTCACTGACCTTTGGCACAAGTATTGCACAATTTCATTAGGACTGCTTTCTACATCAACTGAATGTACTATAGCAAGAGTCACAGTATCAACCTTCAAGTCATAGACATCACCATCATCCATAAACCTGGCAAAGCATTTACAGTGAAGGACTAGGTTATGTAGCCAACTTGCCTGTCTGATGTCTAACAAAAAAGTTATACATTTCTTGCAATTCCCTCAGTCATGTGAAGTATTGGTTCATTCATGCTGATTGCCACAACATCTAAAACTACATGAAACAAACTCTGGTCAGAGGCGATAGAGCTGCAGTGGAGGAATTTGGGTAAACATTTTAAAAATTACCAACGTTACAAGCCTATGTTAGCAAAATGTAATGTAGGCGCATAAATTTTTTGTTTTGTATTATTTTTTCACCAAATTTTAACATAGCCTTGTTATGACCCCACTTCATGAAGAAGGGCAGAGAAAATGTTCAGCTCCTAGGTTAAAGGTGATTTTGTGCAGGGACTGCTAAATCAACTTTCAGGATGCAAAAACACATTTTGGGCAGGAGTTGAAAAATGGCAGCTGTCACATTCATGAAGTGATGTAAAGACATGGCTATGTTGTACATTTGGGTAAAAATATTGAAAATAACCACAATTATGAGCCTGCTTTTGCAAAATTCAGCGTAGGCTCATAACTTTGTTGATTTTTCTATATCTTTACACCAAATTTTCAACATTGCCTTCTTATGACCCCAGTCATAAATAAGGACAGAGAAAATTTCAACTCCTGTCTAAAAGGTGTTTTCATGCAGGAATTACAAAATCACCTTTTGGGATAAAAATAAAAAACATTTTGGCCAGTATTTGAAAAATAACAGCTGTTATAGTCACGAGGTGTTATAAAGATATGGCATCATAAATTTGGGTTAAAATATTGAAAATTACCAAAGTTGTAAGCCTGAAATAGCAAGATTTAATGTAGGTGCATGACTCTGTTGTTTTTTTAATATTTTTATACCAAATTTTCAACATAGCCTTCATATGACCCCACTTCTTGAAAAAAAAGCAAAGAAAATATTCAACTCCTTCTTAAAAGGCGATTTCATGCAGGGATCATGAAATCACCTTCCAGGGCAGATTTGCCTAATTGCTAATTGTTCATGAGGCGGGGTTCCAAAAAATACACATTGAAAATCTGGGCCAAAAATATGCAAAATAGCCAATTTATGTCACTGAGTTCAAAACACCACTGTAATACACAAAAGTAATACACTGAACCACATACCTGTTTTTTCAGTTTGTGGTCTGGCTTTGAAGAGTAAAGATGGGTCTGCAGTCCAGAAAGAATTACATCATTGGACCCCCAATGCATAAGTAAGGGCTTAGTGGTGTGCAGAGTGGTGGGTACTGAGTGGAAGGGTCAGGTGGGGGTACTGTAATGGCCACAGAAGACATTGATGGCTGTTTTTCTTACAGGCAAAAAAAGAAAACGACCGAGGATTCCTGCAGTGGGGGATTAGGCACCCACCAGTGTCACTGTAAGACACTGATGGACTTTTCTTTTCACAGGTTCCTGCATGGGGGGATTGAGCACCCCACAGTGTTACTGTTATGTTTCTTGGGGGGGGTGCTGAGAGTGAGGGTCAGGTGGGTGGGAAGAATATCCTGATCATGACACTGGGGAATTGGGCACCCCCAGTGTCACTGCTGTTATATTTCTGGTGGGTGGGTGAGGTGGTGGGTGTTGAGAGGGAGCATTGGGTGGAGGGGGAGGAAAATCCTGATCATGACATTAGGGGATTGGGCACCCCCAGTGTGTGTCACTGTTATGTTTCTGGGTGGGGGGTTGCTGAGAGGGAGAGTTGGGTGGGGAGAATATCTATAATAAAAACAAGCTTGTGACACTGAAGGATTGGGCACCTCCAGTTTTACTGTTATGATTCTGGGGGGGAGATGTTGGGCACTGAGAGGGAGGGTCAGATGGGGAGGAAAAAATACATAGAATATAAACTTTTTCAGCATTCAAAATGGAACATGGCACAGTCTGCTATGTCCAACATGAGAGGAAAACTCTACTGCACATGCACAAGTAGTCTTGCATGTGCAGTACAGTTTGGTGGCTATCTTGGACATGTCAGACTATGCCATGTTCTGCCATTACCACCGAGTGAATAAAATAGTGCAGTGCAACTGCTAATGAGAGTGGAGTGCTTCACGGATGCAAAGGCGACTGTGAGGCAACTCCACACTGTTGTCCAGTTGCAAAAGTCTTCCTTTTCCAATAGTAGGAGGTCTGCAGGGCTCTGCTTATTGCAGCCCTAAAAATGTAGTCTGATTTGTTTGACTGGATAAGTCAGTGACTCATCTCTTGCATCCTGTCATGGAATTTTCTTTTTCTAGCACATGTGTAATTCTGGAAATTTTATTTCAGTGTCCACTGACTGAGCCAAGTCCTTTGACTCTTGAATCTTCTTTTCTAATTCACTAACATGCAAATCATTGATGTTAACATTCAAAGCTTTCAGAAATACAATTGCATTCAAAAAACTCCTCTTGGGGCTTTGTAGTAACTTGTTAGTCAGATAAAAAATAAACTGAATGTTAATGTTATCCAGCAATGTCTTGCTCTCACTGCTTGTGATACAGTCCAATTCTGGCCACTCATACATTTAAGTAAGTGTAGGCATTATATCACCAAGACTACAATATATAGCCTTGACAGCATTTATTGGAGTTTCCCATCTTGTGTCACTCAATGGCCTTAAAGTGAGTCCCTTCATATGCTGACAAAGCAAATGCCATTGTTTGTTTCTGCAGCAAACAGAGTATAGAACCTCTGGACTAGTACAATGTGTTTTCTTGCTGCCGTTTGCAGTATCTGCAACAATCAAGTTCAGATAATAATGGAAACAAGGTATACACAGTACATGATCTTTGGGTTTAGAAGTTTCCTATAGGCCTGCTAGTGCTCTGTGTATTTTTCAAAATTCTGCTAAAATTCTACCGGTAACAGAAAGACAGAATTGTGTAGCAGAAAAATGTGGAATGGGTTTTTCTGCAACATTTTACACCTCAATATTTTCCACAGAAATGGTTGGAGAAAGACTTTCCATAGAAAAAATACTGTTGTGTAGAATATTATTCCATGGATCTCAATATTTTCCACAGAAATGGTTGCAGAAGGATTTTCCACAGAAAAAAATTTGTTCCATGGAAAATTATTCAATGGATTAGAGCAGGCATAATTCCACAGAAGAACCAGCAGATTTCTGGTGGAAATTCTACCAGTAAAATGGTCATTGTGTGCTAATTTCATGGATGGAATTCCACAATCTGCACAGCACTAATGCCTGTACCCCTTGATGCCTCCCTGCCTTGTTAGACCCACTGTCATATCCTTGACCTCAACAATCTTCTAATGTTAGTCCATGAAACTGCATGCTTCTCAGTACCTGTTCAGTAAGGGCCTCTCCTGTTGTGCTGCATACATGTGAATAACCAATGAAAAGTTCTCTAATGGAGATTCCGCTTTGATCTGTCTTTACATATCTCAGAAGGAATGCTACCTACAGTCAAGAATAACACTATTATATCTGGCAGACTTACATTCATCAATGATTCATTTTACTACTTTATCAGAAAGCAGATGAATGAATTCATTCTGGATTTTGTTGCTGAGATAATGAGCATTTGCTGCATTTTCCACTCAAGTAGTGCTTCAACCTTTGCAAGTAACTCCATGAGTCCCAAGAAATTGCCATTCTCCTTAGACCTGATGGAATTCACCCCAGAATTCTAAAAGAATTAAGGAAAAGGAACTAGTGAAACCACTGGCTACTCTTTTTAATAAATCATGGGAGGATGGTGTGGTACCTGAGGACTGGAGGAAGGCGGATGTGATTCCCCTTCACAAAAGTGGGACCAAGACAGAGGCAGGAAACTACAGACCTGTCAGTCTGACCTCTGTGGTAGGGAAAGTGATGGAGTCACTTCTGAAGGAAAGAATAGTTGAGTACCTAGAGGTCAGTGGAGCACAGGATCCAAGGCAGCATGGGTTCACAGTGGGAAGGTCATGTCAGACGAATCTAATAGACTACTTTGACTGGGTGACCAAAGTAGTAGACCAGGGAGGGGCTGTGGACATGGTCTACCTAGACTTTAGCAAGGCATTTGACACAGTCCCACACAAAAGATTATTAGTCAAATTAACCAGCCTCGGAGTGGGTCCCAGGGTGGTAGCCTGGGCAAAACATTGGCTGGACAACAGGACACAGAAGGTAATTGTAAATGGAGTCCACTCTGAAGAAAGAGGCGGTTACTAGTGGGGTACACAGGGTTCATATTGGGTCCAGTCCTTTTAATGTCTTCATCAGTGACATTGCAGAGGGACTGGAAGGAAAAGTATGCCTTTTTGCAGATGACACAAAGATCTGCAACAGGGTTGATACACAAGGAGGCGTGGAAAGGATGAAAAGGGACTTGGCAAGGTTGGAGGAATGGTCAGACATATGGCAGCTAGGATTCAATGCAAAAAAGTGCAAAATAATGCACCTGGGAAACAAGAACCCAGGGGAAGAATACACAATGGGTAGGGAGGTAGTAACAACAACAAAACAGGAAAGGGACCTGGGGTAATCATATCAGATGACCTTAAGGTTAGCAAGCAATGTGAGAAAGGCAGTAGGGAGGGCTGGGGGTATACTGGGATGTATAGGGAGAGGCATCAGCAGCAGAAAACAGGAAGTTGTTATCCCTCTGTACAGACAGTTGGTGAGACCCCATCTGGAATACTGTGTCCAGTTCTGGAACCCCATCTCCATAAGGACAGAGACAGGATAGAGGCAGTCAGAGGAGCAACTAAAATGGTGCAGGGTCTGCAAGAGAAGCCGTATGAGGAGAGACTAAAGGAGCTTAATATGTATACCCTTAAGGAAAGAAGGAGAGGGGGACATGATAGAAACTTTCAAGTACCTCAAGGAATCAACAAAGTCCAGAGGGTAGCATCTTTCAGAAAAAGAGACTTGCAAGAACAAGGGACACAATTTAAAGATAGAAGGAGGGCGGTTCAGGGCAATGTGAGGAAGTATTATTTCACAGAGAGGGTAGTGGATGCATGGAACAGCCTTCCTGAGGAAGTTGTGGGGTCTAAAACTGTGGGAGAATTCAAGAATGCATGGGACAGACATAAAGCAATTCTTGTGGGGGGGCAGGAAGATATAGGCTGTTGGTTATCTAGGATCTGTGGCCTATCCTGTGGGTAGGGAAATGGGCAGACTAGATGGGCCTAGCGGTCCTTATCTGCCGTCAAAGTCTATGTTTCTATGTTTCTTAGGGCAGAAGTAGACCCCTGGAATGCCTGATTTCTTTTGGCAAGAAAATGAACACAATCTAGGAGTCTTGTAAGTACTGTACTTCTCGGTATTGTTTTCATTCTTTTGCCAGTTCTTATCGGAGCATGCTGTCTATTGTTTTTCCTTCCTTAAGTCTTTGTTCAAAGCCCACACATGTTAGAAGATTATTTTTGTGATGTGGAGAGGTTTCATGTTTTTTAACTTCTTTGATAGACTCTGGAATTTGATTTAATGGCCATTCCCAAACAGCATCCAGCAAAAACAGTACACTAGATCTTCTGTGGGTGAGTAGACCAAATATCTCCTGTTAATACTCTTCCCATCTTGAAGTTTCTATTGATGATAGCCCCCAGTGAATGTTCTTTCATTCATTTTGGGAAAGTCCATACTTTCCAGAGTGATTGTGAAATTAATTTTTTCCACAATTAAAGCATGCACATTATCTCCTATGTTTTTAGGCCATGTTCCAGGGTCAGAATGATCAACGTTTCGTAGTTGGGTATGACTTGAAAACTGATGTTCTTTCTCCCACTCCAGTACTTTCAGCAGATGTGGAAAGTAGTCCTTATGAAATTGTATAATTCTTGTGCCAAAGGTCACTGACTTAAGCTTTCCCAAGCCAAGTCTCTGTCCCATCTGAGGAAAGAAGCTTTAGTAAACTCAAACTTATTGAAACCTACTTGAGGTCAACACTGGGTTAGCAGTGACTGTCAGCCCTTGCAGTGCTGTTAATTGAAAATGACCTGCACAAGAGGTGGACATTTCAGATGTTATTAAAAGGTCTGCCTCCATAAAAACAAAACATATTAATCTTTGAAAATGTATATTTCCATGGCTTTATTTCATATTGTGACATTGGTCTAACTAATGTACTCCTTAGTTTGCTGTTTGTTTTTCTAGCATTTTTGTCAACTGTTGGATCATACTGTATATGTTGTATGTTATGTGAAAATTAAAAAAAAAATGAAAGCAGCAGTGCATCAAAAAATGTTTTTTTCAAAACAAAAAGATAGTTTCAGATGCAATTAATGAAAGTATTAGCATATCTGTTAAATGTACTTGTCTAGGTACCTCCTATGCTGTGCACCATGAGTGTTTTTTTTATTTTCTCAGTCCTAACCATTGTTAGGTCTAGCATGCTATTTCAGTGAAAAATGTGTCAGTAATCTTTTTTTTTCTTAAGAAAAAACTAAATCAAAGCATTTATAAAATAGCCAGCATTTGGTGGGATTAAAAACTAATTGTACCACCAAATAAAGCTGGAAGATGCCTGGAATCTTTCGTAGTAAAAAAAAAGATAGGGTCAAATGTTTTTCCCAATTTTGTTGCACCGGTGCTTTAACTACAAAAAAAGAAAATGTAATTCTGGGTTTGAAAAGTTATTATATTTAATGCAGCTGTATATTGTTTGTTTTGATTTTTATTGTAGATGATTTAAGGCAATATCAGCTAAACTAATTAAAACATTAAGTATTGTGTGAATGGTTATTTTATTGTGAGGTGGAGCCCCATAAAATGTTTTGCATGGAGGCCCTTAAAGTCCATGGAACAGCCCTGACCTTGGGGAGGAGAAGCATAGTAGGTAGAAAGAAGGAGTAGAGATACATATGAAGCAATGAAGGACTAAATGAAACTAATTTGCTACACTTGGCAGAGCTAGTCTATAAATTACATAGTAAGTACTGGAAAAGAGTAAAGCACAGTGAAGCGCATTTTTCGTTTGGTAATAAGGGTCAATCAAAGCTAATGTTCTACACCTGACTGGGCTAGCACATATATTTCACAGCAAACAGTGGAAAATGTTCAAATATACAATGAAAAATATTTTTACCAGAACCTGTAGACTAAACAAAGCTACTGGCTAGGATAGCACATATGTTAAACAAAAAATAAATGAAATGACTAAAGTGAAGTGAGTTAAATGTTTAACCTGCTACAAATGGACCACGGTACAGTTAAATTAAAATGTGTATGCTCATGCAATATAATTGATTTGATTGGCTCATCTAGCTAGGTTGAAATGTTTGGAAATGAGAGACCTACAGTATATTATTTTCAGTACATTAATAATACATACAGTATATACAGACCCGAACCATCAGTGAAAACAGGCAGGCATCTGCTTATGGGCTAACCAGGCCTTTTAATAAAATCAAGCAATGACCAATCAATCAATTGATGTCATACAAGTGTTATATCTTGCTAAAACAGAATGAAAGAGTCACAAATTGCAAAGTATTCTCTTGGCACAGTTAGTGCTATGAAATGTTATGAATGCCTGTATATTACATACAAAATACCATTGATTTTAGACCACAAACTGAGGATGGCTGGATGAGTCCACTTAATATCAGAATCCTAGAGATCCCTCAATGTCTGGCATATCTGGATACATTCAGACTCTAGTGCTGATGTTCTAAGTATGCTGGAGATTTTAAAATATAACTTTGGGTCTTGAGGCCATGAACTAAAATTAATTTCCTGATTCCACTCTCATTTATTGGTAGCCATCCTACTCTGATGTAATGAAAAAGATTCAATCTATCTTCATGTTTTCTCCTGAACCATTAGGACACCTACCACTGCAACATATCCTCCCTGCATGCTCATGCATTGTCTTTGCAGCAGTGTGTCTCATCCACACATTGGTATCAACATGGGGAAATAGGCAGAGGAAGCATGGTAGTGGAAGAAAGCTTTCAACTGTATAGCTACTGTGCTAAAATACTTTGTACAGTAACTCAGTGGAGCTAAAGTATGAACTTTTTTTTCCTACAGTTGTATGCATGTCTCTAAGGATACATGTATTGCTGACATTATTTAAAGAAATGAGCTGAAATATATGGCCCTTCTCGGGCACCCTACTCATTACAGTTGGGGGCATTTCACCATCTAATGCCCTTCACCTTGCAAAAGGTCTGCAATATCCAAGGCCATATGGGTTCATGCCAGACAAACCTGATCAAGTTCTTTGACTGGGTAACCAGGGAAGTGGATCAGGGAAGAGCGGTGGATGTGGCCTACCTGGATTTCAGCAAGGCCTTTGACACCATTCCACATAGGAGACTGATAAACATGCTGGGGAGGCTAGGAGTGGGTAATAAGATTGTAAAATGGGTAGGGAATTGTCTGAGCAGCAGAACTAAAAGGGTGGTAGTGAATGGAACCCACTTGGGGGTAGGCAAGGTAACTAGTGGGTGCACAGGGATCAGTACAGGGCCTGGTCCTCTTTAATGTCTGTATTAGTGACATTGCTGAGGGCCTGGAAGGAAAGGAACAGTATGCTTCTTTGCGGATGACACAAAACTCTGTAACAGAGTGGACACACTGCGTGGGGGGGGGGCAGACGGAATGAGGGGTGATCTATGAAAACTGGAAGAATGGTCAAGGAATTTACAGCTGGGTTTCAACACTAAAAAGTGCAAAATAGGAGATATGGGGCAAAAAAAGCCAGGCAACAAACTATACACTTGTGGGAGGAGGCATTAGCAGTCACAGATCAGGAAAGGGATATTGGAGTGATTATTTCAGATGATCTAAAAGTTGCAAAACAATGTGACAAGGCAGTGGGTATGGCTAGCAGGATGCTGAGATGCATAGGCAGGGGAATCACGAGCAGGATGGAGGTGATAATATCATTGTATAGATCACTGGTGAGATCACACCTTGAGTACTGTGTCCAGATCTGGAGGCCCTATCTCCAAAAGACATAGTTAGGGTGGAGGCAATTCAGAGAAGAGCAACCAAAATGGTGCATGGCTTGCACCAGAAAACCTATAAGGAAAGGCTGAAGAAATTGAACATGTACTCCCTGAAGGACAGGATGAGGAGGGGGGATATGATAAAAACATACAAATGCATCACAGGGAGGAACAAGGTACACAAAGGTAGTATTTTCCAAAGGAAAAGATGCACAAGAATGAGGGATCATGCTATGAAATTACAAGGGGGGAGGTTCAGTGGAAATGTGAGGAAGCAAAAGCAATGGATGAGTGGTACAGGCTTCCGGTGGAGGTGGTGGGGTCAGAAACAATTACAGGATTCAAGAAGGCTTGGGATAGACACAAAGGGTTCCTACTTGTTTGTGGGAGTGTGGTCTGGAGATAGAATAGGTTTAAGTGGTAAAGTAGATTGCAGACAGGGAACGGATAGGGTAAATGGGTCAGACTGGGTGGGCCGGGGGCCCTTATCTGCTGCCACCTTCTCTGTTTCTATGTTTCACTGGTTTGTGTCATCAAATGGCTGGTCTAAGTCCTCATGAACAAGGGGCAGTGCTGGTGGCTTATTGACAAGAATACTGTATGTTTGAACAAGTACATCCTACTAAATATAATTTACTGTAACTGGCAATTCATGTACAGTAAATTAAAATGACACAATATGCTTATTTGAACAAAAAGCATTGGGATTAAGCTTAACTGCCTTTTGCATGCCAACTGCTCATTAGGAGATTTTTCAGATACCAATAGGTGTTTTCTGTAAGTCCAGAATCATGAGCCCAGCCTCCTGAACCAAATGTTCTATTATTTCTGTGGTATGTTGGTTGCATTATTTTCTGCTAATGAGGATGCTTGAATCATTTGTTTCTGAGTGGGAACTACATTCTTACAGCTGTGTTACAAGCAGAGCAAAATGTAAAAAGAGTTGGCTCTAACACCGCCATAATTAGGGCTGAATAGACTCTTTAAATTAGTGTTTGGACAGCTCATAACTTCACCATCTTTAGAACTAGAAACACAATGTCTGGCATGTATCCATTTATGTGTGTAAGGACAGC
The DNA here is from genome assembly GCA_016271365.2 of Neoceratodus forsteri. Lineage (NCBI taxonomy): Eukaryota > Metazoa > Chordata > Ceratodontiformes > Ceratodontidae > Neoceratodus > Neoceratodus forsteri. Next base: position 928,799,913 of record CM057458.1, on the reverse strand, counting down.
TACTGTGAATAAAAGTATTCTAAATATTTTTAAGACAGAGGGGTCAAACAAAATTCCACCAGTTTAGATGTAATTTTGTAATGCAACTTCTCAGAAAAAGGAAATATGTAAAATATGAAACTTTCAGATTCAGTAGGTCCTTATAAAAAGTAGTGCTTATATAGCTTTAGAAAAGAAACTAAAAATGTAAAATAAAAATATTAAAAACTATTTGTCAGCTGTCACAGTAGCATGGTGGGCTGAGGCCCTGACCACCTTACCGCAAGCCAAACTGGCGACCCTGGTTAGGGAATGGACCTGGGTTGTTTGGGGGCAGGGTAAGAGAGGGAGAATTGACTGTCCAAAGGATAGCTCAACTCCCTTGGTGAGGGGTTCTGAATCCCACTACTTGACTGCCATCTGGTGGAGTACAGGCGAGAGTGCTGGTAGGACCAGCAGATGTGGGCAGGAGTCTGCTGACACAGCATGCAAATGTGTCAACTAACGTATGCATGACTTGCATTGCAGGCAGATGTCCCAGAAATACAAAACTGGAGAAAAATGCCCTTGCTCTCTCAACATCTCCCACAGGGATTGCATGACCAGTGTAGTAGGCCACCCACCAACTATGGTTCTGTGTAAGTAGTGGTTAACCTGTAAGTCCACCAGATAGATCAGCGATGGGGCTGTGAGGATGCCACCAAAGACCAGGAATTGAAAGAGGGCTGGAAGGATGAAAAAAGGAATCATCTGCAGAATGGGCATGTGTGCTACAGTTTTTAATGTGGAGTTTTCATGAGACCAAAATTTTTTGGTAAAAGATCATTGGAACATACCGTGTTGTTGTGGTCTGTGTCCTGCAATCGTAAGTGTTACCCCGATGTACATTTAGAGCTGACTAGTATGGTCTTCTCCCTCTAACTGTGTGCCAGACTACTGCAGGTTAACTACAGATAATTAAAAGGGGGTGGAACAATTTCCCAGAGAGTGCAGTCAGTCCAGTTACTTCAGAGGGTGGACCTGTTAGTGTAAGCCTGTGAATCTGTATTGCAGGCCTACTTATCCATTTACTGAATCAGAGAGTAAGCTCAAGCAGCTTTGCAGAGAAGTTCAGAAAGTTATAGACAAACAGCCAGCTGGAGGCTAACAAGTAAGTACGATTAGCAGTGTCAGTGGCTCAGTAGGTAGCACACTCGCCTCTGAGGCCGGGAGATCAGAGGGCTGTGGGTTCAGTTCCCACATCTGGCACTTGGGTTAATATACTAGTACTGACACTGTAGTGCAGCATGCGAGGGGTGCTGCACTTCTGAGGTGCCATCTTTTAGATGAGACATTAAACCGAGGTCCCATCTGCCTGGATTGGTGGTAGTTCAGGTGGATGTTAAAGATCCCAGGACACTTATTGAAAAGAGTAGGGGAATTTCCCCAATGTCCTGGCCAAATTTCCCTCATTCACTAAAAATACCACCAATAGCTTAATCTGGTTTAAGGTCAGTTGGCATTCATCTGTATCCCCCTCCCCCGGGTCGTGCCTGAAAATAGTCAGAATTTGTCTAATGCTCTTACCCGGTCAACAAAAAAAAAAAAGAAAATGAAGTAGATCATCTAGTCAGGTGGACTGTGATCCAGCAATGGGAAGAATCATCTAAATGCATCCAGTACTGTGGTGGACTGCTGATCTTTCTACAAGATAAATTAGGGAAAAAATGCTGCAGTTCTCTTTGATGAGCTATCATCAGCATCTTCCAGTGCAATAGTCAATACTACATCAGAGTTTGTCCACCTTTGTGTAACAGTTTAAAACCCAATGTGATGTGTATTTAAACATAACCACCACCGGCTCAATTCTCAGAGCCCTGAGAATGACGCAGGGTGCCTGCACCTTGCGACAAATACTGCTCCTTGAGCTATTCACAAAAGCAGCCTGTTTCAACCACAGGCTGCATGCCCCAAATGGGGCTTGCACCACCCATGTGCCCAGAAATGGGTTGCGACATGGGGATAGGGGCTGGCAGCAAATGTAGGCTGCCATAGCTCAACAATTGGGATTCATAAATTTCACCCAGAGGGCGAATTTCTAAGTATCCTTTGACAAGCCAGGTCTGGTCTAAAGGTACTTAGAAATTTGCCCTCTAGTGAATGTACTAATAGGCAATGTGCCTCAGTCCCAACAGCCTCAGCCCCCTTATATACTGTATATAATAAATCCCTGCTAGTCTAGTGCCCTTCAAGCCCCGATTGGCCATACATATAGTTCCTATATCCCTGGCAGTCCAGCGACACCCCTCCGCAATTTTGCCCATTTTATTAATATTTTTTTTAAATCACCCTGTCCTGGAGGTCTAGTGACCACCCTCCCCGATCCCCAATGTCACCTGTTGTATTAATATTTAAATCATCACCCTGTCCTGGTGGTCTAGTGGCTCCCCTACCCAATCCCCAATGTCGCCCAATGTATTAATAATTAAAAAAATGCCATATCCTGGTGGTCTAGTGGCCTCCAACCCAGCAGGTGGTGCCCACCACCCTGTTCCCCCATCCCAAAACACAGACAGTGACTGGTATGGCCCACCTCTCACCTCTGTGGCTGGCTGCTGACTGAACTGTCACTGAGTGCCTATTGTAATGTGTACAGCACTTTGTTGACAGGACCCTGCCAATTGAGAATCGGGCACAGGGTCCATGGTGCATGGGCAAGCGGCACAAACCACCATTGGTGCGGTTTGCACAGAGTTTTGTGAATTGGGCCCCACATCTATAAAGCTGGTTTTACGGTATTTTAAAAATCAGAGCACTGCAAATCTACTGCACTTCACTTTCATGGAGTTTATGAATTGAGGAAAACATGTTTGAAAAATATCCACAATTTGTGAATTAGTGAACATGCCAGGAAAAGAGAAAAGAGAAAAGTGTAATGTGGAAACATATTTTCATTTTCACATTAAATTAGAAATGTGTATGACCTGCATGTTATCCCTAAATTTCACAGGTAATGTAGCATTTGTAGCTTGGGATGGAATAATGAATATTTTTTTTCATTATTTGTGGTATTTTACTTGGTAACTTAGGAAAACAAAACATATTTAAACCCCTCTGTCTCTTCTCAGGAGGTTAGGGCAAGTTCACTGGCCTGTTTTATTATTTTTTTAAGTTCCTGAGTAAAATATAATGAATAGTGAAACATATTTATTTCTCACTCCACAGCAATAAATGCACTAGTATATGTTGAATTTGAAAATTAATATTCAAGGCCTGCACATCCACAATTTAATGTAAAAGTGAAGAAAATGTTTCCACTTTTCACTTTCTCTGGCATTATGACTTATTCTCAAATTGTGGAGATTTTAAAAATATTTTTTCCACAGTTTAGAAACTCTATACAAGTGAAGTGCAAAGTGAAAGAGGAACAATTCATACCTTTGTCTTCACTGAGTGAAAAGACTGTTTTCAGGCTTACTGCCTATAGGCATATAGCATCAACATGCATTGATTTTTTATGGTTGCATAGCAGAGCTATACATGACATCTTGCTATTACACAGAGAGAGAAGGGAGCTCCAGAAGCACATCACCAGATTTCAAATGAAGGACACAGTTTTAGAATTGAAGCACAGTCACTCAACTACCTGAAGCACTCTGCTGTCTCCATTCAGTACTGCCTCCCCCCACACAGCTACACTTATTTCATGCTGCTGACCCTGCTGCCTGCTTGAAACTCCATGGCACAGCTCTGCTTTTATGTGAACAAATTGCAGACATGACCAGTGCTGTGCTGGTGGGGTAGCTGCAAGAGATAAACAAGTAGTTAAAACATAAGTCACTTGGATGTTCCAGCTGCATTTTCAGAGACAGCCTCCCATTGCTGTTTCTTTTGGTCTCTCCCCCTTCCCTCTACCATCACACTATTTTCTTGTACTGGCCACCAGTAGCACTGACCCTCGTTATTTCCTCACTAGAGTGCAGAGCTGTTTCCACTCTTTTAATTTATCTGCACTCGGTCTCGCTGTCACGTCGGCACAGCAAATTCACATGTTGGTGGCCACATGACCATATTTACTAGGCTACTGGGGGAACATGACATTCTTTCCTGTTGACACTTCTATCTGGTGACATTGGGCCCAGCTTTTGTTTATCTCTTGCATTTACTCCACCTGTACATTGTAAGTCAGATCTGCAATAAAGTGCAAATGCTTTTATAAACATTTTTTTTTTCCTTTTTTTACAGCTGCTGTCAGTACAAAGTCAGTAATGTCTGCAATAAAGTACAGTGTGCGGTACAATACTGTATATCTTTCAGTTAGTTTGCCATCCTGCATTTCTGAGCTCAAACACCATAGGTTTACTAAGGCACAAAAACAAAAAGCAAAAGAGTTGTTTCAATCTCCCTTACATGCCATGAGTAGGAAATTTAAACAGCTATTTTTTTTTTCAGTTTGAAGTATATGCACCTTAGTAGGTGTATGGCATCTGAGCTGGGAAACCCAAGTCGGCATACCACATTGTACTCTGCACTTCACAATATATAATGATGGAAGGCTGGTTTGTACCATGGCAGTACTCTTATTTGACAGAAGGCAATGATTTATGGGTTGCTGCTGGAATAGAAAAGACAGGCCAACATTACCATTTGTTTTGTACAGGACAGGGACATAGCTGGTATCAAAGCAATGCATTTTGAAATATAATATGTAATGCCAGTTCGTACAATGACAGCACTTTCATTTGAATCCATTTGTGGCACAAGAGATTTGGACTGTATCAGAATAGTGGGAGAAAATATTTTGAATTGGCAAGTACACAGTGACAAGTAGCATTTTAAGGCAATAGCATTATTAAAATACAAACAGTAGATATAGAGGCAGGAGGATGTTTTAAATGGCACTGCAGATAGGAGGATAAAGTGCGGTGAAAAAAAAATATCATTATTCTGCTACAGTCCTAATCTCTCCTGGCAAAACAAATTATACTGTTTTTCTAACTTTCCCATTCCAGCAGCAACCTATAAAACATTGCCTCCTTACTACAGATTGTAGAAGTGGTGCAAATGCAAAGGCTCACTTTATAAATACAGCAGAGTCCAGTTTTATGAAATGGGCATAATCAATGCTACTGAACTCATGCTGGTCCCTCTCATTGTTTCCCTTTGTGCAGAGAACCATTTGTAACAGCTCTTTTATGAGTAGGGTTGTGCAAAATTGGAAACTTTTGCCCAGCGAAATGTTTCGCGTAATTAGCACATTTCGCGAAATATTTAGCTAGGTGAAAAGCGAAATTTCACCCTCTGTTATGAGCGAATTTCACCCCCAAGCTGACAGAATTTCACTCGAGGGTGAAATTTCACCTCCTGCGGGCAAAATTTCACCATTCATTTTACCTCCTGCCAGAGTAATTTCACCTCCCATAGTGAAATTTAGTGGCCACTGGCCACTTTTTACAGTTCTCCTTGGTGCCTAGTGGTCCCCCCACCCCCCCAGGTGCTCACTGGGTCAAATTGATTTCTTTTTTTTTGCAATTGTTTAACCAGGAGTAGCACACTAAGCTGAAAGCCCCCCTGGCCAATCAGTGGCCGTAATTTAATTAGATAGGCACTCCTATTACCTTGGCTGCCTGCCAGTGATTTGTTAAAAAAAATTCAAACCCAACTCCCTGATGTCTAGTGGACCCCTCACCCCATCATTACCTAGCATCTCCAACCAGGGTCCCCCCAGTACCCTGATCGGTCCACCAGCACAGCCCTCCGCTCACCTCCACAGCTGGCAGCCTGACTGCATGCGACTGAAGGCCTGAATTAATGAGCACTGGCTCATTCATGCAAGTGCTGAGTTGCACTCAGTCGGACTGCTGGCCATGGAGGTGAGTGGAGGGCTGTGCCAGTGGCCCAATCAGAATACTGGAGGGGGAGCTCTGTTGGAGATGCTAGGTAATGATGGGGTGGGGGTATGCTAGACACCAGGGAGTTCGGGGTCGAATTTTTTTTTAACAAATGTCAGAGGGCCAAGGTAATGGGGGGCTGGTGCCTACATAGAAACATAGAATTTGATGACAAATAAGGATCACTTGGCCCACCTAGTCTGTCTATTTCCCTAACTAATATGGATAAGCTGCAGATCCTAGTTAACCAACAGCCTACTTCTTCCTATCCCCCCACAAGAATTGCCTTATGTCTGTCCCTATCTAATGAAATTAAGCCCAGTGATCAACTGGGGGGACCACTAGACACCAGGGAGTGGGGATTGAGTTGTGTGTCTCATGGATACACACCTAGGATTGTATGGTTGTGTGTCTGGGGGGGGTGCTTACAGTTACTGCCATGCCATTTGCGGTGGTCGGCGGTGGTGGGTGAAATTGCATGCGAAACTGTGAAATTTCACCAGAATTTCTCTTAACATTTCGCATGATGAAATTGCTGAATCCGCCGCAATTTTGCCGGAAACATTTTATTTAGCTGCTTCTCTATTTGTGAGCTTTCCTAAGGGGTCCAGATAGCACCATGAGGTGTAACATTTCCATTCATGAGTTTTCCTGCTTCTACCAGTTTCCACAGCCTGGTGGACTGGGGTACTGAGAGGGTGATCGGATTGCCCCTGGCATCTAGCAGCATCCCCCCTGCCCTCTGATGCCCATTCCCCTATATGTTTCACTGGTGTCTAGTGGCATCCCAACCTCCTATCCATGCTGAGCTGTTATAATGAAAACTGTCCCTCAATTTTTTATTCTGTTTTAAAACCTGTATGAAAGAATACAGTCTCTCGCTAATCTGACCCCTGCTACCTAACCTCACATTCAGCACTCACCACCCCACACCACCAGTGCACTCCCACACATCCTCACGCACAGATCACAGCGCAAAGATCCATTCTCTAATCAAAAACATCTCTTGCTGCTGGAACTGGTGACTGCAATATGAGAAACTAAGGTAAGTGTGGTTCAATGTATTTCAATGCGATTTTCCACTTTGAGGCATAACGGTGGCATTTTTGCATATTTTCACCCCATATTTTCAACATGGCCTTTTTGGGACCCCACCTCCTGACCAATGGTGGTGGAATTATGCAAATCTAGCACAAAAGTGATTTTGCAGCACTTGATGGAATCACCTTCCAAGTAGAATTTGACCATTTTCATCACCATTGTTCATGAGGTGGGCTCCTAAGAAGGCTAAGTTGAAAATGTGAGGTCAAAATATGAAACAATGACAAAGTTACAAGCATACTTTGAAATTATTGCATGCTCACTCATAACTTAAGTAATTTTAAATATTTTGACCTCACATTTTCAATATAGACCCATTTTCACACCACCTCATGAATGTGACAGTTGTCATTTTTCAAATCCTGCCCAAATTATGTTTTCATACATGTGGTGCAGAATGACGTTTCGGTGGCACAGAGTCACATTTGAAAATGTTCACCTATGGGGTTCACGAGATGGTTTAATAAGAAGACTATGCTGAAAATGTGGTGTACAAAGACATTTTGGCCCATATACTATAAATGCTACATGTCATGCTTATAAGAGCACTCATAAAATGACTATTTTGAAATTTTGGGGTCAACAGCTGAAAAAGAATGAATGTGTCAAGAGGGAATGAAGAGTGAATGTGTAAATCGTGAATGTATGAAGAGAATCAATGTATAAAGAGTAGATGTACCATGCCCTGCACTTCTGTAGGTGGATGGAATTTTCCCATGGCAGATGGCCCAAAGGGCTTTGCACATCTGCTTCTGTTCATGCATCAGTGAAATCTTTAGCTTTCCTTGGGCCTGAAGAAACTTCTCACTTTTTACAGCTGCATAAATAACATTGTTTTGTAGCCGTATTGGCTCTGACCAGAGTTTGTTTTTTTTCCAGGCAGCATAGCTTCACAATGAGAAATTTAGGAACTATTAAATGAAATCTTGTGTACTGGGCTCTCTTAGAGACCCGGTCCCAGGACATTGCCTGTTTTATTATCTCCTTAAAGCAGCAGTGCAAATGTTTTTCCAAAAAGGTTAGTTTCAGCTACAATTACGTTGCTCACCAGAAGTTTTTCCTTTTTAATTTTCTTGATATTAACTCTTGCAAGGTCTACAATGATATATCTAAGCCAAATGTGGTACCCATTTTTTCTTGAGAAAAACATAAATTAGCACATTTATAATGTACTTAAATTTTGGTGAAACTAGAAAGTGTTATCACCAATGAAAACTAGAATATGCCATGAATATTATATAGTGAAAAAAAGCAGTGCCATATGGTATGTCCAATTTGTTTGCACTGCTGCTTTAATATAGCTATACCAGTATCATGGTAAACAGCACCCCCTTAGGGTTGTAAGAATGTTTTCTTTTCAGTGACATCACATCAACAGCCAGTTTTGGTTTTCTTAGAGTGGGTCTTTTGAATAGGAAAAGCTTTTTGCACATATTTTAAATGTTGCAAAAAGGCATCGATCTTCCTTAAAGGGGACAGAAAATTTGGGCTAATTGCAGCTGTCTATAAAGTTATTATTCCCAGAATGATATACATTCCCCTGAATATCCATGTTTAACTGTACCTGAATAAAATGTGATATGAAAAACTGTATTTTGTGTTTTGTTTTTATGGGCAGCATTCTGTAACAGTTCTCTTCATGGAATCAGTAATTCAGAGTTTTTACTATATCATGGTTTGTGTACAGAATTCTAATTTTGAGCTTTAGACCTATCAGAATCATGCTTAGAGGTATGTGTGCAAACTGCGACATAGTTAAAATTCCTGATCACAGTTCCATGAGAAGAACTGTGACAGAACACTGCCCATAAAAACAAAACAATGTAAAATACAGTTTTTCATATCGCATTTTTTTCAGGTAAGTTAAATATGGATAATTTTGGGGAATTTATATCATTTCTGAGAATAAGAACTTATAAATAGCTGCCAATTAAAGCTGATTTCCTGTTCTTTTTAAACAAATTCAGTTTCAACATTAATAAAAACAATAGACTTTTCTTTATAAGGTTATATGACATCATTTTAAAATGTCATAGGTCAAATTAGAGGGATTTATGTATCCTTTAAATATGTATGGAAGACATAGACCCACAGTTTAAACCATACTCATGGACAGAAGTCACCAGCTAATTAGGCTGAAAGGTATACCTGCATATCCAAAGATAGTGCAGCAGGTATTTAGAGGTTAAGATGGAACTTGATTCCTTGTAATGAGATGGACATGTGTGTGCCTTGGGGAGGGGCAAGGATGTTGGGGGGAAGGGCAGGGAGGCTACAGGAATAATTTTTCCCCCTTAGTACTTGTATTGATTTTATTATATATGTATGATGATTTTAAATAATATTGAATTGTGATTTTAATGTTCAGCACCCAAAGTCTCAGGGATTGGACCCTTTATAAATAAAAATATCTGTCTATCTATTTATTTATCTTAGGCTCTGGTGGGCCATAACATTTGGAAGCAGCTAGATTTCAGTGCTCTGAGAAAGTATCCACAGTATCTTGCTGAAGATGAAAGCATTGTCAGATACTGTAGCTTAGGAGTTTAACCACCCAGAATTTGAACAGGAATGCCATCATGTGAGTAGCCTCCCTCCAACTGGAGGGCTTATTTTTGGGTGCCTCCACAGAACCTGTGATAAAGTCATGCACTGGATCATGATGGCAAACATTTTCTTACTCAATTCCCATGACCACAAAAAGAGGAACCCAGTTCCAGAGATGAGTTGACCATGTTTCTTCACATCAGAAATATCATTGAATCACAGCAATGGAACAGGCATAATGGGACATTGGGAGCTTGTGGGCACAATTATGTTCTACCCTGTGACCCACATATGGCCAGTGCCGAATCAGCATGCAAAAGCAGGAAAGCCCAAAGAGCAGCAGAGCAATAAGAAGGCAGGGCAGACTCAGAGTTTGCCACATATGGACTAAGTCAAAGCCAGCAAGCTGAGTGAGTGCAGTTAAGCCTGACTGATGCATGCTGGGAGAGAATGGCAAAAACAAAGTCCACAAACAGAGGAACCTCTAAAAAGGTACATTTTGAGTTTCATCCCTTCCCCAGGAAGTCTGAACCAATCAGGGAGGGAAGAGTAGGGAAAGTGTGACAGCACTAGCATGAGATTGCCAGCAGTCTGCAGCTACAGCACCATTAGACTCATGGAGAGACTTGTTTCTAGATATGAGAGAAAAGAGCTCCTATTATGAGTTGCGCAACAGGACCAGAAGAGTTTTCAACTAGTAGATATCGTGGGTGGTATTTTCAGATGGCTGCATCTGTTTTATGGACACTGCTGCCCAACATCCTCTCAAATAGTTAGACCACCTTCTGGGTGTGATTGCCCCAACTTAATTCCCCAAAATGATGCCTACATCTAAATTAGATGCAAGTGTAATTGTTTGGCAGGAAAAATGTGGCAAGTGTCACAAATGTGTCGGGATGTTTGTAAACAAGCCACAAGCATCCCGACACACTTCCCTGGACACAATATGCATTTGATATACAGACGTGAATGTTGTATCCAATTTGCTGAAAATCACAGCCTGTATCTAGAAAGAAAGTACAGTAGCAAACATATGAAGTGCCCAGCAGCAGTTCAAAGTAGAAGCAGGTAGACACCAGAAGGAGAAGGTTTCTACACAGAACCCAGTTCATCCATCCCTGTAAGACTAAGCACAGCAAGGTGTTATCCTGGTCATCTTGGCTTGCCTTTAGATATTTTGGGCCCAATTCTCAAAACTCAGTGCAAGCCATGCCAATGGTGGCTTGAGCCAGTTGCGGGTGGGCCAGGGACCTGGCACCTGATTTTCTATCTGGCAGAGTCCCAGTGGCGCAGTACTGCAGCTTGTGGCAACTGTGGCTGTACGCCTAAAAGACAGTGCATACGGATGGTATACTGCAAGTTGCAGGACAGCCATACACCTCTTTAGGAGGTCCCTGGTGGGTTGCAGTCTCCCCCAGCCCTGATCCCCCTGGTATACATTTAATCACATCGCTGGTGGCTAGCGGTACCCCACAGCCCCAATCCCCTTGGTATATATTCAATCACATCTCTGGTGGCTAGCTGTCCCTCAGCTCTGATCACCTTTTATTAATATGAAGCCCATCCCAGGTGGTCTAATGGCCCCCCTCCCGGGTCCCTTTTTATTAATATGAAGCTCATCCCTGGTGGTCTAGTGGACCCCCCTGCCCCAATCCTCATTAGATTAATATGAAGCCCATCTCTAGTGGTCAAGTGGCCCCCAAGCCCCAATCCCCTTTTGTTAATATGAAGCCCATCCCTGGTGATCTAGCAGCCCCCCTGCCATGATCCCCTTTTAGTAATATGAAGCTCATCCCTGGTGGTCTAGTGAACCCCCCCCCCAGCCCCAGGCTTATTGTTTATTGTAAAAATCATATTTATTCATAATATTCATATTCATATTAATAAAAGGGATAGGAGCTGGGGGAGTCTGATAGGCCACTGGGGTGGGCTTCATATTAATATAATAGGGATCAGGACTGGGAGGTCTGCTAGGCCACCATAGATGGGCTTCATATTAATAAATGGTGATCAGGGCAGAGGAGCCACCAGATCACCAAGGATGGGCTTCATATTACTATGAGGATTGGGGCTGGGGGGTCCGCTAGACCATCAGGGACATGCTTATATTTATAATCAGGGATTGGGGTTGGAAGGGCTGTGGCACATTGGTGCAAGATCTCTAACTCTCCCAAAGGACACACTTCTATGTATCCTTAGACCAGCCCTGGCTGGTCTAATGGTACTTATAAAGTTGCCCTCTGGAAGGGTTTTGAGAATCCTGAATTAGGGGATATGGCAGCCTGTGTCTGCCGCAAGTCCCTTAGTGCCATGTTGCCATCCATTTTGTGCTGCAGGGACAGTGCATACCCTTTTGGTGCATGCAGCCTGTGGTTGACTCAGGCTGTGTTTAAGACTCGCTCCACATCTTTTGGCATAAGGGGCACTTTGTGTCATTTCTTGCAGTGCAAGCCCTTTGCGCCCTTTTAGGGGATTTGGGAATTGGATCCTTTGTGTGTGAAAGTCCCAATTCTGGGTAGAGATGCAACGAAATTTAATTTTGCTGGCAAAATTCAAACAAAATCACAAATTTTGCAGTGTGAAACATTTCGCGAAATTCAGCCTTTAAGGCAAAATTTCGCCTGTAAATTTTGCTTCTCCAGCACATTTCGCCTTACGTTAGTATCAGGTGAAATTGGGGGAATAAATGCTTGTCACATGATTTAATCTGTCTAGCAGACTGCTGGTCACATAGGTGACTGTACTTAGGGAGGAAGTAAGACTAAATCTACTTCCTTTAGAGTTTTTGCTGCCTGTAGGAGAGAGGAGACGGTAGCTGGACAGCTTTGTTTTTCCAAAAAAATGGTGTGGTTAGTGTTTGTGTTTGTGTACTGTTATTGAAATCTCTTCCCCAATATATTTTTCAAGGTAAATAATTTCTGTTAGGGCATTTTCTTTAGAGTTATATTTTTTTATCTTTATAGTGTGTGTGTGTGTGTTTAACTCACTCCCTGTATCTTTCTTTCTTTTTCATTTATTTTCTTTAGTTTTCTATTAAGAAAACTTTTTTTTTAATGATGGAAAAAGGGACTGAGAGCAGAAAAGTAAGGGGGAGAATGGCAAGCATGCCACCAGGAGGATCTACTGTCTGCCTTAACAGGTGGGTGTTTTTGAAGCAGCTCCCCCAAGAGGAGAATGTGCATGTTGTTCCCAAGCAGCAATAGGTTCCCTCCCACCAGCAGTAGCAGAAGGAGCACCTTGTGCTCCCCAGCAGCATGAACCCCTGCCCAGAAAGAGCAGTAGGAGCCCGTTGCCTCCCCCCAAGAGCATCTACAGCCCAGGACCACCCCCCGCAGCAAGAGCTGCAGCAGCACAAGTCTTGGATGAGGTGACCCCCACTGGGATATCAGATGATGTGGCCCACCTCCCCAAGGTCTCTTTAATTTGCTCCTTTTTTTCCACAAAGATTTCAGATGACACTGTTGTCATCTGAAACCTTTGTGGTTAAGATGTAAGGAGGGGGAAAAAAGGGGTCCCACTTTGGGATGGGTGGACAAAGGAGCCACCTGCAGCACCACCACACTGCAAAGTGCCTCTCCAAGCAGCAAGAAGCTGCAGCAGGAGGCAGAGATGGGGCTGACCAGGAGGAAGGCATTCAGCAGCCTAAGGGGGCACCACAGTAGTCACAGCAGGAGGCAGCAGCTGTAGTCAAGGAGGAGTGATACACCCCGCACCTGCTGGTGCAAATGTGCTACACCTGATTCTGGAGTAGCATCCTCATAGTCTACAGCAGCTCCCCCAGCAGGTCAGGTTGTTAGCATGGAGGACCTGGAGGCCATCCACCCAAGAGGTGGTGGCAGTGCACATGGAGATGCAAGGACTCCGACAGCAGTTGGATGAGTTTCACCAGGAGATCATGGGGAGACCTTGATAAAATAAAGGAGGACCAAAAGAAGGTCTTGGACCTCCTGGCGGAGCTGTGTTATGGGGTGGCGGTACTTGCAGTGGTAGTGGCACTGGTGGAAGTGAGTAGTGCACCTAATGTTTGTTCTTTCATTTGTCTTCTCCAAGTCTCAGTCTTTTTCTTCTGCCCCCCCATAAAAAAAAGGAAAACACCAAAAAAATGTAAAAAGTAAAAAAAAAAATATATGTTCTGTCCTTTTTCTCTTCTATATCCTTTGTTCATTTTCTTGTCTAGTGGTTTTCTATCTAATTTATGTTTTATGTAATGTTTATTTTCCCTCCCTTTCCCCTCTGTCTCATATGAATACCCTTACCCTTACTGAGTCTGACCCTGCATGTTCCTCCTACTTGCAGTACTGTGCCCATAAACTGTGTACCTTTCTGCTTGTTTTATGTTACTCCTTCTTTATATGTTTCCACCTATCCACAAATGTCAAGTATTATAATTTGTTCATACAAACATTTTTTCACAAAGCTATGTGATGTTGCTGTCTGTTGTGTGCTATGGGCTGGTGGCAGTTGCTTTGGCTGTGTGCAGCATCAGTCCAAATACATACACAACAGTCATAGAAACAGTTACATAAGCACTTTTTTTGCGAAGTTAAACATGAGTATGTTCTGTTCTGCTTAACAACACGTCTCCCTGACCTTGCCACCTCCACAAATGTTAACTTTGTGTCCTTCCCCTTCAGTCATGATAACATTTTATTAGTGCCCCACCACCACCACCAGGCCGGTGACCCAGTCCAAAATGTGCACTTTGGCCAGTTTAATACCGCCATACTGTGCAGAGCAGGCATGCTAAGATGAGAAATATGACAGGAAAAAAATTTGATAAAATTGAGAAAGAAATATGGCCTGAGTCATGATGTGATGTAGTGCCCCACCTACCCCCACAACCCAGACATTCAATTGCTGTTTTGGGCCCTGTTTACCAAGATTTCAGCCTGAATCTTGGTGCGGCTACCTGCTGTGGTGTGCAGAAGTCAGAACATGCATTATGCAGTAACTCCAGAAAAAACATATGGCAAAATTGTGAGAGAAGAAAGATGCAATTATGGTGGGAATTATTGAATAGCCAAAAGGGGTGCCATGTTGAGAAAAATAATTACTCCTGCAAAATGCTGCTGCTACTTGGAATTGTTTCCTGCTGCTGTTGCTTTTTCAATTGATTGAAAAATGTAGAATTATAATTTCCCTATGCTGCTGTCCTGATTGGCTGTGTTGACTGACTCTGTGATTTTATAACATGCCTGGCTGGCGGTGGGGAGTGAATGACATTTTGGAGTACTGTAGCTTCTTGCCTGCTGCTGTCTCTTACTACTACTTGCCAAATTGCCATGAGAAGTACTGTTTTGGATGGTTGATGGTGGATCCTCTTCACAGAGTCCATACTGCTGCTGCTGCACACATAAGTTTCTGTCTTTTTTTTTCCTGTGCAAGATAAGGGTGTTGGTGGGTTGGTATTGTGGCGTCTTGAGTTCTAATATGTTTGTACTGCTTTCGTATTATTTTTCAGTTTTCTGCAGATGACATCATCATTCCAGGCTGGGATTACGGTCTAGGGATGGTGGAAGGCACCACATTTCCCAACGCAGATGGTAAGTATTTAATTTTTCATTACTAGTAGGGTATGTCTGTTACTGCCATCTGGATATCGGAGTTTGACTGTAATTGTGTTCTTTTTTGCTCTTGTCAACAACAGGAATTCTGGCGAAGTTAGCTTCTGTTCCTGCTGCCACTGCTGCTGCTCAACAAGATCTGGGGGATTTATTTAATTGTGCAATGGTTCCAGTTTCTCAGTCCCAGAGGTAAGTGTTAGGGGAAGGGGAATGTCTGCTACTGTGCTTCATTATGGTCTGGAATCATTTGCCTTGCCCAACATGTTCCTTCTGGGGGCAATTTCCACAGTTTAATGACATCACATGTATGGTAAGTATACATTTTCTTTCTCTGCATGTTCTAATTTGCTTGCTAAAACCAGGTAAGCAGATTGATGAGTATTCGTCATTTTTTCTTATCTTTGGTCTTACTTAGGTCATTTTCCTCTGTTGAGGGTTCATCCTGTCTCTGTGTGATGACTACATCCAACGAGGCCCTGCAGGAGCTGTGTTGCGTGGAAGACAGAGGGTGTTGCTTGAACTGTGACGTTGGCCACTGGTGTCCATACCGTTAACGAATAAACATCACCCACATCCAGGGAGGAACTATATGTGGAAATGGATGGTTGAGATGGTGTTTAGTAAATGATTAGGTGGAGGGGGCTAATGTCTTGTCTAATCATTTGAGGTGGCAAAGCTGCAGTAATCATGAAAATTTGGAATCCAAACTGAGGGCAGAAAACACCTCCCCCTGCCCTGACCCCCTCCAGGATAGAACCATCACACTTTTGGTACCAGAACTTTAACCTGGTAGTATAGCATAAGTAATCTTTTTGTGGAAATTGGATGTTGTAAGTTGTTAAGCCTTTTTCATAATTACTTTTGTCATTAATGACTCACATCATTAAAGATGGGCACCATTCACCATTTCTCAAAATTTGTTCAACTTGTGGTGTTAATGGTTGAACGAGCATGTTATATTCATATGCTGCTTGTACTACAAGCCAGGGTTCTTCATCATGCCACAGATAGTAAATGGCAGAAAATATTTTTTGTGTCCCATGGAGTGCATGGGTGTCAGGTGGTGGGAAGGGGGTGAGTGGTGTGGCATGTGCCAGCATAGGCACTTTTAAGGACATCAAGACAACATATATTACTGTAAGATGGGGTTAGATAGTCAAAATGAAAAGTAAAATGTGTATCTTGATATTTTTGACAGTGAAACATTATAATTGTAATCATGCAAAATCTTTATGGTTATGGTAATTTGATTGCTGCTGCTTTATACAGGTTGGGGTACTGGGGACCAAACAACAGTTTATGGCAAAGGGTGATCAAATGAAAGTGATTCGCACTGCAGCAGATACACATAGCCATAACCAATCCAATGGTACATAGCTAAAAATAAGTTATAACACTATACTGAGCTGAAAATGATTTGGCCAGGGGAGTGGCCTTCAAGTACATTCAGCCTTTTTCCACTTCCACATCATCCAAGAAGCACCACTCACTGTCTTCAAGACTGGAGTTGTCACCAGGTGGGAATTCTCTCACCATTGCTGCTTCATCCACCTCACTGCAGGTGGAAGCCTTTGCAGACTAGCTGACATCTTCATTGTCATCATAATCACCTAGACACAATTCCTGTGGCAACACCACTGACACCACTGTGTTGTGGGGAATGTGTCTTTCATTCATTTTGATGAATGTTAGTATGGTCACATTCTTGGGTGACACATCTGGTCCTACAGTCACTCACAATGGCCCCAGCTGCACTAAACACTCATTCCACACTGACACTGGATGGTGGGCAGCTCAGGTATTTCACAGCAACCGATGTTAGTGCTGGCCAGTCAGTCATTTTGCTTCTCCAGTACAGCAGTGGCTCATCAGTAATGGCAAGGTGCTTCGGGTTCCCCATGTAGGCCTCCACCATTCATTCTGCTGACAGGAGTCCAGGTGCCTCATCTGTCTCCTCCCCCTTTTCCTCCATATCTTTCACTCCCACTTGAAGGAGAACATCCCAAATGGGATTGCTTGCTGTTTTCTGCTGTGCCTTGCCATTTTCTCTAATTGGATTGCCTGTGAGCCGCTGGTAGTGGTAGCAACACCCGTTTTTGCCACAGCATGTGTCTTTTTCATGCGTGCAGCATATGCCATTCTAATGAAATTCACTCTCAACTTTGTACTTGCTGACGACCTCCTTCAGTTATAGAAGACAGGCCACATTTGTAGCATGATGGCAATTGCAAAGTCAACCAATTGTAAAATGTCGGATACATGGGTATTTGCGTTCAGCACATGGATCATGTGAGCCATTATATCACAACTGTCATGATCCCCACTTGCCTCCATCTGGTGTCACACATTAACTATTGTCTGCCTCAGCACACGTATGAGGGGTATGAATTGACTCATACAAGCAGTGTGCCTGTGTAGCATGCTCGAATGGACAGAGAATGCATATTAGCCCATTCATTTGGTGCCACTGCTCTGTTGTTAGAGCAATGGACACTCCAGCACTGTTATGGGTGGAGTGCACGAGCAGGTGTTCTGACACAGCCTTATACTGTTCATACAGCCAGTCAAGCATGTACAGTGTGGAGCTCCAAATGGTCACAACATCAAGCTTCATCCAGTGCTGAGGCAGATGGTTATTGCGCTGTAGCTTATGTAGATGTTCGTGGGCCTTTGCAGAATGGGCAAAGTGGACACAGATGTAACGGGTGACAGTAACTGTTTCCATGTAATGTCTGCATGGTTGAGAAACTGCTGAACAACAAAATTAAGGCAGTGTGCCAGGCAGAACACCCTGAGAAAACCACCATCACTAATGTACTTCCCTACATAGGGGGCATTATCAATTGCGATGAATCCTGCTATGAGTGACTGCGTGCGTAGCCACCCATCTATCTCTGACAGCAGAACATTAAGCATTTTCTTACCAGTGTGAGAACCAATGACACTTGTTATACTCAGGGTTGCATGCTGCTGAATACCAGGTGTGTTGCTACCACCACGATTATTTTGCTTTATGCAGATTTTGCCACCCCAGGTAACTGTGCCCAGTGTGCTGTTATGCATATATATGAGCCTGCTGCTGATTGACCACTGGTCTACATATCCATGCTAAGATAGATATATTCTGATATACTATGCTTCAATGCATGTCTAATGGAATCAGCCACTCTACTGTTCAGCTCTGGCATGGCACACTTAGAAAAATAGATTTGCGATGGAGCCTGCCATTTGGGACAGGAATGGGCCATCAACCTGCGGAAACTAGCGGAAACTAGCATTCTCCATGAATGAAAATGGCAACAGATCGATGGCCAGCATTTCAGCAGTGGCAGCACTTAACTGTCATGCAGCAGCATGATTGGAGGGGTACTTTGTGTGCCACTCAAGAATGGTCTTCAGAGTGGGCTGCATCTTTGGGGCTGTTTGACCAGAATGCTGTACTTGTGGCAGCAATTATGTTCTTTTAGGGGTAACACTTGAATCTTGGGGCTGTGCAGACCTCATGAAACCAGTTATTTTGCTTGCTCGTGGGTGTGGTGATGTACTTTTCTGACTCAAGGGACTGGGACTGGTGCCTCCACGGTGATGCTCAATACTCAAGAGAGCAAAGGATTGCTCACACTCCTCCTCCAGCACTGACCCACTCTGCCCTCTCTCCTCCTGCTCTTGCTCTACTACATTTAACTTGCTGAGGGAGATGCCACCAACAGCTCTGGCAACCTTCTGGTGTTGCTGCCATCTCAGCAGGTGTTTATTTTTTAGGTGGGCTTGTTGGCTGCCGGTGCCTATGTGGCTTCCCTTTTTCCCCAACTAACATGTGTTTGACAAATTGCTATGGTCTCAACAGCTGAATCAAGCACATAAAAGTCCCAAACTAGGGACATTTGGTCTCTGGACTTCAGATGCTTCTGGGACTGGGATAGTTCAGAAACAGGTGTGGAAGTGTGTGTTGTTTGGGTTGCTCTCATCACTTCCATAAGACTAGTTTTGGGGGGGGTGGCTTGACTGCTTAGAGGTTTGCTAATAGGCTTGGTGACAGACTGACCCATGGGCTATGCATGTAAATGACATAGAAACATAGAAACATAGACTTTGATGGCAGATAAGGACCGCTTGGCCCATCCAGTCTGCCCATTTCCCTTCCTACAGGATAGGCCGCAGATCCTAGTTAACCAACAGCCTATTTCTTCCTACCGCCCACAAGAATTGCCTTATGTCTGTCCCATGCATTCTTGAATTCTCCCACAGTTTTAGACCCCACAACCTCCTCAGGAAGGCTGTTGCATGCATCCACTACCCTCTCTGTGAAATAATACTTCCTCACATTACCCCTGAACTGCCCCCCTCTATCTTTAAATTGTGTCCCCTTGTTCTTGCACATCTCTTCTTCTGAAAGATGCTACCCTCTTGGACTTTGTTGATTCCACTGAAATACTTAAAAGTTTCTATCATGCCCCCCCTTCCTTCTTTCCTCAAGGGTATACATATTAAGCTCCTTTAGTCTCTCCTCATACAGCTTCTCTTGCAGACCCTGCACCATTTTAATTGCCCTCCTCTGGACTGCCTCTATCCTGTCTATGTCCTTGTGGAGATGGGGTCTCAGAACTGGACACAGTACTCAGATGGGGTCTCACCGACTGTCTGTACAGAGGATAACAACTTCCTGTTTTCTGCTGCTGATGCCTCTCCCTATGCATCCCAGTATACCCCAGCCTTCCCTACTGCCTTCTCACATTGCTTGTTAAACTAAGGTCATCTGATATGATTACCCCAGGTACCTTTCCTTTTTTGTTGTTACTACCTCCCCCCATTGTGATTCTTCCCCTGGGTTCTTGTTTCCCAGGTGCATTATTTTGCACTTCTTTGCATTGAATCCTAGCTGCCATACTTCTGACCATTCCTCCAACCTTGCCAAGTCCCTTCTTATCCTTTCCACACCTCCTTGTGTATCAACCCTGTTGCAGATCTTTGTGTCATCTGCAAAGAGGCATATTTTTCCTTCCAGTCCCTCTACAATGTCACTTATGAAGACATTAAAAAGGACTGGACCCAATACTGAACCCTGCTGTACCCCACTAGTAACCTCTCTTTCTTCAGAGTGGACTCCATTTACAATTACCTTCTGTGTCCTGTTGTCCAACCAATGTTTTACCCAGGCTACCACCCTGGGACCCACTCCCAGGCTGGTTAATTTGACTATTGATCTTTTGTGTGGGACTGTGTCAAATGCCTTGCTAAAGTCTAGGTAGGCCATGTCCACAGCGCCTCCCTGGTCTACTACTTTGGTCACCCAGTCAAAGAAATCTATTAGATTCGTCTGACATGACCTTCCCACTGTGAACCCATGCTGCCTTGGGTCCTGTGCCCCACTGGCCTCTAGGTACTCAACTATTCTTTCCTTCAGAAGTGACTCCATCACTTTCCCTACAACAGAGGTCAGACTGACAGGTCTGTAGCTTCCTGCCTCAGTCTTGGTCCCACTTTTGTAAAAGGGGAATCACATCAGCCTTCCTCCAGTCCTCGGGTACCACACCATCCTCCCATGATTTATTAAAAAGAGTAGCCAGTGGTTTCACTAGTTCCCCCTTAATTCTTTTAGAATTATGGGGTGAATTCCATCAGGCCCCATTGCTTTGTCCACCTTCAGTTTTAGGAGTTCTTGCAGAACCCATTCTTCTATGAAAGGACTGGGATCGACCCCCCTATCAAGAGTGCTTCTGTTACTTGGATTAGGCACTTCCCTCCTCTTTTGTGAATACTGAGCAGAAATATTTGTTCAGTATCCCTGCTTTTCACTGTCCTCTCCCACCACACGTTCATTCTATTCAGCCTCACTATCCTCCCTTTGTCTTTCTCAGCCGCTGTGTACCTATAAAAGGTTTTCCCCCTTCTTAACCAAGTTGGCTATCTTTTCCTCAGTTTGGGCCTTTGCTATTCTGACTTCCCTCCCTGCTTCCTTCTGCCTTAACTGGTACAGCTCTCTGTCCTGTTCCTTCTGTGTTTCTTTATACTTCCGGAATGCTATCTTTTCTTCCTGACTTTCACAGCCACCTCTTTGAGAACCATAGTGGCTTTTCTTTCTTTTGATTTGTTTATTTGCTTCACACAAAGGCTTGTTGCCTCTGTGATGGCAGTTTTGATGATTCCTCATTGTTGCTCCACACCTCCTCCTAGCCTGTTTGCTAGTGCTTTTCTGAGGCCGCCCCATCTTGCCAAAGTCAGCCCTCCTGAAGTCCAGTACCCTCACTTTTGTATGGCTTGACTCTGTAGCTGAGTTTAACGTGAACCACACTGTTTGATGGTCACTTGTTCCCAGATGGCAACCCACTTCTAGATCTGAGATCCTCTCACTGCCCCCGTTTGAGAGTACGAGGTCGAAGATTGCTCCCTCATGAGTGGGTTCCGAAACTAGCTGTCTGAGGCCTGCCACCTGTAGGGCATCAAGAATGTCCCTGCTCTTGGATGTGGCTTCCCCAAATGTGCTCCAGTTAACATCTGGCATATTCAGGTCTCCCATCAACAGTATCTCCCCTTTCTCTGCCACTCTAAGAATGTCTTCTATCATATCCATGTCCATTCCCTCCCCCTGACATGGGGATCTGTACACAACCCCTGTGTGGATTGTGGTGCCCTTTCCAGTCTCCAAGGTGACCCACAGTGCCTCCTCTCCTCCCTGTTTACTCTTTTGTTCAGTTGTTTTTATCTCTTCCTTTACATAGAGAGCTACTCCTCACCCTCTTCTCCCCTGCCTGTCTGTCCTGTAGGTTATGTACCCTGGTATGTTAACATCCCAGTCACGGTTCTCTGTGTACCATGTTTCTGTGACTGCTACGATATCCAGGCATCCCTCTTCCATCAAGGCCACCAGCTCAGGGAGCTCGTTGCCCAAACTATGGGCATTGGTACTCATTACCCTCCATTTCCTGATGGCCTTACTCCTTTTTGCCCCATCCCTGTCCTTCTTGCCTTTGTCACTTTCTCCATTTAGCCCTGCCTTTCTCCCTATCGACATACATCACCCTTGACCTTTTTTAACTCAGGCTGCCACGTGGGTTCATCCCAGTCATTATCATCACGACCAATAGCAATGTTGTCCTTGTCCTCCTCCTCCTCCTTCTCTTCCCTATCACTGTCTTCTTGCAGCACAGCACCTTTTTGTTTTATCTACAACTATATCAGAGGGTTGATTATCCCTATCTCCAAGATTATAAGACTCTGGTTGAACACTATCATCATCAACTCCTGCAGGAACAGGGACAGTCACACCAACAGATTTATCACCCTCCTCCTGGACCACTGTTCCTGTGCTGGTGTCAGTGTCTCCCTTCTTCTCACTGTCATCATCCCCCACCAGCATGAATGCAACAGTTTGAGCCTTAAAAAAGTATGACACAGGTATGCCAGTACTTCCAACAACTACTTTGCTGGTACCTGCCGCACCACCAGAGTCCACAGCAGAAGACACTGATGCGGACATACATGTGCTTTCACTGCTATGGGGAACTGTAACTGAAGTTGTACTCTTTTCAGCAGACTTCTTAGCTCCCTCATACCCCCTGCTACGTTTCCCCCCTGTCCTGGACCATCTCTTAGCAGGCATTTTTGCTGGCTGCTGCTTCAAAGCTGTGCCTTTCTCTGGGAGTATATCACAAAAGGATGTATTACTAACTGTGTGAATTACACCTCACATGTCACACCTGCAATACTGGCTTCCTTACAAGTCCAAACATAATCAGGGCAGGTAGCAGCACTCTAGAGTACAACTAATACTGTATATGGTAGGTAGCCTATTCTAGTAAAAACAAAAAGGTAATGTTTTTCTTTCCCCAAACAGTAACTAAAGCAACACACACAGGGAAAAAGGGTACAATTAAACGACTTTAAATGCAGATCACCTGTGTCTGGAAAATTAAAGTACTGTAATGTGTTAGTACTTAGTTACTACAAAAAATTTTTTTTATTATATAAGGGCAGAGAAAACCATATAACATTGACAAAGACAACTACCACAATATGGTAGTGGTCTGGATGGGAGGGATTAGCAAGCAATCTCTTAAAAACTACTATATTAATATATAGTATTTTATGCTGTGTGTGTCAGGTGTTAAACACTGCTGTAATAGAGAAAGAGCAGGGTAAGTTAACTAAAAGAGGAACACCATGCAATGTGCAGAGGCAAGCTCCAGCAATAAAATACAGGGGAGCAATTCACCAAAGCTGCAAAACTGTAAATGGACAAGTTCAAGTGATCAAGTAAAAGTACTTAGGTTTCCATACACAAAAATATAGAACTGTTGATTTTCAAAGTTTAAGTGACACAGGTTAACACTCCAGCAAACGAAACTTATCACAAACAAAAAAAAATTAAATAACAGATCAGCGCTGTGTATTCAAAACTTTAGAATTCACAATCACAACTAAAAGAAGAAGAATGGTATATAATACAGGCTAACAGCAGCAGGAACTCTCAGACAGGACAGAGCAACTTTTCAGAGAAATAAGGAAAACATTGTCAAGATATAACAAAATTAATAAGAAATAACAGTAAATCACTCACAATTTGTGAGAAATTTGTTTTTAAAAGGCTATAAATAGCCTGCACTGGTTTACACACCTACCCTACCCCACTCAACTCCTTAAAAGACACAGACAAAAGTAAAACATAATTAACTAAGTATTATGCAAAAAATCACAAAATTAGAAAATGGTCCCCAGAACTCTAGGAACAAACTATATATTTGAGAGCAATTAGCTCTCAAAAAAAGGTTTTAAGAGGTTTTAAAAGACTTTATTCGCTCTGATGCACCACAACAGACTGCTCTCCAACTCAACATGCAGCAGAATGAGCTAAAAACAAGCTGCACATGATATTTGACCTATTTACCCACAGTGCATTGCAAATTTCACTTTTGGAACAAATTTTCGTCAGTGAAATCAAAAGTTACACCTGCAAAATGTTTGCCACAAGGTGACATTTTAAGCATGAATGGGCGAAATTGGCCAGTCAAAGCATTTTACATAAAATTTCCCTATTACACAAAATCGGAAAACCAGGTGAAATTTCATTTCGCCTAGATGAAAAACTTTGCGGAATTACGCAAAATAATTTGCCAGGCAAATTATTTCAATTTTGCACAACACTAATACTGGTTGAAGGTTGAAAAAAGTCCCCACCAAAGGGTGAAGAGGGCAAATTCCACATTTATTGTACTGTATGACTTGTACAGAACATTAATATTTGCACAACTATTATTGCATTGTACTTTTCACCTT
This sequence comes from Neoceratodus forsteri, assembly GCA_016271365.2. Taxonomy (NCBI): domain Eukaryota; kingdom Metazoa; phylum Chordata; order Ceratodontiformes; family Ceratodontidae; genus Neoceratodus; species Neoceratodus forsteri. The sequence goes on along the minus strand of CM057458.1, from coordinate 928,775,579 downwards.
ATTTTGTTTTCACTGTATTTACTGTACTTGGTGCAGGCTATTGTTGCTGCCCTACTATTGACGTGTTTTTTGTTTTACTCATTCACCTTATTGTATTATCTATGCTACCTAACCCCCCCCCCCGATGCATCTGAAAATGATCTGTTACCAGCTCAGTATACCATCCTGGTAAAACATTTGAAGTAACTAAAGAAATAGATTTAAAGGGTGAAAAGGACACTTGGAGCTTAGACACCTGTTAGGTGGCTAATACCTGTAGTCACCAGATGAACATTGCAGGCATTGAACTCCAGACCCCCTTTCCAGCACAGCAGTGAGAAGCCACAGCTTCAAACTGTGAGAAAAGAAAACAGGGCCAGCTGCTTGCAATGTTTTGTTCAGTTAACACTATATTTGAAAAGGTTTGGAAGGACAGTGTTGAAATGCAGACTAGGTGAAGACTTGCATTTTTGTTACAGATTGTTTGGGATCCTCTGTAATTGCTTACTTTTATTTGAACTGCACCTTTGTGTAAGTTGGTTCTGCACCACTTTGCCATCACCTGGCAAGCACTGTAAGTGATCCACAGCTGTGTGTAAACAATAAAGACTTTAGAAGTAGCCCCTGAGACTGGTACTGGTGCACCAGCTAGGGGCATTGTAGTGTTAGATAAGTGAGAGGTATTATTAGACTCCTGTGCCGTACTGTGCAGTGTTTTGTTTGCATTAACCTATTAATTTCTATCCACAGAATCATGTTCCCGTTTCTCCTTAACTTTTTAACTTTTAATACATCGTTTTTGCATACTGTGGGGTGGGAAAGTGTGTATGGTGTTTCATGGAAGGGGCAGTACCCTTGTGGTTAGGAATACAGAAAGGAGTTAGTAGTGCAGAGAAGTAGATCCCATATATCAACTTGACCCCAGTACCCACCACCCTAAGCTCAAAAGGAAAATACAACTTAGTAGAGCAAAAGGCTGTACCCCATAACTTGACTTGGGGGCTACAAGCTGGAGTCACCACTGGGAGCTCCTGATTATCACATGACCCCTTCCCATGTGCAGGAACTGTCTGATTATGTTGGTACCACCAGTATTAGAGATAGAACAGGAGAGGTTATTGGCTTGGTACTGTGGTAAGGAGGTGACACCAGCCAAGCAATGTGGTTCAAGGGATCCTAGAAAAGATGGGTATTGTCCATACAGAAAGTATACTAGAGACTCTAGAAGTCATTTGGAAAGCAAATTTACAGAGAAAGACTTTTAACTCTGCCTTTCAGAGCCTAAGTGTATTATTAAGTGCAGTGGCATGAGGACCCCAGAAGGTTAGTTTATAGTCTTGGAGGACCAAATAGCACAATTGATCGAGGTCCTTGTCATCATGGTAACCACTCAGTACAAGAACAGCATTGCTGTGTATGGGCTGTCATATAGTATCCTATATATAGTATATGGTTAGCTATTGTTCTGTATAAAAACTGGCCTTCTCAAAATCCTTGTTGTGCACATTCTATACTGTTGTGTGCATTCCAGTGTGCATTCAAAACAATTGTTCAGCACAGTTAAAGGGTCATACAGTTTTGAAATTCCTCATTCACCCCACAGCCAGCTTCATATAAACCTCCCAGTGCCCAAAGTTGTACCTATTAATCTGTAAAAGACAGTAAATATAATTTCAACCATAGAACAGAACAAAGAAATGGCAAACAGAAACACAGAACCATAGTTTGTTGGTAGAAGAAGACTTTTAGGCCCACCCAGTCTACCTCTTGTCCCTGTCTATTCCATCACCACTGACTCTAGCTGTTCATAGGTGTCACTTCCTCCCCCTTTCCTCTGCCTAATATGCTCTGTGTCTATCCATGCATGCTTAAAGCTTCCCACTGTCTTTGCTGCTACTACCTCCCCTAGCAGGCTGTTCCAGTCATCCACCATCCTTTCTTTGAAGAACTATTTCCACACATCTCTCTTAAACTTCCCCCTCTTAGTTTCATTGCAAGTCTCCTTGTTCTAGTGCCTTCCTTTCTCTGAAATAGACCCTGTACTTAATCATGTTCACTCCTTTGTCGTACTTGTAGGTTTCAATCATGTTCCCCTCACTCTCCTCTTTTCCAGGGAGTACATGTTGAGTTCCTGAAGTCTGTTCTCATATGGCTTCTTGTGCAATCCCCTCACCATTTTGTTTGCCCTCCACTGTACTGCTTCAACCCTTTCAAAGTTCTTGCAGAGGGTGGCCTCCAGAACTGGAAACAGTGCTACAAGTGGGGCATCACCAGTGAGTGATACAGTGGTAGCATCACCTCCTTCCTCCTGCTAGAAATCCCTCTCCCAATGCACCCCAGCATCCTGCTAGCCTTTCCCACTGCTTTGTCACACTGGCCAGTTATCTTGAGGTTATTGGACATGATGACCCTAGAACTCTTTCATGCTTGGTGACTCTAAGCTCCACTCCCTTTATCTTATACACAGCCCCTGGGTTCTGCAACCCTAAGTGCATGACTTGCACTTTTCTGCCAGTGAAACTAGTGCCACCCCCAGGCCATTCATCAAGTTTCCTCAGACCCCTTTGCATTCTCTCCATCCCTTCATGAGTATCAACCCTGTGGCAGATATACTGTATGAGCCATTTGCAACACCTTACCCTCATGCTCCTCTGCAATGTCACTTATGAAGACATTGAAGAGGACCAGTCCCAGTAGCAAACTCTGTTGCACCCCACTATTCCCTCTCTTGTTGCCTGAGTAGCTACCTTTTACTACCACCCTTTAACTCCTATACATTAACCAGTTTCATACTCAACTTGTCACATTCTCCCCCAACCCCCTTGCAGATATCAGGGTCGGAAATCATCTGGGGACCAGTGATCAGCATACAGTATTGCTTAATATAAGAACAGCAGTGGATTCCAACCACACAAAGGTGAGGGTCCTGGTCTCAGAAGGGCTGACTTTAGAAAGATGGGGGAATACCTCTGAAAAGACCTAGTGGAGGAAGACATCCTGGATGAGATGGAGGACAAATGGGCCAGATTAAAAGATGGCATAGTAAAGGCAACAAACCTATACATCAAGTAAGTAAGCAAAAGCAGACGGAAGAGGAGACCATTATGGTTCTCGAGGGAGATGGCAGAAAAGGTAAAGGGAAAAAAAATGACAATCAGAAGGTATAAGGATACCCACAGAGAGGAGGACAGGGAAGTGTATCTGGGGAAACAGAGAGAGGCAGGCATAACAGTAAGTACTGCAAAGGCACAAACTGAGGAAAAAATAACCCAGGCAGTGTCAAAAGGGGACAAGACAGGTTTCAGGTATGTTAGTAAGAAAAGGAAGACAATGGGTGGGATTGTATGGCTAAAGAAGGGGGGACTATACAAAGGAGGACCAAGAAAAGGCAAACATCTTAAACAAATGCTTCTGCCCAATGTTCACAGTAGAAGGGGAAGGAGAGGGACCTCATATAGGCAACAAGAGCTTTGCTTTGAAGGGAGGGAAGTTGACACCAATCCCTTTTCTGAGGAGAGGGTCAGGAAATCACTCCCTAATTTGAGGGTGGACAAAACAATGTGGCCAGATGAGGTGCATCCAAGAATATTGTGGAACTCAGGGAGGTGCCGGCTGCATCCTTGCTGACTTGTTTAGCAGTTCACTGGACACCGGCATGGTCTCAGAGGACTAAAAGAGCAGATGTAGTCCCACTTCACAAAAGTGGTAGCAAGGAGGAGGTGGGCAATTATAGGCCTGTCAGCCTGACTTCGGTGGTAGGTAAATTAATGGAAACACTATTAAAGGAAAGGACTGTGGAATACCTGGAATTCAATGGACTGCAGGACCCAAGGCATCATTATTTTACAGAGCAGAAGGTTGTTCTAGACAAATTTAATACATTGTTTTTGACTGGGTGACCAAGCCATTGGATTAGGGAGGGGTGGTGGACATGGCCTACCTAGGCTTCAGCATGTAAGTAGTAGTTACCTTTTGATGGTAATGGTAAAGAGCTGAGATAGAAATGTATGTATTTTTGAATGTTATAGAAGCCAGAAGGGGAAGGAAGCATATTTAATTCAATGCTTTACAGTAACTGGTAATAGCTGTTTTTCTTTTAGACTTGGATTGTGGGCTTTGGTGACACTGTACCTTCTTTGTTGTCTTTACTTAGAATTGTTTTTGGGCTATTGAGGATTTAAAATGTAGTGGTGGTGTATTCTTTGCTGTCTTTGGTTGCTGCAAATTTTTGCCCCCCTTCCCCAACTCTTGATTATATGCCCTGTTAAATCTGATTGACAGGAGTTAAACACTTGGTATAGCAGGGGGTGTGGAGTAGGAGGGGCATACCAGGAAAGGAACAGCAGCAAGCGAAGAGGTGACTGCTCTCTCAGTGGAAGGGAAGTAAATGCAAATCTAGGAGCTTTCATTATTACTTCTTCGCATTATTATTGTGTTGGGGAAAGGAGGAGTAGGAGTTTGAAGAAGGTTGTGCAATGGCTACTTAAAGTCTATTTTTGAGTATGGATAGGAAGGATAGGAATATAAAAAGCAGTTGCTCAATATATCTAAATGTGTGCAACAAAGAAGGTAAGGGAAATAAAGAAAATGTTTTGCACTGATAGAGGAGGGAGAGGGGAGACTTGGAGGTGTGTTTGGTATCCCGCATCTGGAAGGGTGGGGGGTCGCTGGTGAGAAACGACAGCAATGGGTAGGGTGGTAGGCTGCAACAACTGTGGTGCACCAATCTTTCTAAAAATTGCCTGGAGTGTGGGAGGATGTTTAGTGTGCAACCACATAGAAAAACTTAGAAAGGAGATTGAGGGTCTGCAGGAGGAACTAAGACAGGCAAGGCAGATTGGGGTGGGTTTGCCCAATACTGGAGGGAGGAAGAAGGGAGATGAGGGAGGGTGATTTAAGCCAACAGTGGTGAGAGAGGGTCAGAAGAGGAAGCAGAGACAAAGGGCCCAGGCCAGGAAGAACAATTGCCGGAAACCAGGTCAGGAGACAAAAGACAAATGGAAGCAGGAGATAGGGACTTGTGTGGGAGGTGAAGAAGTGGCAAAGTCATGGGTGGAAGGAGAGAACAGGTTACTATGAAGAGAGAGAGGCGAGCATGTGAAGAGGCTTCAGAAAATAGTTGTGCTCTGATAGAGAGGAAGAAGGTGGAGGAGGAAAGTATGAAATTAGAGGTAATTGATAAATGCCTGGACCAAACTGGAGCAGGGGAAGTTCTGCTGGGAGAATTGCAAACAGGGGTGAAAGGGAAATAATGTGCAGGAGGAAGAAGAGGAGCTGGAAATGAGAGAGGAGATGAATGGAAGCAAGCAGGAGTAGAGGGTGGAATCTTAGTGTGGGCGACTCAATACTAAGAAGAGTTAGAGTGGGGTAGCAGGAGAGGCATAGTCGCATTTGGGTGGAGGCCATGCCAGGAATTACAGCAGAAAGGTTGGGACAGTCTGTTTTGAAATATGCTAGAAGGGGTAGGGACAAGTCTCATTTAATTATACATCTTGGGACAAATGACCTGGCTGACAAGACAGTAGATACAGTCCAGAGGAGGTTTGAGGAACTAGCACAATTATGTGAGGGGGTGGGAAGATCAGTAACTTTTTCAGAGATACTTCTGGTGCCAAAGGCAAGCACAACAAGAAAGCTAAGAATAGAGGAATTTAATGGATGGCTAAGAACCTGGTGTGCTAAAGGATATGGGCTGTTGGGGGGGGTGGGGAGAGACCTAGGAGGACAGTAGTCTCTATGCCAAGGACAGACTACACTTGAGTGAAGAAGGAAAGAAAGTGTTGGAAACAGAGGATGGAGCAGTACATAGAGGAAGTTGGAATTTAAACTAGGGTGGGGGTGGCAGGTTGGGAAGAGATGTGCAGAGACCACAGGTTGGGAAACCATATGAGCTTACCCCCATAACAGTGACAAAGGACAAATGGCAAGTACTGTTGGTGATGCTAGGAAAGAAGGACAGGATGGGAGGGGAGAAAGGGTGGAAGGTGGTTATCCTTAATGCTAGAGCCTTGGGAGGAAAACTGCAGAGTTACAGGTTCTCATGGCAGAGGAGGTGGACATTGCAGCCATCAGGAAACATGGACCACCCAATACAATGACTGGGACCTGTCTGTACCAGGGTACAGGTTATTTTGGGGACAGGGTGATTGGGAAAGGAGTGGGTGGCACTATATGTGAAGGAAGGACTGAAGTGTGAAAGGGAGGAAGGGGAGAAGGTAGTATGGAGTCACTTTGGATGCAAATCCAGGATTCCAAGAATAGGATTCTTAGAATGGGAGTGGTGTACAGGCCACCATCTCAGACGGAGGAGTTAGACAGGGAACTAGCGGGACAGATCAGGAGGACCTGCGAGAAGGGTAGTGTGGTGATTGTGGGGGACTTCAACATGCCAGGAGTGGACTGGAGCACCCCAACAACCAGGAACAGAAGGGAGCAGGTGCTGCTGGATGCCTTCCAGGACAGCTTTCTGCTGCAAATGGTCAGTGAACCAACCAGGTTAGGGAATACCCTTGATCTTGTGCTGGCAAATGGGGACTTTGTGAGAGAACTTACAGTGGAGGAACCGCTGTTAGGGAGTGACCACCACTCAGTATGGCTCACATTGGATATGGACAAGGAAGGAGTGGAATCTGGCACAATAGTGCTGGACTTCAGGAGGGCTGACTTTGGGAGGATGGGGGAAGTGGTAAAAGGGTACCTTGCCAGAATTCAACCCAGTATGGACACTAACCAGAGGTGGGAGCTCATAAAGCTGGGGATAGTGGAGGCAACCAAAACCTGTTGCAAAGCACAGAGCAAGAAGGCTAGAGCTAAGAAACCAATCTGGTTGAGCAAGAAGTTCATGGAAAAGGTAAGGAGGAAAAGAGCTGCCTTTAGGAAGTACAAGAAAACAGGGAAGGGGAGGACAGGAGGGTACTTGACAGAATCGAAGGAGGTGACAAGGGCAGTAAGGGGAGCCAAAGCATCTATGGAACTCAGGCTGGCACAAGGCATTAAGAAGGGGGAGAAGGACTTCTTTAAGTACATCAGGGAGAAAAGGAGCTGTAAGGACCACATAGTAAGGATTAGGAAGGAGTGGGGTTGGGTGGAAGCAGGGTGCAATAAGGCAGAAGCACTAAATGAGTACTTCTGCTCAGTATTTACTAAAGAAAAGGGGGGTGACACCCAAGGTGGGAGAAATGGCAGAAGCAGGGGAAGTGGTGACAGATGGGAAATCATAGAGCAGAGTTGAGAGGGTTTGAAGGCACTGAGGGTGGACAAGGTGCCAGGCCCAGATGGCATCCACCCCAGGGTACTGAAAGAGCTGGCAGAGGTCCTTGCAGGACCTTTGCTATTTAATGCCTCACTACATTCGGGTGTGTACTCAGGACTGGAGGATGGCTCAGTGGTGCCCTTCACAAGAGTGGCCCAAGGATGAACGGAAACTACAGACCAGTGAGCCTCACATCCATCGTGAGTAAGCTAATGGAGACTATCCTGAAGGAGAGGCTGGTGGCCCTCCTAGAGGCCAAGGACTATAGGACAGCAGACAGCATGGCTTCATACGTGGCAGATCCTGCCAAACCAACCTGGTTGAGTTCTATGACTGGGTAACTAGGCAACTGGACAGGGGCCCATGCAGTGGATGTCCTGTATCTGGACTTCAGTAAGGCATTAGACTCAGTGCCACATGGAAGACTGGGAAGGAAGTTAGTAGGCACAGGGGCAGGTGCAAAGCTGGTGAGATGGGTAGGAAACTGGCTGCAGGAAGGCAACAGAGAGGGTGGTGGTGGGTGGGGCTCTCACACCCAAGGGCAGTGATGGCGGTGTTCCAGGGCTCGGTGTTGGGACCAGTGTTGTTTGGGATATTCATTGCAGACATATCATGGGACATCAAGAGCAAGATCAGTCTGTTTGCTGATAATACCAAGGTAGGCACGGTGGTGGATGACCTAGGGGGGTGGCAGGGCTTGCAGGATGATCTGGCAAAGCTTGAAACCTGGTCAGACACCTGGCAACTGGGGTTTAATGCCAAAAAGTGCAAAGTGCTGCATTTTGGGATGAAGAACCCAAGGAGGAGTTACCAACTAGGGGGAGTGCAGCTAGCCCAGACAGAGGAGGAGAAGGATCTGGGTGTGCTCATTACAGGGTCAATGAACAACTCGGCACAATGTAGGAAGGCAGCTGCAAAGGCCAACAAAATACTGGGTTGTAGTGCAAGGGGTATATCCTCGGGAGGAGGAGGTGATTCTGCCACTGTATGGGTCATTAGTTAGACCACACCTGGGTACTGCGTGCAATGCTGGCGTCCATATCTGAAGGGGACATTAAGTTACTGGAGGGGTGCAGGCAGAGCGACAAAGATGATCAAGGGGCTGGGGACTTATCATATGAGAGGAGGTTGAAGGAGTTGAACATGTACTCACTGGAGGAGAGGAGAGACAGGGTGACATGATTGAAACCTTTAAATACATGAAAAGAATAAACAATACAGGTGCAGAGGGGCTGTTCAAAGTAAGGGAGGGGAGGGACACCAGGGGCCATGATATGAGACTGGAGCGAGGAAGGTTCAGGAGGGAGATGAGGAGACACTTTTTTACAGAGAGGGTGGTGGCTGGGTGGAATGCGTTACCTGCTGAAGTGGTATGCAGTAGAATAGTGGACTGCTTCAAACAAGGATGGGACAGGACAAGGGGGAGGGTTAATAAAGGGGAAGGGTGGAAGGGAGGGGCAGCTGCAGAATAAGGGGTGCTAGCTGCACATTCGAGCAGACTTGATAGACCTCTAGGCCTTTATCTGCTGGCAAATTTCGTATGTTCGTATGGCCTTCAACACCATTCCACATAGGAGACTGGTAAACAAATTAGGTAGCATGGGGGTGGGCAACAAGGTGATTACCTGAGTAAGAAACTGGTTAGGGGATAGGAAGCAGAAGGTGGTGGTAAACGGAGTTTACTCCAAAGAGGGGAGAGTGACCAGCTGGGGTACCACATGGTTCAGTACTAGGGCAGGTCCTTTGATGTCTTCATTAGTAACATAGCTGAGGAACTGGAAGAGAAGGTCTGCCTCTTTGTGGATGACACCAAGATCTGCAATAGAGGACACTCCGGGGGGGATGGTAAGAGAGTTAAAATGGCTGGAAGAGTGATCAAAAGTTTGGCAGCAAAGGTTTAATCTAAAAAAGTGTACAATAATGCATTTGAGTCACAGAAACCTGTAGGTGAAGTATAAATTGGGGGGAGAGATAATTGTAATGACAAGGTAGGAAAGCGACCTGGGGGTGATTGTATCAGATGACCTGAAGGTGGCCAGACAGTGTGACAAAGCAATCGGGAGAGCTAGTGGGATGCTGGGGTGTATAGGTAGGGATACCACAAGCAGGAAGAGGGAAGTGGTGTTGTTCCTATATAGGTAATTTGTAAAACACCACCTGGAGTACTGTGTCCAGTTTTTGAGACCACATGTCAGGACAGACAAAGACAGGGTAGAGACAGTCCAGAGGAGGGCTACCAAGATGGTACAGGGTATGCACCAAAAAGGACTATGAGGAAAGGCTAAATGGGCTCAATATGTACACCTTTGAAGACAGTGGGGGGGGGGGCGATATAATTGAGACCTTTTAATACCTCACAGAGGTCAATAAGGTACAGGTGGAAGGGTTTTTTTTCTATAGAAAAGGGTTCTCAAGAACAAGGGTCATTATATGAAGCTGAAGTTTTGGGAGAGATGTGAGAAAATACTTCTTGACAGAAAGGGTGTTGGATGCCTGGAACAGTCTTCCAGTGGAGATAGTGGGGGCAAAAACAGTGGTAGGATTCAAAAAAGCCTGGTATAGGCTCAAGGGAATCATAAGGGGAAATGCATGGGGTGGAAGATACAGTGCCATAGACCAAGGAGGTTCTGCAGAGAAAGCAATCACAATGTAAATGGGCAGACTGGGTGGGCCAAGCAGCCCTTATCTGCTGTCAGTTTCTACATTTTCTATGTTTCTAACCCAAGGCTACTTAGTTTCTTAACTTGTCTCCTGTGCAGCAGTGTTGCAAGCCTCACTGAAGTCCATATAGGCCACGTCCACTGCTCCCATGATACACCTCCCTGGTAAACCAGTCAACGAAATCTATCAGATTTGTTTGACATGACCGCCCCCTGTGAAACCATGCTACTGGTGGTCCTGCAGCTCTTTTGCCTCCAGGTGCTCCATGAGCCTCTCCTTCAGTAGTGACTCCATTAACTTCCCCACCACAGATGTGAGAGTGACTGGCCTGTAGGGGTAAACATCCTCCCTACTGCCACTCTTGTGCAGAGGGACCACATCAGCCCTCATCCAGTCCTCTGGAACTTCCCCAGTCTCCACTGAGGTGGTAAAAAGTGCTGCCAGGGGAGGCCAGTACCATGCTCATTTCCTTTAGGACCCTTGGATGAATCCCATCTGGTCCCATTGCCTTATTCTCTTTTAAGGTTTCCAATCCCTTCTGGATCCTCTCCACCAAGAATGGACTTCAGCCTACTCCCATCTCTCCCTACTGCTTACTGTAGCATGATGGACTGTCCCCCCCCCCCCCCCCCACTCTGTACTGTGAAGACTGTGCAGAAGTAATCATTTAGTATTTCCACTTTCTCTTCCTCTTTCTCTGTGGATTACCCCTTGCCCACCTGATTCTCACTATCCCTCCCCTCCCCTTGTCGTCCTCTTTCCCAATATTCCCTTTTTTGACCTCCTTATTACCCTTTCCTCTGTTAGTGCTTTAGCTGCCCTTACCCTTCTTCCTGCATCTCTTTGTTTTGCCATATATACCTCCCTACTTTCATCCATTTGGGTCTTAATTGTACTTTCAAAATGCTGTTTTCCTCTCCTTCACTCCCTTTGCCACCTCCTTCAAGAGCCACAGTGTCCTCTTTCTCCTCTTTTCCTTGCTTCCTTCAAACAGCATACCATTGCCTGGCCTGTACCTTCCTTAATATTTCTCATTGGCCTCCATCTCCCCACCTTACCCCTTGTGAGGCATTCTCTGAGGCTGTTGCCCAATTTCTTTAAAATCTGTCCTTCTAAAGTCCAAGACCCTTGTCTTGGAGTGTGTTTTTTTCCTGTCCTGTCTGTATGCCAAACCACACAGTACAGTGATCACTTGTATGCAGGGGACTACCCACTGGGACATCAGCAATGATGTCTTTCTTTGTACATACCAGTTCCAGTATTGCCCCATCCCTAGTGCATTACAAAACAGGCTGCCTGAGAAATGTCCCTTGTTTGGAGTCAAGGATGGCCTTGCCTCTTGATGTAGACATGGCAAGAATGCTCCAATCTACATGCAGCAGATTTAAGTCCACCATAATCCAAACTTCCTACATGTTGGCAATTTTGGTAATGGCTTCCTCCAAGGCTCTGTCTAAATCCCCCCCATGTCAGAGGTTTGTACACTACCCTCGTGAGAACAACAGTCCCGACCCTATCTCTAGGCAACCCATAGTACCTCCAGGCCTTTTTTATCCCCCTGTTGCCCATATCTCAGTGGCTATATAACCTTCTTCACATATAAAACAACCCCTCTGCCTTTTCTTCATGATCTGTCCTTCTGGAACATGGTGTAGCTTGGGATGGCCACTTCCCAGCTGTGGTTGTCCCTGCACTGTGATTCTGTTATGGCCACCAGATCTAGATCTGCCTCCACAATGATTACCTTAAGGTCAGGAATTTTGTTTCCCAGACTCCTTGCATTGGCACACATGGTTCTTCATTCTTTTCTCACCTCTCTCCCTCAAACCTACTTCCACTTCCTGCATCCCCCCTTGCCCCTCTGTTACCCCAGTCCTGCCTTCCCCTGTTATGCCTTCCCTCCTTTACCTCTCTTCCAACTGATGTTCCTCTTCCAGACTTGCCTACTCTGCCCTTCTATTTCCTTCCATCAATCTCTGGGGAATTTCTTCTCCTTGGGTTAATCTTTCCTGATGCCCTAGTCTCTGGGGTGGGGGGAACCTCTACCTCCCTCAGTTTTTCTGCCTCCCCCTCAGCTGGTTTAAATGCTTGTTGAAGTAGCATTTAAATCCTCCACCCAGGACTGCTGTTCCCTTCCTGTATGGATGGAGGCCATTTCCCTTGTACAGGCCTCCATCCCCCAAGGTGTGACCCAGTCCCTGATGTAACCAAAGTCCTCCTCCCAGCACCATGCCTTCTTACTCTTGTTGAAGGATCTTGTGCATAGTTCTCTAGCCTTCCCTCAATGGTGTATAGGTATCACCTCAGTGAAGGCCACTGTGAGTTCCATGTTATTTCAGCGATGGATTATGAGTGACAGCAACACCAGCAAGTGCACATCGGCGAATACCAAAACATTGACGTGCACTACAGCAATGACCAATAGCAGCGATGGTCCTCAATATTCTCTCCAGGGGTGATATCTACAAAAAATGTTATTCGGGGGGCTATGCCTCACGCACCCCCCCATTACTATTATAATCAACTCAGAGGGAGGTCTGACACTGGGGTACAGGAGAAAATTCAGGAGGGTTATTTGAAGGGAACCAAGTCATCAGGGGGAGAATATTGGGGGGGGCAATCTGTGGATTGGGGGACCACAGTCAAGAGTGTGGGGGAGCATGGATTACTCATTCATGAGGTTGGGGGAATGCAACAAAAATAAACGTAACTACAAAGAAAAGTACAACATAATTATTTCCACCCAACTAGCTAGGTCTGAACCCGGGTCCTCCCACACCAGAGGCAGTGAGTGCTACCACAACACCAAATGGCCAGCTGATAACTGCCTGGCCAAACAACCTGCTATATCATTCACTTCTACAGCTCCCTATCACAGTCACTGTATTCTTCCCCTCACTCTACCTTCACACTTGTTAGCACCCTTCTCTATACTTTCACACTATGTGTTATCACAGGCACTCAAATTGAGTCACTCAATTTGACTAGCCTATATCATGGGTGACCCCACTGTGCATGCTACCTGTTTCAGGCCCCTTCCTATCTCCTTAAACTTATCCTACACTACCCCTACAGCCTCCCTTGGCAGATCATTCATCCTCAGCTGGACACCATCCAGCTCTCTCCCTTCCCCCTCTTCCCTAGCAATCCCCAAGAACCACCGTCCTGTCCTCCCTGTTGAAACACATGGAATGCACTGTGCTACCCTTTCCCTGTCTTTCCCAATCCCCAACTCTTTCCCTCTGAGTATTGAGTCCCCTACCAGCAACTGCCTCCTCTTTGGCTGGGGCACTCTCCCACCCTCCTCGGGACCTGTTCCCTTGAGTACCCATACCTCCTCTCTTACTCATGCCTTTAGAGCCTTCTCTTGGCTTTCCAGATCCTGCTAGAATGGAAAAAGAATTGTGCAGTTGTAAGGTCTAAGAGGTACTCTACCTCCTTCCTCCCTCCCTCACCCTCCAACCATTCCCCTACAAGTTTTTTTTTTTTTTTTGCTTTTACTTTGGTGGGGGTGAACATTTCTGTGACTCCTATGTTAACAAAAAATACACTACATAAAACAAAATATGGGCAACCTTACACAACTTGGCATGTGTTACCATCTCAGAGCTGCTCTTGAGGTTCATCATCATCATCATCATCATCAGGTTTATTGGATAGCAGTTTGAGATAAACTCATCTCATTTACAAATGCATCCAAAAACAGAACAAAGTTTCAAAACAAACAACAATTGACAGAATACATACAAAGACAAATTGTATAAAAATACATTAACTAGCAATTTTAAAAACTATTAAATTATCCATAGCAATTGCAATGTTTGTGATACAAACTCAGCAATGATGCTCTAAAACATCTTAATAGGAGCAACGCTTGAACTTTTAATTGTCTACAGAGCCTATTCCAGGTTCTAGGAACCATAGTAGCCAACAACTTATCTCCATAACTAGTTTTACTTCTTGGGACTTGATAAGATGTCCTTCTTCTTGTTCTCAAAAAGTATTCATGTGAAATTTTCATTTTTAATGTATTGTACACTGTAAAATGAGGGAAAAATCTGTATAATAAATTTATAAACATATGTATTCCAATGCAAATCTCTATGATCTGTCAATGAAATCATACCAGCAGCACTATATAGTATGCATCTATGAGTACTATAAGGTTGATATGTGATAAACCATAAGGCACTGTTATATAATGAATCAATAGTTCCTAGTAAAGTGACAGCTGCATTTCTATAAGCAATATCTCTGTAATCTAATACCAGGAAAAAAAAAATGATTTCCTAACTGTCAAATTAAACATTGATTTATTCCTGTAAAAAAGGAAACTAAGAAGTCCCTTTAATTTATTGGAAATATTTTTTATATGTAAATCAAATATTAAATGGCTATCAAGAAAAAGTCCCAAATATTTATAAGCATATACACGGGTTATTGTTACCCCTGTAGTAGTATGCATATCTCTACTAATCAATTCATTGTTATTTTTCCTTTCAAACAACATCCACTGGGTTTTCCTGTCATTTAAAAGATATCTCAACTTAGTGAGTTCTTGTTGAATGCCAAGAAAATCTTTCTGTATTATATCCATTGCTGAATTTGTGTCATCACTTATGGAATACATAACTGTATCATCAGCATAAAAGTATATACTCGTGTCAGAAGAGCAGTGCCTCGAAAGATCGTTCACATATAACAAGAACAACAGGGGACCCAACACCTATCCTTGGGGAACACCTATGCTCAACAGTATTGTGTCTGAGCAGGTCCCACCCACCCTGACATATTGTAACCTTTGTGTCATATATGAACTGAACCAGGACATGGCTGCAAAGCCTAGTCCAGCTGACTTCAATTTATTAAGTAAAATGTTGTGGTGCACTGAGTTGAATGCCTTTGACAGATCCAGGAAATTAGCTGGAACACTGGATTTTCTGTTGAAGGTAGTCAACACATCGTCCACCACTTTTGATATCACATAAGTAGTGTTGCAACCTTTTCTAAATCCTGATTGTAAATGTGTAATCACATTATATTTGGTGAAATAATAAACCAATTGCTTGTGTAGAAGTTTTTCAAACATCTTTACATGTCACTAATATTGAGATCAGTCTATATGAAACTGGATCAGTAGGGTCACCCCCTTTAAACATTGGAATAATAAATGCTGTCTTCCAGTCTGTTGGTATTTCAAAGCTATGGAGTAAAAAATTAAACAAATAAATTAAATGTCATATCAATATATGCAATGCAATTTTTAAAAAGACTGGAGAAATATTGTCACATCCTGCCCCTTTACTAGTGTCCAGTGTGTGTAACTATCTCATTACTTCAATTTCTGTTATGTCCTGAAAAACAAAAAGAGGCCTATCAAGCCTCTTTGTAAAATCTGTGTCTAAATGAGGTAAAGATAATCCTGGATGTTCCCTATCAAATGTCTGTCCTGCAGCTGAAAAAAACAAATTAGATGCAGTCATTTGATCCTTAACATTACATAACATGTTACCCCCGTATTTCAGACTAGTAGGTAAGGTAGATGAAACCTGTTTTCCATTTAGGGAGTTAATACCTCTCCAGGTTAATTTTGGGTCTCTAGTATGCTCAGCAAAATAATTTACATAATAATCTTTTTTTGGTTTTCTAATCTCCCGTGTGCATTTATTTCTTATAACTCTAAAAGCCTGCTTATCCAATGGATTCCTTGTCTCCCTTGTCTTTTGCCACAATTGTGCTTTGGATTTTATTAGCTTTTTTACTCCCTTAGTAATCCAAGGGGTCTTTGTTTAATTTTCTTGCATGTTAACGGGGTGTGTTTTTCAATTACTTCAAGTAGGGATTTTTTTTAAATGAATCCATGCAGTTTCGACATCTGGGCAAAAGTACACCAATTTCCATTCTATATCTGCTACAGCTCTTAAATAAGCTTGGTCACAGAAGGTATCAAAAGTTCTAGTAATAATTGTTTGTCTTGTAATTTTTTCCTTTTTAATATCCCTCACACATGAGACATAACAGTGATCACTTATATCTGCCTCATGTACAAATGAAATATATTTATATGCTCTATTTGTTAAAATAAGATCCAAAAGTGAATCTTTATAAGAATCAAGACTATGTGGTCTAGTGGGTAAAGTGACTAACTGAGTTAGATTCATTGCAGAATATTGATTAATTACTTCTTGCTGTGGAGCTAGCATATTCCAATTAAGATCACCTAGTAACACAAATTATTTTTTTTAAAAAGGGGCAATTAAGACACTTAAAATCTGAAGTACTGAGGTGGATGCTGAGGGAGGTCTATAACAGACTGCCAGGTTTAGATTAAAACCTGGTAAGCCTTGTACTTGCAATATCAATAAATCCAGTTGCCCTGGGATAGACTTGGCTAACTTGATTTGTCCATTATATTGGGAGTTTATATAAATCATTACCCCTCCCCCTTTCTTAGTTCTGTCCACTCTATAGATGTTATAATTGCTGAGGGATATATCTGTATTCTTAATTTTTGCTGTAAGCCATGTTTCACATATAGCAAATACAACAGGATGAAATGTTGCAGTTTGTGTTCTAATATGGTCAATTTTTGGCATTATACTTCTCACATTTAAATGAAGTATTCCTAGATGCTTTCTCTCACCAAAATCAACAAATAGTTGTTTTGAAACAAAGGGCCTGGAGTTTGATGAACATGTCCAGAAGTCAATAGCATTAGCAATATAACCCTCCTTATAAAAGAAACAGCAATTTTAAAAACATTCGTGGAGTCCCTTTACTACACAATTGTTTCTGTGAGAAGACGCACTGATGAGTGTGTGACAATCCTTGTCTGAAAGCTGAATTATTTACAAAACTCTCAGTCAGGTCTATATTCATCATTTATGCAATTCAGCAGAAATACCTGTTGTTCAACAATCAAGCTCTTATCTAGATAATGATTCTCCCTACCTGGACATACCTTCCCTCCCCCAGTATCCAGTATTAAAACAGAAAAACTCTAATAACAATATTCTATGCATATTCTTCTTTTACTTACAATGCAGAGCAGGAAAAATGAAACCCAGTAATAGCAGCAAGAACTGTTTCCGAGTGGTGCTTGAGCTACTCATACTCCCACATGTGCACTCCCGCTGTGCCCTGGCACAATCTTTTCTAGTGCCACCCCTCGCAGAACAGCTGTGCTCCTACCAAGCAGCTCTGAATGAATGGAACGTGGGGCAGAGACAGTCACTTAAACACACAGGAGCAGTCTAAAATTCAACAGTGCTAGGAGACGAAAAAAGCGATGTCTAAAAGCAGGCTCTCTTCAGTGTACTGGCTCACCTGGGATGTTTATCAAGCCTACCAGTACTCACAGCACATCTGGTATAGATGATCAAGCATTCTGCTTCCACTTGTCAGCACAAGCTTTTCTAGTGCCGTGCTCTATCCCTTGCAGAACAGCTGTACTCTAATTGGGCTTGCCGCCAAGCCCCTTCCTACCAAACAGCTCCGAATGAATGAAATGCGGGGTATATGCTATCATCTCAACCCTTTGCTGGAAAAATAATGTCATTTTGTATGGTTGCCCATACATTATTCTCTATGTCACAGCTTTTTTGGCATGTTTTATATGTATGTAAAAAGATCCCTTAACTATATGCATTTTTATACTTGTTTGATCCCGGTCCATTGTCTCTGTTTTCAGTTCCAGGATTTTATTACCCTGGTGGTATTGTTGGGTTCTAAACATCACAATAAGCATCACTTAAAGGTGGTTTTGCTTTTAGTCTGTAATAGCTATAAGTAATTTCTCCTTTTACATATTAGTGTCTCTAAAATGTACCACCTACTAACTCTATTGCTGGGAATGCTATACGTACATTTGTATAATTGGATTTTCTACTGTAGTACATTGCCTTTGTTGCTAATATGTTTTTGCATTCTTGAAGTTATTATTTTAGGTAGCCTTTATTATTCTGAAACTTTTTGGCAATATGAAATATTTAAATGCTTGGATATTTTGTTCCAAATTTATTTTTATTTAGTTTTTTGTTGACCAGGAAAGGAGGGCTAGGCAGTTCTGCCTAGTTTCAGACTTACCCTGGTGGGGGAAGGGGGAAATACTGATGGAAACCAAATGAAACTGAACCAGATTAAGCCGTTGGTGGTATTTTTAGTGAAACTGGGGAATGTGGGCAGGACACTGGGGAAATCTGCACACTCCAAACAACTCTGTAGCACTCATAGTGCACACTCTGAGGAAGACTTCTTGAGTGCATCCCCTAAGGAAGACTCAAGTGAGTTGACATGCTGAGATTCAAAGGATAACACTGTTTATCTCCTTGTTGCATGGACATCTGAAGGCAAGTATGCTTATGTATCTAGAAGTGTGATTTTTCTTATACATCCATTAAAACACATTTTGCACTGACTTTTCTGTCTGACATACGTTTTTCTCTACTCTGAGTGCCACAGAGCTGTTAGGAATTCTTATGAGAGAGATTGGCAGCACCAGACTGATAGCACTAGCCAAGCACTATTTAATCATGGCCCTACCTGTTGGAGCTTTGCGAATGGGGAAATCCCCCTACTCTTTTTGAGAAGTGCCATGGGATCTTTAATGTCCACCTGAACAACAACCAGAACAGACAGACAGGACCTGAGTTTAACATCTCATCCAAAAGATAGTACCTCAGGGGTACAGCATACCCCTCCTGCTGCACTGCAGTGACAAGATTGGGTTTTACCCAAGTTCCTGGTATGGGGCTAGAACCCTCAACCTTCCAATCTTCCTGCCTCAGAGGTGAGTGTGCAATCTGCTGAGCCATTGACACTGATGACAATTGTTTTGCTATTTTCATGTTTTCATGCACACTTTTTCATGCACTGCTATCACTTTAAATTATGCACTATTTATGGCAGAGCACTTCACACCCTTACACTCCTTAAAGATGTGCTCAGCTGTAAAACTGGCTGGAGGTCAGTGAGCCCTGATCAGCCTCTATGGAAAGGCTCACAACATGTGTGAGTGTTTCTGTTTTATGCTGTCTGTGCACAAGATTAAATTATTTAAACTGCAAATTGTACTGTGAATGGTGCCTTTTTTATTTCCCAGGCTCAAAAATATTTATTCTTTTTGCACCATGTGCCAAATCAGTTGCTTTTTTGGGGGCTATAGTCAGAACTTCATTAGGACTTTCCATGGTGGTACAGTAAGTACACAATCAATAAACAAAGTCCAATGTACTCATCAGTACTGCCCCAACTGGCATGTACTCAAGGTTTTTTACATAACATGTCTTCTTCTTGTCATACTTTAAACAAGGATATTTAGTTAAGAAAAGGCAACCAAGATTTTTGAAAATCTGGTCACTACTCCACGGTGACCCTATTTGTTCAGGTTCTATACTATCATATTCATTTCTATTTGCCTAGCTATTATGAGTTAATCTCCTATGGTAGCATTCTCCTTTTGTGCTCAGACCACATTCCAGCCTCCTTATCTCACATTTATGAAGTGCAGTCTGAACTGATGCCCTCTGTGGGTGGTGAGCATGTTAGGAAGGAATAGCCACATCTCCCTCTAATCATCTAGAAATACAAGGCTACGGGTTACCAGTAACGCAGTTGAAAGTGAGGAGTGGTGTATAATCTGTTAACAAGACTGGAGGCAAATTATTGCCCCATGGCAGATTTATGGATCCAGGAAGATCCACTGATGAAATATGGCTAAGTCCACACACATCTGCAAACATGCTGTATATGGACTTAGCTACTGCTAGACAGTGACATTGAAGAATGTGGGTCAGACAGTGGCCAGCTAGGGAGATGATCAGGGGTAAGTGATGCATGCTGGGGAGACTGTGGGCTACTGCAGTGGGGGAAAGGACACCATGGATATGTACTTACAACAGGATCAGGGTTCAGGTGAGTTGGGGAAACCACTGAATGCCTGGGAAGTGTAATTTCAGCAGACATCTGGGATGGGGGAATCCATGCTCTCATGTTTTCTTTAGCACTACAACTGATCACAGGCTACAGTCTGAGACACAAAGAGTGCATGCAATCCATGGGGCAAAGGATTGCTCCTCACATTCTATCAGGCTATGCTGTAATGCAAATGACCTCTTTGGGCCCTATCAGGGATGCAGGGTCATTTACATGTTAGGGTTCCATTATAGGGCAGTGGGTCTCAGATGCACAAAATCAAAAGTCTGCAGCAACACTCCAGACAAGGATAGGTATGAAGCATTAACATTTCAAGCAAAAATGCAATATTTATTGCTGTGATACCAGACATTATTACACCAATATATATATATATATATATATATATATATACATATAAAATGGTGTGGTAAAATCATAAAAATCCCAGTGATACAATTGGCCAAAACACATCACATGACCGTGCATTATTTCCCAACGACCGCACACCTTCCACTACGACCGCATGCCTGAACTACTTTCCACTCCTCAAAACCTCTTCACCACCAGCAAGACCACTCCACACCTGGTGCAGCTAGACACCCACACTAACACACATGTGCAACTGACACCCACACCCATAAATAAATATACCAGTAGTATCACCACACTGTAGAAACAGATCTGTTCATCCTACCATTAATGTTTACTGAAAATTTAATTTAAAAATCAAATCCTGCCTCCATGTTTACAGTGTCACACTGTACAACCACTTTATTACTGTAACCACTGTGACCACTCTGACTAACAGAAACCTAACTCTATATAAAAAACTATAACATACATTCCTTTGTATTCTTCTCTTCATTTATTTAAAAAAGATGCCTTTCCACTCACAATACTGCGATCCTGCAGTACTTTCACTTTCAATAGGGAAATGTAGCGTGACCGGGCGGTGCTCATTTTAGAAAGTGAGAAGCTGTTACGAAGTCAAAGTAAGACGTGGTGTGTTTAAAAAATCAGAAAAGTGACTGCCTTTTATTATTTTGTGCCGGTTTTCCCTAATATTAGCTCCATATGCGATGAGGAAGCAGCGAGGATAAATCGAGCGACTCGGTCATTTAGAAACGTAGACGGAAGCGACTCACTCTATCTATCCTCGCTGCTTCCGCAGCGCATATGGAACTAATATTACGGAAAACTGGCACAAAATAATAAAAGGCAGTCACTTTTTCTGATTTTTTAAACACACCACGTCTTACTTTGACCTAGTAACAGCTTCTCACTTTTTAAAATGAGCACCGCTCGGTCACGCTACATTTGGGCAATTAAAGTGACACTGCTTTACAGAAATACTTTTTTTCACACCAAAAATAACTGCATAAAGTTAAAATCATTTACAAATACAGTTTTTCACACCAAAAAGTGTCACCTCTGCCAACATATCATTTAATTACTAACTACACAGAAGGACTAATCCCCCCCCCAAAAAAAATCTATAGCCATTTTATAAGATAGATATACCACTCTGAGGTGTGCAGTGCGCGCTCTGATGTCACATGCGCCTTGTGCGGTTGGCCGCACTCGGCCTCGTGCGTGCTAGCACACCAAAGCGGCCTATCAGATCGCACACCTCAGAGTGGTATATCTATTACATATATATATATATATATATATATAAAAGCATTTGTGCTTGAAATGTTGATGCTTCATGCCTATCCTTGTGTGAAGTGCTGCTGCAGACATTTGATTTTGTGCTGTTGTGGGGATAGCTTCTCTTTCTGCCTACACCATCCTTCACCGATGCTCACAGCTTACCTGTGGATTTGTTACCAGGTCTCAGGTGCAAACTGGTTTCCCCACCCCCTGGTCACCTGTTCTCCATGGAATAACGATATCCCTGGTAGCTTAGTGGCCCCCCACCACTTTGATCACTCATTATCTATAGAATAAGTACACCCCTGCTGGTTTAGTGGCTCCCCTGAGAGATTGTCACAACCACCCACCTGCTAAGGACCTGCACCTCCCGAACCCCTTCACCCCAGTCACTGCTAATCTATGAACTACTGCAGAGTGATGGCTGGCACAACTCTCCTCTCACCTCCTCGGCTGTTTACCATCTAACAGTCACAGAGTGTGATCATGTAATTGTGCTCCATGACTGTTAGGTGGTGGCTGGCTAAGGAGGCAAGAGAAGGGCTGTGCTGGCCACTGATCTGTAATTGTAGGCAGGTGAATTGCAAATGGGGTTAGTGGGAGTGCAGGGCAAATGTCCTCAGTGGCTGGTTGGGTGGAGCTAGCGATTAGTCACAGGGACCACTAGACCACCAGGGAGGTAATTAATCTATACAGAATGTGTGATAGGGGAGTGGGGGGACCACATAACCACCAGCTATTCCATGGAGTGATACCAGGAAAACTTTCCCCAGGGGTCTTGGCCTGTGCAAAGCCCAGTAAGACTAAGCCCTGTAAGGTTCCGCTAGATGGAAAATTGCAGAAAGTGAGAAGCTATAAAAGAAGATATAAAATAACAAGCCTTAAAGCAGCAAATGGAAGTCTAGCTGAAAAGTTTTAACCACTTGTACTATGTTTTACTTAGCCTCCAACATCCATGTGGTTACTGTTACCTTTTACCCTCCAACAACCATGTGGTTGGTGTTCCCTCAAGCAAGCTCCTGCAAGAAAATTATAAAAACAAAAAACAGACTGGTTGAGAGGACTGTAGCAGTAGACTCATGGAAGACAGCTGCTTACTGCTGGTCTTAGGTGGGTATTGGCTGCTGGCTATTGCAGGGCCACAGAAGGGTAAGGATATGGTCTGCTCTTGCTTCATGCATTGATCGCCTCTCATTCAACTTGAATAGCACTACAGGGTTAGTGGGTAACCTCTTTATAGTATGACTGCTATCACTGTTACACAGCTTAATTAGGTTAGTTAGCTTTTTCTCTTTGTAATTTAGATTAGTGGTCAGGGCTATATGCCTATTAGACTGCCAGACTAGGACATACTAATTTTGGGATATAGCTTTTGTTTGGTTAGGAAATAATAGTTTGACTCATATATTTTCTTTATATCTTTCTGAATTGAGAATGTGAGTATATACTGTTATCTAGTTAAAGGTTTAGGATATAAAATAGTAGCAAATTCCACTTGAACTACATAAGCATGCTTCAGGTATCATCTATACCTACAAAATAAGGTACCTATTCTGTGTCATACTGTATTTGAACCTGTGACAACTTCCTGCCCAGAGACACTGGAAGTTAAATTGGATAGTTCATAGTGGAATTTGGAAGGATAATGCTTTTTAGTGAAAGGGTCCAGGCATTCCAGAAAGAACTGAGTAATCTTCTGAGTGTTTGAAGATGGGTAGTAGTAGGTTCTGCAGGGTCCACTAGACCATACAGTTGACCAACAACACTTACCTCAACAGCAGGGACAAAACTCTGAGAGGGTAGTGCTTTGGTTTGCAGGGAAGCTATTTACTCCAACCAAAAAAAATTTTTACAACTGAGGGAAAGATTCTGGTGGCTACTATTTGCTACTTACGGTTCTCAAACCTGGTTACTAGTCAGAACAGACTATAGTACTAGTTCCAGTCCCTATCCCCAACATACTCCAAAGAAAAACAGATAAGTTTAGCAAAGCTGTGGCCAAAGGTGGTATCTGTGGGAAACCTTGTTAAATTGGTTTTCATGGGGGAGAAGGGAGATCATATCAAACTATTCTGATAGATTTATGTGACTGGATGACCAAGGAACTAGATGAGGATGGAGCAGTGGATGTGGCTTACCTAGATTTCAGTAAGGTGTTCAACACCGTTCCACACAGGAGACTAGTAAGCAAACTGGGTAGCTTAGGAGTGGGTCCAAAGGTGATAAACTGGATAAGACATTGGTTATGGGAAAGACAACAGAGGGTGGTGGTAAACAGAGTTCACTCCAAGGAAGGGATGTGACTGGCAGGGTGCCTCAGGGATCACTGCTGGGACTGGTCTTTTTAATGCCTTTATAAGTGACTTTGCAGAGGAGCTGGAAGGGAAGGTCTGCCTCTTTGCAGATGACACCAAAATCTTCAATAGAGTGGACCCTCGGAGGGGGGAGGATGAGCAGAGACCTGAGAAAACTAGAAGAGTGGTCAAGGTATGGCAGCTGGGTTTCAATATGAAAAAGTGCAAACTAATACTCCTAGGGCATGGAAACCAAGGGACAGAGTACACAATTGGTGGATTGATATTGATGACCATCAACCAGGAAAGAGACCTGGGGGTAACCATACTGGATGACCAAAAGGTGGCCAGGCAGTGTGACAAGGCAGTAGGGATGGCGAGTGGGAGGCTGGGGTGCATAGGGAGGAGTATCACTAGCAAAAAGAAGGAGGTGATGTTTCCTCTAAATAGATCACTGGTAAGACCCCACCTAGAGTATTGTGTCCAATTCTGGAGACCACATCTCTGAAAGGACATAGACAGAGTGGAGATGATCCAGAGGAGGGCAACTAAAATGGTGCAAAGTCTGCATCAAAAGCCCTATGAGGAGAGACTAAAGAAACTCAATAGGTACACCCTGGAACAGAAGAGGGAGAGGCGTGATATGTTAGAGACCTTTAAATATCTCATGGGAGTAAATAAACTACAGGAGGGGAGTATTTTTCAGGAGAAACATGCTCAAGAACAAGGGGACATGCTTTGAAGCTGGAGGGGGGTACATTCAGGAGAAATATGAGGAAGTACGTCTTCATAGAAAGAGTAGTGGATTCCTGGAACAACCTTCGAGTGGAGGTGGTGGGGGCAAAATCAGTGGTGGAGTTCAAGAATGCATGGGATAAGCACAAGGGAATCATAGTGGAAAGGAAGGGAGGGAGAAAAAGCTGTAGATTGGGCACAGTCTGTGGTAATGATGTAGGTAGGGAGAAAGGGGCTGACTGAATGGGCCAAGCAGTCCTTATGTGCTATAAAATTCTATGTTTCTGTGTTTCTATGATCCCTTGTGACATTTTGAATACCACCCACAAGAGAACCATTTACCTGCATTAATAGAGCAGGAGGTCCGCCGCCAAAGCTAAGGTGCATCTTCAACTGTCACAACTCCTTGTTTATTGTGATTAATCCTACCAAAAAGTGCAAGGCAATGGCAGGGAAGGAAATGGTATAGTAGCAGGGAGATGACCAAATGGCAAAGTAGTTTTGGGTGACTAGATTTCTTTTTCAGTTGCAGCATCTTAAGTGCAAGAAGCAGCATTTTGTACCCAGGAAAAGGCAATTGCTATTGTTTGGTAGTCAACCTGAGGTACTAGTACTTACTGGTTGAAATTATTTCCAAAAGGCCTTCATTCACAATTTAGCAGATTGGGTTAACAGTGGCTTTACAGACTATAGGCATAAACCTAGTCCATTGAAAGTGCTGAGAAAATATTGCAGCTTTAAAAAAAACTACACCCCCACCTCTGGGTTGTTCATATTAGGGGACATAACCTGGAGGGGGTATACATGTTGAGGCAAATGCTGAGGCAGCTAGGTTAGCAACGGATGCTTGCTATAAAAAGTCAATAACCTCTGTGGCCTGCCATGCAGTACTGAGCCACTGCCAGGCCAAACTCCTTATTGTGCAAAAGAATGATGGCATGGTGCAGCCTATGCCTCCCTCAAATACCCCTATCACAAGGATGACCTTCTCTGCAACCTCTACAATCACCTGCAGCAGCTGGTACCAGGGTCATTGCCTCAGCACAGGGTCACAATGTCGCATGTCAAAACAGAGAGGCACTATACCACACTGTCTAAACAACAGCCACCAGAGAAAAACAAATATCTTTGTTTCCTAATGGGGGCTCCATCCCCCCAACCACCCCTCTACTAAAATAACCTCCTCCGCGGGGGGGGGGGCAATTTGGGAAGAGGGTGAAACTTGGGTAGGGCATGTGATGGAATAACTGTCTACTAGTTATGTGCATATAATTTTGTTATGTATATATATCTATATATATATATATATATATATATAATATATATATTATGGTGGCACGGTAGTGCCACCATAGTTAGGGTTGAGTAGCCCTTTTAAGATTAAAGGGTCAAACTTTGCACCTTAATAACTTTGCCACCGTTCAATAGATTTGCCTGACATTTGGAAAGCATGATCAAAAACCATATGTCTTGGGATCTGGCAACTTTCATGGTGGTCGGATATACGGCTGCGGAGTTATTAAGTGAGATCTGCGTG
Organism: Neoceratodus forsteri; assembly: GCA_016271365.2. Taxonomy (NCBI): domain Eukaryota; kingdom Metazoa; phylum Chordata; order Ceratodontiformes; family Ceratodontidae; genus Neoceratodus; species Neoceratodus forsteri. The sequence continues at coordinate 928,749,553 of CM057458.1, read as the reverse complement.
CGCATTTACTGATTCTGGGGAATTCTTTGCTCGCATCTACAGGTTGTACCATTTCCCCGACCAGTCTGAAAACTTCAAGGAATATGCGGCTGGGGTCCCCAATGTGACTTTTGAAGATTTCGTGAAAAAATATTAAATAGTTCAAAAGTTATTCAAAAAACAAGTTCCCATTATACGTCAATGGGAAAAGTTAACAAAAAGTTTGACACTTTCGCAAATGCACTTTTAGTGTCGCATATGGCTCTAGTAGTGTCGCATATCCACCATTTTATTTTCAGTTAGAGATCCAAAAAATGCTTGCCATTTATATTTGGGACCCTCTAGCAACACAATTCTTTTTGTTTCCACCAAGTTGGACCCTGAGGATGCTAGCCATGTCTTTATTATAGGGTGAAACACCCCAGAAACATGTTTTTCAAATTTTATGTTTCAGTAGTGTCACAAAATAGTGTTGCACGCACAACACTTTTGCAAATTTTTGTGAAAGCTTTCACAAATCATCACACTACTTTTCTAGACAATGACCAAAATGACTACCTTTCTTGGCCACCATGCTGCAAAAGAATGGTTAGGTCTTTTGCCCTGAAATTTGGAGGGAAGGCAGTCAACATCTCACAGATGTGCCTTTTGGTGGTTTGGTGAAAAACATTGCACAGATGCAGCGTTACATACTCAAGTTGGTGTTTTTCCCATTGACTAACATGGTATGACTCAAGACTTTTGGGGCTCGTATCTGTAAAAACGCGTAGATACAGATTTTTTGTTGTGAGTTACATAGCCCATAAAAACCTTGCCAGGAAAATCATGATTTTTGTGAGATGTTAATTTTTTTTCTATATCGTGCAGTTACTGAGATATTAGCAATTTAGTACTTACAATGCTCATTTAAGCTTCTATGGCCATTACAATGCATACAGTCTTTGTACACACTGTGTTTCTCTATGCACCTGTTCGGCAAAAACAGGGTGTGCGGTTCCGCTACTGTTACAGTTACTGTTTTCACTTGCGTTTATGTCTCCATTTGTGTCATCGCTACTGTGTATGCCTCCATGTGCGTCACCTTTTTCGTTATTATTTGCGCTTGCATTTTTGTTACTGTTACCATTGTTACTATGTCACTAGATATGTGGTGGGAGTGCGGGGCCCAAAGGGCCCCGTGCTCCTGCCACTGCATTCCATTCACTATTTAGCGTTACCCTTTGCGTTGTCATTTGCATTTTCATTAGTGTTACCATTGCTACTATATCACAAGACATCACGTGGCAGGAATGCAGGTCCCAAAGGGCCCTGCATTCCTGCCGCTGCATTCCATTCACTATTTAGCATTATCCTTTGCATTGTCATTTGCATTTTTGTTAGTGTTACCATTGCTACTATGTCACAAGACATTACGTGGGGGGAGTGTAGGGCCCTTCCCACCACTGCATTCCATTCACTATTTAGCGTTATCCTTTGTGTTGTCATTTGTGTTTTCGTTACTGTTACCATTGCTACTATGTCACAAGACATCACATGGCAGGAGTGCGGGGCCAGAAGGGCTCACTGTCAGCACTGTATTCATACACCAAATCCCATGCTGAGAGTACAGGGCCCAAAGTTTTCCTTTCTATTGTTATGTGTACTAAAAATCATATATTCTGTTGTGGTGTGTGATAATCCTGTCACCTCATTGGTCAAAACATGTCACATGACTGTGGGTAAATCCTGCATTACCCACGGCTGAGGAATTTCATTAACAAAAAAACATAGTATCACACATTTTAACATTTGTTTTACACATGGTTCCATTGTATTATTGCAATAAGGTACTCCAGAGTGTTTGGTTAAGCCACTTGGGTGCACTTTGTGAAACACAAGACAAGGTGTGGATAAATCCCTAATAACCCACACCCTGTTGTGCTTTACTGCTTAAGTATATTTGCATGCATACATACAACAACTGCTATATAATAACTTTCTAACTTTATGTTTAAGTAAAGACTCAAGACAGGTGTTAACTTTAAAAAAAAAATTATTGCCAATTTTAAAGACTGAGAAAAGGCCAAATTAAGAGTACAATAATTAAACACTATCAGTCTCACTATACAGTTGACATGTGTGTTACCATTGGTTGTAAAATTTGTTAACCTGTATCACAGATACTTAAAACATGATGTGCTATGGGATAACTTGCTGCATAAATACAAGTATGGCAGCACCCTGGTAACATTGATTACACACATTGAAAAGTGATGATTTTGTTGTAGCTGTGTGACTGATAATGTGTATGTTCCTGGGGTGGGTGAAAAACCAGATGCTAAGTGTTATAGCAATAGTTACAGAAAGATATTATGTTCTCAGTGACATTAGATAAGTGGTATGTACACTTAAATATGCTAAGATATATCACTGAGTAAGTGCATTTGGAAAATTCCCACCTGACCCCTCAATAGAGGTGATCAAAAACATTGTCAGGAACAGGTATGAACTAAGTTGGTATCAGCAAAAGTTTCTAATTTACAGTTCCAAGTATTATCAATATACAAAACATTTACTTGTCTGAGAAGTACATGGAATAATATATCATTACAGGTCTAATGTCAATTTCTTAAAATGATAACATTTCTTATTACGTCAGTTTAAACCAATAAAAAAACAAATGTGTGTAGCATGGCATGCTTCCTGTTACACATACAGTTAAATGAATTTTTTTCCTGTTGTTTTTATTGTGAGTTATGCAGAAAAAACCTACTTGAGTATAACAGTAATAGTTGTAGTACTACTATTTAGCTACTGATCAAGACTGATCATGTGAAATACTAATGTATAGCTCATCTATGAGTTAGTATGTAGCAATTTAATATACATAAATCTGTTATTGGAATACTTAAACATTTATAAAAATGGTACTTGACAATAGTTGTACATTGCTAGTTCTTTCATTTGTCAAATTATACAGTATTTTTTATCTTACTTGAATGTAATAGTATTAAGAATTGGTTAATTCCGAATAAATAGTTATATATACATATATACAATTTGACAGAATACTAACAGGTCTAGTGGTACACTGTTGAATGACAGAAAAGTGTTGACGGAGTCAATATGTAAACAAGTGAGATACAGAAACAAACTGGTGATACCATACATGTGACACAATGTTCAACATGGTCAATGACACATGTGTTTCAAACTTTGAGAAATAAACAAGGGACAAGTGTGTGCCTTTGTGCTGACAGCTACTTCTTGTTATGTATGCATTTTACATAGCTACAAGAACAGATATGTACAGAAATGGTGAACCAGAAAGGAGTGTGTTTTGCGATGTCACAATCTTTCTTAGACATGTAAGCATGGTTTCTCTAGTGACTGTGAAAACAGTTGGTGCCGATTGAAGCCACTACAACAATTTTCACGATGTCACTGATCCACACAAAAAAATCTTATATGTCGTGTTGCATATAATATGCTTTGCCACCATATCATATTTTACGTAGGTAATCATTTATGGAAAGTTGTAGGTTAGAAACAATAATAGTATCCTATGAGTCAGTGTGTCACAAGGTAGACAGCAAAGAATGTCACACCCTCAACTTGGCTTCACCTTATAAAGGGGTCCTTGATGGGTGCCCAGAGTTCCACCTGAAACTTGCTACGCTCAAAGAGGTCCAGAAGCTCCTCCAAAACCTTAATCCTGATAGTTCAGCTGGACATGACTCCCTAGCGACAAAATTTCTCAAATTAGGAGCATCAGCACTTGCACGCCCAATCTGAGATCTCATCAACTGGTCCTTCCTGTCCAACATAGTACCTGATAAGTGGAAAATAGCAGTGGTAGTACCAATACATAATGGGGGGGTTCCAATATCATTGTCAACAACTATAAACCTTTATCCCTCCTCTGCCACCTGGCAAAAATGCAGGAGAGTATAGTCCACAAACAACTCCAAGAATACCTTGAATCACACAACAGACTTTCTATGCTTCAGCATGGATTTAGAAGGAATCACAGCACCCAAACTGCCCTGATAAAAGTAACTACAGAGATATACCATGCCATGGATGAGGGACATGCTACAGGTGCCATTTTTGTTGACTTTACCAAAGCATTCGATCTGGTAAACCATGATCTTCTGCTCCACCAGCTGCATACTCTAGGGTTGGATAACCATGCCCAGAACTGGGTAAAAAGTTACCTATCCTGCCGCTCTCAGAGAGTCAAATGGAACAGGTCCTTCTTTGAACCCAGGTATATAACACATGGCATACCACAGGGATCCATCCTAGGTCCACTTCTATTTTCCCTCTTCATTAATGACCTTCCCCAATCCTGTGGTGGTGCCTCAGTGCACCTCTATGTGGATGATGCCATTGTCTACCGCTCCTCATCAAATACCGACAGAATTAGTAGGGATCTTGCCAATGACTTTGCTTCCCTTGAGGACTGGTTCAGCTGTCGTCAACTGGTCCTTAACACTAATAAAACTAAATGCATGCTGTTCTCCTGACACTCCTCTACAAAGGATCCTCCACTGTCTCTTAATATCATATCAAGCAAGGGCAACTCCCTGGAGACAGTCTTGTCCTTCAAATACCTGGTCTTCACCCTGGACATGGCACTCTCTTTCAATCTCCATGTCTCCAACATTGTCAAAACTGTGAACCAGAAGCTTGGGTTACTCTACTGAATTCACCCATTTCTCATCTCTGCCTCCAGCCTAAGAATTGCCTCTGCATCCCTCACTCCCCTCCTGACCTATGCAGCCCCATTGCTGCTGTCTACCTCTCCCTCTCCCTCCTCTTTCTCTCTCCTTTCCCAGACCTACCATAGGATCGGGAGGTTCACCCCAGGAAAAAACTCCCGTACGTACCACTGCGAAGTCCTCTCCTCGCTGGGCTAGTTAACCTACAAATCTAAATTGAAGTATTTCACAATGTGCCTTATCCACAAATTTGTCCACTCTTCCACACACCCTTGTCTAAGGAGTATAATTTGCATAAGACAAACTCCTCGCACTCTCCGCTCAACATCCCTACCCCTCCTTGATATACCCAAACTGCACCTGACCACCACTAGGAGGGCCTTCTCTTTTTCTGCTACTTCTAGCTGGAACTCTCTGCCTCCACATGTCCTGAACAGCACCTTTCTTCCTCTATTTAAGACCAGCCTCCATGCCTCCCTTGCTTCCGGCATCTCCTGCTCCTGCCCTCGCTGATGCAACTCTTCTTCCCCTGCCCCTACCCGATCCTTCTTCACTCCCCTTCCCCCAATCTCTATTCCTTAATGCACTTATAGCACTATGCATGTATCCACTTGTCACAGAACTGACTCTGTGTAGCATATATGCCGGTGCATAGCTTTGTATGGCTCTATTCCAATTGTACATGGAATTGATGATGTTTTACTGATGACATGCATTATACCTGTCTATATACTGTACTGCTCTGTGATATTTGTTGTACTGTTGTGTATCATGTGACCCCAGGTCAACCCTGAAAAAGGGACTGTATCTGTCTCAGTGGTCTTACCCGGTCAACAAAATTCAAATAAATAAACATATTATGTGACAATTCCTCTAAGATATGAAGGCCATCGTAATTCTTCAATATCAGGAGATAGGCATTTTTCAAGTGTCATGGTAGTCTCTGTTTGAAAGAGATTGTAGAGTCGTCACACTGTACCCAGCCAGTTCTATACCTTAATACACAGGTGTAATGTTCTGAGTGCATAGATTGACCATGGTGGTAGACCACACTGTGAGTGTCAAACACTAATTGGTTAAAAACTATTCTACCAGCTGTGTAATCTGTGATAGGTGTGTCAACTCTGAGCCCATTTGAGTCAAATCTGTGCAATACAAGCAACAGATATTGAGATGAAGTCCTGAGATGTATGGACTGAGTACATGTGTCTCCACACCTTTCACATAAGTGACCACTTTCAGCATTGGTGAATAGCTGCTGAAATTTGATACTTTTGGCCTGAGGGACAGACAGAGTAATCCACAACATGTCTTCTGTGGTTTCACGGTCTGAATGACCACATGATACACAAGCATATTTGGTAAGATATGACACAGTGAAATAGTGATGCATTGGAATCCCCTCTTCATCCATGCTGTTTATCACTGCCATCATGAACTCAGTGGTATCCTGTTGCATGTCTGCAGCAAATGTACTGCATCCATCATATGTTCCCAGCACCTGCCGTAGAGGTGTTAGTGACTGTACATTGTTAGAGTGATCAGAAACCATGTTGACAACCTGCCTCAATTCCTCTGACAGTGGAGTCTCTTGTGAAGCAGATATTGCCTGCGCAAAGTGTGGCATGTGGAGAAAAACTTGCATAGCAGAATTAGCATAGCAGTTAACTCTAGTGCTGCTGTCAAAGACTGGTACAGCAGCCACACCTACTGATTTCTGACCAAGAGCTGGTTCTGCACCTGTACTTGAGACTGTGACCTTTGTAGAATTCTTTAGAGTTGAATCACTTGTACAAGCTCATCTCTGTTTGTTGACAGATGTAAATAAGACTGTGCGATGTGAGACAACCAGAGACGTAGGCACTGGTATCAAAGGCATGTGTGGCTGGTACTGAGTACATAACCTGTTGTACTCAACAATACATCTCTTGTCAACGTGCATCTTTTGAGGTGCAAGAGTTATGATGTGCAGCCCAGATAGACTACGGATACGTGAAAGTGCTATGTAGCCCATGCCATCTTTGAAAATGTCTGTACATATGTCCATCATTGCTGAATCCAGACTTAAGCTCTGAGATTTGTGAATAGAAACAGCATATGCAACACATACTGGGAACTGTTTCCTGTTTACACAGATATCCTTGAATACCTGAAATTTTACACAGGTGTGGTCTATCTGAACAGGCTGTTCCATGTTGTCGAAGTGGACTGCAAGTGTGTTGATAAATGTCTTCTGGACATTATAAAGAAAGCCAATGATGTTTCCCATAGCACCATTAACCATGCCATGCTCAACATCAAGATTACACTGCAGCATGACACGTGCATTCTAACACAGTGTTAGAACAGCTTCCACACCAGCTGTGCTCAAAACATCTGACTTTAGTTCAGTGAGTCGCTTAGTCATCTTAGCTACCAGTTTTCAACTGAGAATGACACCATCAACTGTGTCAACAGCATGCAGTGTGAGAATTTCTTGATTCTCTCTCTGCAATATGACACTGTTGAACTCAACACATTTCTTCAGTCATGGCATGAGACTTGCAATCTGTGTGCCAGTGGAGTACACATCACTGAAAACATCACATGATGTTTCTATGGATGTACTATCTATTCTGTTTCTCCGATCATTTAACATAGAAACATGTGCTGGTGATAGAGAACCTGCGTGAGCTTCATCTAAAAGTGATTTGTAAGCCAGATCTCCACTTTGGCGCATGTTCTCATACAGCTCGACATAGGTGAATAACTCCCAAAGGTTTACACCTCCAGTGCAGCCTAGTGTGCTCTTAGCCTGCTTGACAGTCAGAGTTGCAAACACATGTTCTGCATTAACTGGTGCAAGCTGTAAAAGGTCTCCCAATACAAGAATACTTTTGCCACCAAATGGTACTCCATAGTCAGTGCCCAAGATCTCCTGTAGACGTAGTTGTATACAGGCGAGCATTACATTGGACACCATGCTAATTTCATCAATGATGAATGACTTCATCTTTGTGAACATGGATTGAAGCTGAGATGCAACTTCAAATGACAATTTACGATACTCTCCTGTCTTGCCATGCTCTACTGGCAACATAAAGAGACGGTGTAAAGTAACTACACCAATGTTGTCTGCGGCTAGTCCAGTGGGCGCACTAACAGTAGTAGACATTGATGATCCTGTCAGGCTCTGTATTTCAGGAGTGATGGCTTCAATAAGGAAACTCTTTCCTGTGCCAGCTGAACCACTAACAAACATAGTAGCTTATAGTCAAGACAGTCACATTTTCTGGCTTCATGTAGCAGCACAAGTCAAACTGCATCAGTGACCTGAGAGTGAACTACATGCAGCTGCTGATTTAGTCTTTCTCTCAAGTCAGCTGGGTTGACACAGCAGTGTGTTCCATGTTCCATGGCACTCTCTATTTCTGACATTAAGACTTCTGGGGCATTTAAAGGCAGAGGCTCACCTAGAACACTTTCTCCTTCTGGATCAAGATTGTCTTGTGAGCTAACAGGAGTATCCTACTGAAGTTGTTTCTTTGCCTTCTCAAGCTGTTCTTTCTCACTCTCCAGTCTCATGTATGTCTCTGAGTATTCAGTTTTGAAAGTTTCATAACTGAGATTGAATTCTTCCTTGAATGTATCACAGTTACCTTTTAATTCAGACTCATTCCTCCAGGGTCTAAATATGAATAAGAGAGCAAATTAGTAATGTTCTCTGCTCTCTGTTGTGCCTAGATGTAATTTACAGTGGTCTATGAGCCAAGGCTTGTGTCTCTTAATGAGACAGCCATCCACCCCTTTTACCTAGTAAATGTTCTGTGTAGAATCAGGTGGCCTATTTGTCTTGTAATCATACCACTTAGCCACCTGAAATAGACACATAGCATCCATGTCATTGTGCCTACAGGGGTAGTATGTGCCAATGAGGTTATTATTCAAGATATTCTTTGAAGAAGGTTTATTGATAGCGAGTTCCTCAATCTCAGCATGAGGAATAAGTACACATTTGCATTTCTCTTTGTAGTTCACACTGAGAAGGCGTACAGCATCAGATTTGCCATACAAATGTGTGCCCATCAAATGATCACTGGCCTCATAAGCACCACCTTCTTTGTGTGAAAGGGTTTTCAATCTCAATGACCACAGCTGAGATGTCAGGCTCTTGCTTGAACTGGCAATATTTTCCCAAAGATCTTGCAAGCTAGTCTGCTCATGCTTCGTTATGTTCAAAGTTATGTACTGCAACAGAGCCAATGAATTATCAGCCACAAATTGAACATCTATGTGTGCTTGCCACATTAGGAGAAGAGTTGGGTTGTAGTCATTGATGTACACTTCTTTCTCATCTCTAGGTAACTCATGTACCCTATTGGTTGATTTTGCCTTCAAGTGGTGTTGCATTGCTGAAAAAAGTTCATTCATGGCACCATCCTGACAAACCCGTCTAGGGAATTTGAAACAACATCTTGTGTGCCAATCAGATTTGTTCTTTACTACCCAATGGCAGTATTTTGCACAAATATGTCTCTGGAACTTTTGAACCAACTTCCACAGTGTAGGACTGTCATACTTATCCGTAATATGGCAGGTGATATATTGCTTGATGAATGCTAGCACTTCTGCTGCTTCATGCTTACCAATGTGTGGTGCATCCTTGAGCCACAATAACATGTGTATATGAGGGGGCACCCCATGCTTGATACTCCGTTCTCCAAAATTAATGCTCTACAGTACTAAGAGGTGGATTTTTCTTTGACAAAATGAAAGTCAGTATATCATGGAACTGCTTGTGGAAATGCTTTGTGACAGACACAGAGTCAAGTGAGCACATCTCTTCAACAGTCATTGATGAAATGCCATCTACATCAGAATTTGCCCATTTCAACAGTTCTATGACTTCATCCCAGGCATATTCAGCAGAAGTGAGTGTGACAAACCATGTGGCTGCACCATACTCTAGCAGCATTGCCATCATCTCAGAATGTCTGCGATATCAATATTCTTTGGTGCCACATAGGCTTGAGAGAATGGAAGACAAATTGACTTGCACATTTTCATCTTTCTGCTTCAATTTTTCAAGGAACTGTGCAGCTGTAATTCCATCTAGTGGAGTAGTGAGACAAATAGTATGTGCAATAGACGCAGGCAGTATGCTAAGCTCACTCTCCCAGAGGAGGTGAAATAGGTACTGTATGTTATGTCTAAATTTTCTGTCCTTGGCGAGTACATGGTTAGTACGGTACTCAGCACCCTGTATACATACTTCCCTTTCTTCTAGGCATCCACCAGACCCTTTTGGGAATAAGTCTGGGAAACAGCGTGCTTCCAGTGTTGCCTCCCATATGCTGTCAGGCTCACCTTCCACCTGTTTCATTTGATAGAGATCAATGTTGTCCCCCACTGGATCTCTGCCATGCAGTGGGTGGATTGTATACTGTTCATACACATTGTCATTTGTCTGCACATTGACCTTTTCAATCATTGGTCTAGTACTTCCCAACTCATTCCATTCTACTAACATAGTAGTTATTGTATCAATGTCAAGGTCTGTGTAAAAGGGATTGTTGTTCTTCAAATAAGTAAGAGCAAGCTTCACCTTCTGTACACTGACATTTTGCCAGATGACCTTGACCTTGGTTGGAACACCGTTAACAAGAATCACCAAACTATTTTCTGTGGAGATTGCCTCCAGATTTTCCTGAAGAGGAAGTGGTGGATACATGACAGAACCCTTGAGAGATCTAATGATCTCTTTTTGTGGAATGTTCTGTGTCTTTGTATTCAGATGTAGAATGGTTTGAAAAGGTTTCATAGTCTGAATAAGAATACGTTCAAACATATTCAATGTGGCAATCTCACTTGGTGTAGCTTGTGCCTCCATATTATTCAACAATGACCTTGGTGGCAAAATGTTACACTTCAGTTTGGAGAAACAGTGCTTGCACAGCACAATGCTGGGCTGTAACTAGAAGTCTGATTTCAACAGCAAGAATGCTGACAGTCGAAACCACATGTCTTTGTACGGTGACAAGGTTTCAAGGTTCACTGTGACCATTTGTTTGTTGTAACACAGACGTTCACATGACACACATACAGAGTCAAACTTCTCTGCCTTTTCCAATTTGAATTTCACAATTTTTTTGAGTAGCAGACTGATTAATTCCTGTGTCTGTTACAGAAGTCATGCGTCTTAGCTCTTTGAGACATGTGATGACACCATGCATGTCACCAGACTCCAATAAGTTTTTTAAAGTAGTGTACAGATTGACAACTTGTTGAACTTCATACACCCTGTATACAAAGTTCCGCATGCCTGTTTGATGTACAATGAGCATCCGCATGTGGTGAAACACACTGTCACAAACACCACTGTCTAGGCACGCAAGTGAGTGACCCATAAGTCCAATATGTGGACTGATCTCACAAAGGTCAATATTGTGAAACAGTTTATATCTGTCTTTACGATCCGTTATGACAAAGAGGTTGATAAAGTGGGCAACTTTGTCAAACGATGATTGCCTACGGTTGTAAGTTGCATCACATGTCCACGAGAGACAGTGACTCTTGCGACACTGGCTAGTTGATTCAGTGTCATCATCTCACTTCATTGTTGTATCATCAGAGACACTGAGTACATTTACCAGTTTACTAGACTGATCAATAGTGAAGCTGCTGTCTTTTTTCTGTAACTAATAAGTCTCTTCCCAGAAATATGCTTCTGAGTGCTGTGTGTGGAGCCATCAACCTGTGAAAACGTCACAGAAATTGTGTACGGTCAATTCAGGATATTGCTGTGGCCTTTTCTTGATGTCATATACAACTTTTCTGAACAGTTCCAGCACATGAGACATCTTACGCCATAAGCGTTGAAGAGCAAATAGTGCTTTACTCACAAATGTATGTACTTTGAGATGCAATTTCATCAGACTTAGACAAGTTTTTTCTTTTTAAGCTCATGTCTCATCACAGCAGCAATAAGCCTCTTGATCTTAGCTTTAGATGCTAGTGATCGGAATACTTATGCTTTCTCAGATTGACATCAGCAGGTAGTAGATTCTGATGTTGTTTAGTACGTGAAATTATGCTTACCTTTGCAATAGTCGTGTTTCGTCTCAGTGATCTACACAACTGTTGCTGAGGTGAACATTTTTTTCTTGCTGTTGAGCAAGTGCGTACTGTTACTGTGGAGTGAGACAATATAAGGTCCACTACTTCAGTAGTTTTCTGAATTGTTTTATGTGTTAAACTCACATCAGTGCCTTTTGTATTAGTCTTGAGCAACAGTGATCCACTAAGATACCTGTTCCGTCTTTGCTTAGATAGTTGTCTGTGTTTACTGGGCATCTTTTCTATCTGGGACTTCACAGTAGTAATCAGCAATCTTACAGAGGTATCAGACACCTGTATAATAGAGACAGAAAAACAAAATATTAGTGTCTCTTTGTTTTGTTCTCTTCTGACATTTAATGTTGAGACTGTGTATTTGTCACTGATTATAAATAATCAACATAATTGCTTACAAAGGAGTACACAGTTTATCTGTGTAGTAACAGTGCACAATGAAATCAATAAACGGTGGTGCAGAAATGTAATAGTTGATAGAATGACTAAGAATTTAACAATTGGTATGTGAAAGTGTGTCAAATTATGTATTGCCACAGTATGAAGTTAACAGAGCTGGTATTACTCAAAGAATCATTTTTTTGTGGAAAAAGCCATAAAATGATGTCGTGCATTCGAAAGTGTTGAAAAAAATAGTGTCGTTCATGCGAAAGTGTTGTACTAATATGGTGTCATGCATTCGAAAGTACTTACAATAGTGTCGAACATTCACTGTCATGTGTGCGAAAGTGTTGCAAAAAGTAGTGTCGAACCTTTAAAGTATCGCAAAAACAGTGTTGTGCGTTCTACAGTTTCACAAAAACAGTGTCATGCATTTGAAACTATCACAACAATGACTATAGGAAAAGCAACAATATGCATTGGCCTATAATATATTGATTTGTATTTGAGTGACAGGCACTTCAACCAATGCAGAGTAATATTTATCAGGCCATGTAAGGCAACCAATCAGAGACGCTGAACACTGAAGAAGAAGAACATAGCAGCCATCTTGGGTAAAATGGAGAAACAGTGCCTTGCTTGCTGTAAGTACTTAACATTTTATTTTACATTTTTCTAGCATGATAAAGAGTGTTACCAACATCTAAATAGTATTAATCGAAAAAATTTTTCCTGCTCTATTTGTCTATGTATATAAATACAAGGTAGCCTACTGCATTATTAAGTTATAACTGTTTAAAGTCAGACTGTAAATTGGTACCTACTAGCACAGATACAGCTGCAAAATGGAGGGAGCAAGTAAGGTGCATGTGTGGCATAACAGAAGAGAGAACCAATCAGACATGACTCTGCACTTGTAATTGTTTAAATCTGCCTATGAAAAGGATGCATTTTGCCACCTTGAAATCTTCCTACATTTTTTGCTGAAGTAGAACTGCTCAGATAGTCAGTGCACACACTGTATTGGCTATGAAAGACAGAAGTTTTAGCCAATCATATACTTTATTTGTCTTTTATATATCAGATCAGTGAAGCAGTGTAGAAGTAGAGGGAAATTTCAATGTTAGTTTCACTAGTGCTTAGGTACTGCAGGGGAAACACTGACTTGTTTGGTAGCTCCCTGTCCAGTTCTTAGTTTCAATACTCAAAAATAGCAGAAAACAGCAAAAGGACTTTGTGGATTGTAGGCAGCAGTATAGTAAGACGAGCGTCAGAGTATGCAAAGAACAGTGATTTGGGGAAAAACCTGCAGCTTCCAAATTTCTGTGTTAAGTGGTTTGGCGGGGTGGAATGAGGTGGGATCACCTCATGCCAACAATGCACAGGCTTTTGAGTACTCAGGCTCATCCAGACATACTGCTGATACATCTTGGAGGCAATGATTTGGGCACCAAATGCTGGGTAGATTTAGTGACAGAAGCAAAATTGGAGCTTGCTTCTATCATGAGTATGTTGCCTGTAAAATAATGTTTTCAGATATTACAGACTGTAGGGTCTGGCAAGCAGAACATCATGTGTACCTGATTGACAGAGCTTGAAGAAAGGTCAACATACAGATATCTGTATATCTGCCCATGTTTGGAATGTACAATATACGTCACCCAGAAATTAAGTATTCTTATGAGTGACTATACCTACCAAACGGTGTACACTTCTCACATGCTGGCAATTTGCCGTTTTCTGGGAGACTTTAGAGATGCAATACTCAAAGCCCTCTAAGAATGTTAGACTGTTTCAACAGATAGAAAGTAAACAAATGGTTCAATTCAGAACCAAAAACTGTTGGTCAAAAAATAGAACAACTACATACATCACTTACACATGTGCTACACATGACCCAGGAATACGCAGACTGTGCCAGCTTGTAGAAGAAGTCTGGGTACAGTGTTAGTCAAATGCACCAGGGCTTTGTCAGTGTGATATTTAATGGTGCTGTGTTATGGCTCAGCACTGTTCGATATTTGAATGTGGCCACCAACTTTGCACATCTCATAGTCACACTGTACCAGTGGAAGTGGCAACACAGTAGTAGTGTGCTGATAAAGGATCGAAGTGTGGTGGGGCTGGGTGCAACTATTACAATATTTTGTCATGTATATAAACATGTGGCCATAATGTATGCAAGGTGGAAGTTCCCCATTTGCATGTCATTATCAAGCTATTTACATGCAGGTGTCCTGATATCTAGCAACTTGTGTCTGGCACCGTGTCACACATCACTTTTTTGGGATCAGTGCCCCCCTCACCATTTTGTGGCAATGTATCCCAACAGCTGATTGTGTGTTCTCCATGTTTAAAATACTCCTGGTGTTCCAGTGCACCCTAAACCCTCGAGTGATCACAGGTTCAGTGTTTTGAATATATCCGTGGTGTTCCATGGAACCTACTGCTCTTGTCTAATGAGGCAGTTGTGGCAGCTGCACTGGATCATCAAAGTTATTTCTAAACAGGAAGCGTGTAATCAGGTGAGGGGTTAGGCTCCACTGGACCGCCATGGGAAGATTTTTGTAATATAAACAGCATGATTAGTGAAGGAGGGGGGCACCAACAGATGCTGGCCTAACAGTTCATGTGAGCACCCACACATATTGGCTGCCGTGTTGCTCTGCACAATATGGCAGCTGAACTGTGGGTGTCAACAAGTTATTTATTATCTTTTTTGGGGGGGCTCAACACTGTGCAGTCCAACTAGGGGCTGTTTCTGAATATGCTAAGCATATAACAGGCTGAATATAAGGATATGTGTGAAGTATGCATGAGCAGACAAGTAAGGAGCAAAACAGAATGTAACACATGTGACAAAACATGACAGTCATGTACTGTTTTTTTTTTTGTATTTCTTGCAGATTTTGAGAGAGAGAAAAACAATATAATAATGAGAATCTGGAGTGTTTGCAAGGTGTGCATGTTGCTTGAGGCAATCCAGGTGCGGGGCAGTGCTCACATATTAATGCATAGCATGAACTGGAAGTTAGACAACAAGTGGGAGGAGCATTAACTCTTACCTGCATATGATCCTTAAAGTGAAAAATAAGACACATCTGCAGTGTAAGAAAAAGTGGAAGCTGTTGTGCCAGCGTTTCTAGCACCTGAAGGAGAGGGAGGAGATACCAGACAAAGACAAGTTCTGGTACTACCTTGGTTATGAACTTTGGGAGGCGGCCAGAAAGTCAGAAGCAGGAAAGTGTCTTACGCACTGTAAGTAAAGAAACTTTTTTTTTTATAATGATACAAGTTTGATATTCACTAGTGTGTATGTGCCGCACTCAGTTTAGTGTGGAAACAAAGGAGCAATAGCTGGCCAGTCACGGGTGACCTGATGTATTGTACAGTGTTATATTGGTGGGTGCTAGCTGTGGATAGCCAGCTCAGCTGTAGCATCACTGTCTGACAGCATGGCCTACTCCCCCCCTTGCCTGATTGTGGGATCTTTGGTAATAAAGTAACCCTGTTGGTCCAGTGGCACACCTACTATGCCTGATCACAGTCTCTTTAGTAAACAACATACTCCTGGTGACACAGTGAACCCCTCTTCCATGCCTCATCACGGGGTGCCCCGGTTAAAGACATAGTCCTGGTGGTCCAGTGGCCCCCCCAGCATGTACGATTGCGGACTCCCTGGTTAAGACATACTTGTGCTGGTACAGTTGCCCTTCCCATGCCCAATAATGTTCTCCCCAGTGACAAACATAGCCCTGGTAGTATAGAGGACCCTACCCTCAGCACTATAGTGGGCTTTCTATGCTAGAGGTACCCTGGGGGCCTAGCAGTACTCCCCCTCCCCATGCATGCGCTCAGTCATGTCACCCCACTACCCACCCTGCAGTCAACGGTGTCCAGCAGCTCACCACCTGCAGGGTGCTGACTGCCTGCTGACTGATAGTGTATGCTCTGGGTGTATGCCCATTGCTTCACAGCATGTACCAATGGGTGTACAGACATACCGTACACTGTCACTTGTTGGCTGGGCAGTAACTTGTGAGTCGGGAGCTCCAACCTGCTTCTGACTGGGAGGGGGGAGTGAGGTGGTGGGACTGAGTGTGTCGGTGGCAAGGGGGTTACCACTAGAGCACTAGGGTATGGTTAGCATAGGAAGTCCATGATCAGGCTGGGAGTAGGGTTTGCTGTATCACCAGGGTATACTTTTAACTGGGAAACTCACAATCAGGTATGGGGGGCAACTGGGCCACCAGAGCTAGGTTTAATACCAAGTAGACCACAATTGGGGAATGGTTCGGGTCCACTGGACCACCAGGGCAAGGTTTTATACCAGGGAGGCCATGACTGAGCAGGGGGTGGGGCACCAATGGACTAACATTGCTAGTTTTAACACTGAGCAGCCTGCAAATGGGCATGGGGGGTGCCAGTGGATCAGCATGGGTAGATTTTATACTGGGAAAGCCGTGATCAGACATGCAGTGGGTGCACTGCACCACCAGGTCTAGGCTTTATACTGGGAGCCCATGAGCAGGTGTTGTGGTGTGTTGATGCCGAGCATCATGGGACATTGGTCCATGAAGGATGGTGTCTGGGAGGGTGCTAGGTGTAAGCCACCAGTGATTGGCACATTTGCATGCAGATGAGGCTATAATGAAATTCAAATGACCCATTTAATAACTTTAAGTACATTGAAGTAAAAACTATTTAAATAGTGTAAATAACTTGTTTGGCAGTAATCCTATTATTTATACTTTACATGGGTGTTCAGTAACTGTACAATACTTGATCAAGAATCATAATAGGTTACAGATACATGTCAATCCTGTATACTAAGTGATCCTAAATAAGTGGCCATGCAAGTGACACAGTTAGTAAATGGCCTTTTTATCTATATTTCACAGCTCGTCAGAGGCACTCCCATCCTATTGCTGAGGTAGTACCAGCACAGAAAGAAGCTGTGGAGGCTGCAGAGTCTGACTCTGACTCTGTCATCCTTGTGGATTCAGACGGTAAGTAGAAGCTTGAAGTGATCATGTTAACTGTCTGCTATCAGTGTTTCTTGTGTATCACATTTGTGAAATTCTGCAACCAATCAGGACGAGACTCTGAAAAGTTTTCACTCGGTTTATAATGAGTACTGTTCAATGAGCTAAGTTAGACCACAGCAAAAAAAATATACTATATTGAGAAGCTATATCTCAGTGGGAAAAACAGCTTCTCCATATGTCAGGGTAATGGAACAGGGAAATCTTCACAGAAAGTG
This sequence comes from Neoceratodus forsteri, assembly GCA_016271365.2. Classification (NCBI taxonomy): domain Eukaryota; kingdom Metazoa; phylum Chordata; order Ceratodontiformes; family Ceratodontidae; genus Neoceratodus; species Neoceratodus forsteri. The sequence continues at coordinate 928,732,117 of CM057458.1, read as the reverse complement.
TAGTGGGAACTGAAACCTGTGATAAGTAAACTCTGAATATGGAATGAGTAAGTTGACGCATCAGCATCTTAAACAGTACATTAAGATGTGAAGGTAGGCACAGGTTGACTATGTAACCAATGTGCTTGCTAGGCATGTAGTCGTATTACTGCTGCAGACATCACTGCATGTGAAACTATACTGCTCAAACATGTAAAATACTTCTCAAACTCTTAGATAGCTGTTACATGTTTGTGTGGGTTTAGTGGTGATGCACAGCATTATCCGTTCCACTGGACTCTATCATGTTAACCGATTGTGCTCTTCTGATAACATATTTAATCCTGGTGGAACAGTGGAGTGTTAACACAACCCAATTATGTGATTTATGAATTAATCATCATCCCTACTAGGCAGTGTTCACATCTACCCCATAGTGGGCAATATCATGAAACTGTTTACTAGTGGGTGCTGGTAGTCCCTGACTCAGCTGCCCACTCAGTACTGGCAATGCACTGACACCCCCCTCTGCACCTTGGAACAGGTCCCCAGCTGCAAGGTACCTGGTTGGCTGTAGAGTGATAGCGTACAGTATGGCTGTATACAGATTGGTAAAGACTGTCGGAGAATAGACATGCAGAACACACTATAGTACACAGTCCCACTATATAAATTTAAGTATTCATTCATATGTTGGTACTGTGTAGGACACTACGGTGTGGATGTCCATTGGGACATGTTATGCAATAAGGGCATAGTGTCATGCTGTACAGTGTCACTCAGCAGTTGTGTGTCTGCCTTCTGTGTGTGCAACTGCTGCATGCCAGTGAGTGGGGGGCAGGGAGTAGGGTGACATGGCAGAGTGGGTGGGTGGGAAAGGGGGGCACCGTTATCCACCAAGTCACTCTTTCATTGTATTACCTGTGATTCGGGTGGATGCAGTCACTAGGATATCAGGAATGATGATCCATCTATAAAACTCACAGTTGGGATTGGGTAAGGTTCCACTGGACCACCATGGTTAATAATATCATGCAAAACCTCTGATCCGGAAATGGGTGGGGTTCAGTGGAACATGAGGGATATATATATATATATATACATATACGTGGTAAGCTTGCACTTGTGTGAAGGTAGTGTCCAGTGTACCACTATGGATATTTGTATAGAGCAAACCTGTACTTGGGCAACGGAGTTGGGTCCACTGAACTACGGCAGATATTTGTAAATAGTAAACCTGTGATTGGGTGAGTGGTGCGGGTCCACTGTTGTACCACTGATACTTTAAATGTTGACAGTCCATGATTGCGCAATGGGGCAGGTTGTTGTGAAGGGCATGGGGCCATCACTATCCAATGTTTAATGCATGCCAGTGCACCAGCAATAAGTTGGTGGTGATGAGTCTCCCTGCATGGAAATGGGGCTATAAAACCATATAAATGGTCCCATTTTCACCTTGCACCCATTATGTCATCATTTGCTTAGCCAGTGGTGAATAGCATGGTTGGTGTGCATAGCACAAACACTATTGCACTTCTCCATTGCTCTGCTACTCTCTGTCTAATTGTGATGCCACAGTGCCACTTTGCCATGTGCAATGTAGGTGGTCAAAGTGTTAAATTCAACGATGCTGGCCCATGGCCCAGCACCATTGGATATTGCTCTGTGGACGCTATGTGACATACCAGTAACGCTGTAGCCAGCGTTGTACCACAGTCTGACACAGGGTCAATATGCTGGACATTAAGTGTAATGCAATCTGAATAGTATTACTTTAAACGTGTTGTAGACAGCCACATACAGAATTGTACCATATACTTAGATGCCAGCATAACGGAATATGTTGTGTATGTCACATAGTTAAAGCATTCTTAGATATTGACATTTTAATATCATAATATTTAAATAATGTTCTCATTTTTGTTTATAGTAGCCAGACAGGCTGTGCCCATACATGTGGTCCAGGTGAAGCAGGAGGAAGGTGCAGGTTCTCAACGTAAGTATGACACCAAAGACATACAGAAAAAATATGATGCAAAATACATTGTGACAGCAAGTAATATCACACTAAATGGGCCCTGAATGCATAATCATTATAACTTATTGTGTGCAGTTCATGAACAGTATTATTCAGTGTAACAGGCCAGTATAAAGCCTGTCATGCACACCTCAAATTGTCAACTACGTTTTAAAGTCACCAATGTTCACAATGTGTCTGATTCATTCTTCTTAGTAAAACAAGAGTCAAACATTGAGATATCCTGAGTCTCTACATTATTCACACGAGTACTTACAAGATTAAGTGTCACGTTACATGGTAATATTTAATGTTGTGATGAAATACGAAAAAATGTGATTAATTGTATTAATTGTTTGGATATTGTGTTGCTTAACTAAATCTGTACAGGTGGTCTCTTACGAAAAGAGTAGCTGAAAGCGCTCAGAAGTAAAAATATTGAAAGCCTGAAGATTAAGTCAATGATAGCATATTTAAGATTGATAGAACATAGTTCTTAAATATTTGTACTAAACAGGCACAGCATAAAAGGTATTCTGAGATGTTGTCATGTTACAGAAATAATTGTAAAGGCCATTAAGTAAGATATTATGATTGAGATAACAGTGTTACAGTGTATGACAATCACATACTGTTAAGAACATGTGCACGAAAACAGTAGGGGTGTGATATTCAGACTGCACCAGGCTGGTCGCAAGTGTGGACACAGCGCAACTGGCATGTGCCAGGGCATTGACAGGGCAATATTCAATGGTGGTGTGACATGCCTCAGTACCATTGAATATTGCACTGTGGCCACCTACACTGTGGATGGCGTACTGGCACTGCAGCAGTGCAAGTGGCCAGAGAGTAGCAGGGGGGCATTTACTAGCGCAAGTGCTGTTACGCTATGCACATCAACCATAATATTCAGCAGTGGACATGCAAATGGGGCTATAATGCATGCAAGGTGCAAATGGGGCTATTAGCATGTGATTATGGACCCATTTGCATGCAGGTGCGACGATCGTCGGTGACTTGCGCCTGGTGCAGTGCCAGGCAGCGGCCATTGGGGACTGATGCTCTCTGATGCTCACCGGCAACGCGTCCCAATCCCCGATCATGGGCGTTCAGTGAAATAAATGTCACTGGTGGTCCAGTGGACCCTATCCCAAGCCCAATCATGGGCTTTTAAATAAAGAATAATACCTGGTGCCCCAGTGGACCCTATCCCCAGCACAATCATGGGTTTGAAGTAAACAGTCATCCCTGGTGGTCCAGTGGAGCCTACCCCCAACCCGACTGTGGTCTTTGAAATAAAGAATAATACCTGGTGGTCCACTGTACCCTATCCCCAGCTTGATCGTGGGCTTTGAAATAAAGAATTATCACTGCTGGTCTAGCGGTACCCCTTCACATCCCACCCACTCAGTTCTGCCATTGTGCTCCACCCTGGTCAGTAGCAGGTGATAGCACCACACCCACAACCCACCCGGTCACCCACCGATTGATAGCGTACAATACTACAGTACACCCATTGGTGCACAGTTTGGGCCAATGGGCATGCAGACCTTACTGTGCAACATAGTCCCGATATGTCAGTGGAGCCATTCACATATCGTTGTTGTGTAGTACAGTACGGTCTGCACACCCATTGGACAATGCTGTAGACCAATGGTCGTACATCCATACTGTATGCTGTCAGTCGGTGGCTGGACTGGTGGCTTCCAGGTGCAGTGCTGCTGCCTGCCGTTGATGGGTGGGGGAGGAGGGTGGCTGGACTGAGGGCGGGTTGGGAGGGGTACCACTGAACCACCAGCCATTATTCCTTATTTCAAAGCCTGAGATTGGGCTGAGGATAGGGTCCATTGGACCACCAGAGATATTTATTCTACTAAATGCCCACAGTTGGGCATTGGGGATTGGGCCCACTGGACCACCAGGGATTATCATTTATATTAAAGCCCACGGTTGGGCATGGCTAGGGGGTGCTACAGTGAAAAATGGTCCCGCCGTAGCTCGGGTGACCATGCACAGCTAGCAGCTGACGTGTTGTGCCACGCTATATGGCACATCACCTGTGGGTGGCCAGCTGTTGCTCCATTTTATTTTGTCTCATCTCTGTGAAGTGCATGTAGGAGTTGCACCTGCATGTGCTCAGCACATCCTGGGCTAAATATCAGGAATGTACAGAGTATGCATGGGCATGGCCTGCAACTTGCACCACACATACATTTCTGATGCCTACCACATCGGGATTTGTAACGTGCATATTCCCTTTTTTAACATCACACCGGGGCGCATCAGTGTGTTGTGCATGGCGCAACTCTGTTGCGCCATATGCAACCCTTTTGATTATCCCGCCATAGGTGTATATGTGTTTGTCTCATTGATCTTACAAGATAAAGCACTTCCAACTGTTACCTAGCTTACTGTCTTATTATATTTAGCAATGGATGCATAAAGCAAGGATTTGATACAAAAACTAAAATAGAATATAAGTGTGCCGCTTTTCGCTATTCCTGAAAACTCATGAAAGTAATATTTTTGTGATACATCACAAGTGAGAGACATGATATGCAGGCCAGCAAGACTTATTTTTTGATAATTTATGCTTCTATATATGTGCATACGAATGCAGATCTACATGTACTTAGAATACATAGAGGGAAAAAAACTCTATGTTACGAACTGCAACACAAAGAAATAGAGCTAAATGCTAAGCATTACATATTGATGGATATTTGCTTGTCTCTTTACAGAAAAATCTTGCAAAAGAATGTGCAAGGTCCACTGTCACTGTGTTCACAGGCTCGAGCGCAAGATTGATGGCTTGAAAGAGGAAACTGCTGTGCTGCGGGGGGGCAAGAAAAATTATTGTCCCGTTACACAGCACAGCAGACAACTATCAATCTTGTTCTTGAGCCTGTGGGCGCAGTGGCAGATGGGACTACACCCACCAGCACCAGCTCACCTGTACCAACAACATCTAGCCTTCCTGAGCTACAATGAGCAGCCTCCACAGCTCGACTGGTATCTCCCTCCCTTCCCATTCAGCCCTGGTGCAACAGCTTCCACTTTTTTTAATGCGCCTCCACACGGTGTCCAACTTTTGGACTGAGCTGCCTCGACCAACAACACACCTCTTTGCACAATGGACAGTATTTTTTTTTTTTCCATTTTTTTTTGGTTAATAATGGTTCAGTTTTATCATTGGAAAATTTCATATAAATCAATCTTTTGATTTCACATTTGTTTTTCTTACACTGTATTTTAATAATGTGTTAATGTTTCTGTTTCTTACTTTTATTTTAAAGAATTATCTATTTTTTATGTGTGAAAGATTTTATATGTTTGAAAAAGAAAACATTTTTATGCCATTTTTGTATGGAACAGCAAAATATTAATACAGTATTTTCTTAAGAAAACTGTTGCTTGTGTTTCATTCTTACTTAATGGGGAATATCCACTGAAAATCTAGCATTGAAAACTATAACTATCTCAGATATGATAAGAAGGGTCTGACACATGAAGTTCTATGATTCACCATAGTATCCATACAAGAAGTGATATAGCATGACCACAGAAGACAAAATCTCCTTTTTTCACACCACCAAACCCATATATCAAATGACATAGTGGGAGCACAGGGAAAAAACGATTGTGTCTTCAGCACTACATTCATAAACAAAATGAGGTTGTGGGACTACGGGCTCCGAAGGGCCCCACACTACTACTACTGTATAAGTACATCAAATAATGTGATGAAAGTATGTAAGTAAAAGGGCGAGAGTACAACCTTTGGATAAATACAGCTAATGATGTGCTGGAAGCATGGGGCCCGAAGAGGGCCTCACTCCCACCACCACATTTCCATTTACTATTAATAGTTCTAAACCTCAGAAAGAAGGGAAATTCAGGGCAAAAAACTCCATTTAATGCATCAGTTAGGGATGTTCCACAATGACAAAAGCAAGGAAATTCGGTGTTAGGGTTGAGAACCCTAACTCCGCATTCACCACCCCCTATACCACACACAAACACACACACACACACACACACACACACACACACACACATGCAAGTAGGTGGAGGACCAAGGCAACATGACCAATCACAGACAACCAGCAGCAGGTGACAGAAATAAAATACAACTGTCTAAATGTACTACAAGACATCCCCACCCACCAGACCAGGTACTGCATGCTCAGTGGAGAGCCACAGCAAAAGTGAGGCCATGTATACCAAATGTACACATCCCTGATTGCAGGTACATGCAACGTACCACACTTAATAACTATAGATCTTGGGATCCGGCAACTTTTGTACCGGTCGGATATACGGCTGAGGAGTTATTAAGCAACATCCGTGTGCGCAATTATGGTTTTTTGTGCATTCTTTGCTCATGCCTACAGGTCGCACAGCTTTGGCGACTGGTCCAAAAACTTCAGGGAACATGCGGCCAGGGTCTCCGATGTGCCTTTTGAAGATTTCGTGAAAAAATATTGAACGGTTCAAAAAGTATTCAAAAAACAAGTTCCCATTATAAGTCAATGGGAAAAGTTAACAAAAAGTTTGACACTTTCACAGATGCACTTTTCAGTGCTGCAAATGGCCCTAGTAGTGTAGCAAATCCACCATTTTTTTCAGTTACTGATCACAGAAATGCTTGGCATTTAAAATTGGGACCATCTAGGGACATAATTCTTTTTGAGTTTACCTGTTCAAGCCCTGAGGATGCAAACCATATGTCTTTATTTTGGGGTTAAACAACCAAGAAATATGTTTTGCAAATTTCTGGGAAAAGTAGTGTTGCAAAGTAGTGTCACACTTTTGACACTTTCACAAATTTTTGAGAAAGGTGTTGCAAATCATGACACTGCTTTTCTAGACTATGGCCAAAATGACAGGAATTATTTGCCACCCTGCTGCAAAAAAACGGTTTGGTCTTTTGGGCTGAAATTTGGAAGGAAGGCAGCCAACATCTCACAGATGTGCCTTTTGGTGGTTTAGTGACAAAATATTGCACGGAACCAAAGTTACAGTACTCTGAAGTTGGCATTTTTTCCCCATAGACTAACATGGTGGCGTCCGCCGCGCCTTAGGGGCTCGTATCTCGGAAACGGTGAGAGATACAGAATTTTTGTCAAGTATTTGAAAACCTAGCCAGGAAACTCATGAATCACATGAAATTTTAATTTTTTTTCTACGTCGTACGGTTAGTGAGATATTGCCATTTTAGTATTACAACTGCTCATTTTCTGCTCTGAGGCCCATTATTATGCATACATTCTTTGTTTTCACTATGTTTCTCAATGGAGTTTTTGGGTAAAAATACAGTGTGCACTTCAGTTACTGTTACACGTAGGCTTTACACTTGTATTTCCATGCCAGTTTGCGTTAGCGTTCTCATGTACGCCACCGTGCGCATTACCCTTTGTGTTTACGTTTGCATTTGTGCTACTGTCACCGTTTGTGTCTCCACTACTGTTTGTGTTTGTCTTTTGCTTAGCATCACCATGCACATTACCATTTCTGTTGGCTGCCGGCCTTCCGTTTTCATTTGCGTTTGTCTTTTGTTTTGCGTCATCTTTGTTCTTACCATTACCATTTGAATTTCCAATTGTGGTACCATCACCATGCACGTTACAGTTTGCATTTCCGTACATGCTTGCATTTTCGTTTCTGTTTCCTTTGGCGTTATTGTTGCTGTTACCATTACCATTTGCATTTACAATTGTGGTACCATGGCCATGTGTGTTGTGGTTTGCGTCTCTGTACATGCTTGCATTTGTCTTTCCGTTTCTGTTTCCTTTGGCGTTATTGTTGCTGTTACCATTACCATTAGCATTTACAATTGTGGCACTGTGACCATGTGCGTTATGGTTTGTATTTCCATATGTGCTTGCATTTGTGTTTCTGTTTCAGTTTTCTTTGGTGTTATTGTTGCTGTTACCATTACCATTTGCATTTACAATTGCAGTACCATGACCATGCACGTTATGGTTTGCATTTCCGTATGCGCTTGCATTTGACTTTCTGTTTCTGCTTCCTTTGGCATTATTTTTGCTGTTACCGTTACCATTTGTGTTTGCAATTGTGGTACCATGACCGTGCTCGTTACCACTTGCATTTCTGTGTGTGCTTGTGTCTCCGGTTTCGTCACTGTTCGCTTTAGAGTCACTTTGCGCTTGCGTTTCAATTAACGTTTGCGTCACCATGTGCATAACTGTTAGTGCTTGCGTTTGCATTGCAGTTAACGTTACTATGTCACAAGACATCATGGGGCCCGCACTCCCACTACCGCATTCTATTCACTTTTCATAGTCCTCGTTCTCAAAAAGAAGGAAAATTCATGGCAAAAAACTCTGTTTAATGCATCAGTTAGGGTTGTTCCAAAGCAACAAAAGTGAGAAAATTCGGTGTTAGGGTTGAAAGCCCCACCTTGCACCCCCAAGCCCGCACCCCCAACCGGCATTGGGGTGTGTGTTGGGGTCATCAATCCTAACTGTCACCCCATTCTCCTATACCTCAGCTTGCTTACACATGTGATAGAGTGAGAGTTAGGGCCGATGACCCCAACGCACACCCCGATGCCGGGTGGGGGGGCTGGCTGGGGGGTGCAAGGGGAGCTTAACCCTAACACCAAATTTCCTCACTTTTGTCGCTGTGGAGCAACCCTAACTGATGCATTAAACTGATTTTTTTCCATGAATATACGTATATATATGTTTCTTTGAATTTCTGCTTATGAGACATGGCAGAGTCAGCAGACCAATGCGGAAGACTAGCTTTTAAAGGGGCCTGACCTTTTGACCCTAAAGCAGTTGCTTGCTGGAGCTAAATAGCTAGAGTTTCCTTTTCTATGTTAACACTTATCTGCTAAACTTCCTGAAAACTGTTATAAAAAAACAGGCTATAACAAGCCACTGTCTTGAACTTAGGAAACTGGTTGTAAAATATTGCATTTTACGACATCAGGGGGGAAGCCAGTTCTGATAGATACCTGTGAAAATTCACACAGCTAAGAGAACTTTTTCAGGATGTTTTTCTGAACCATCAAAGGGGAATGCGACCATAACTTATGTTTTGATGAAAGGAGACTGTCTGTATAATTTGATATTGCTATCTTTACAGATTTCAAGCAATAAGATGAAACCATTTTGATTACACTTGGTCATGTTATAAACTAATTACAGGGCTAAATAGTGACCTCATGTGCTGTGACACCACAAGGAGATTGGGATTTTAACTTTGAATATTGCCAAGCTGGCTGAAAGGACTGTGGCTATCTCTTGTTCCAAACTTTGAAAGAATGGACACACTTGTGTTCTGGACTTAAGAGGCATTTCTCTCAAGAATAGGTAACACACAACTGAAAACTGAGTTAGAACTAGTAATTCAGTTACAAGGTAGTTTGTTTCATAATTTTCATTTATTTCTGACTGTGAGCATTAATGTAGATATGTTCTGTGTTTTGTATTTATTTACTATTTTTAATTTTAGTAAACTTTTTGGTTTCCTTAACCCTGCCTGAGACATTTTCTCATTTTGAGCTTGAATGCTGGAACAGTATTGCTAATTCTGTCATAACTGTTAAAGTGCTTATTGTGTCATCATATGCAGCCATGCTAAAAAGGATCTATGAAAAGATCCAACAAGGTAAGGAAATACCTAGGTCTCTATTGAGTCAGCAGAGCTTTGTGAACCAGGTTGGTTGTGGGCCTGCTAGGTCAAGTATTGTGCTGCTTTCCCTGAAGAGGATCTGATATTTGGACCTGTTGCCAGGGCTTTCTAGCTGAAAAGAGTTCACATTTGACCCCAGGTCTCAAGACTGGTAGTTGCTCAGACCAGTCCTCTTCAATGTCTTTATAAGCGACATTGCAGAAGGACTGGAAGGAAAAGTATGTCTCTTTGCAGATGACACTAAGATCTGCAACAGAGTTGATGTACAGGGTGGAGTGGAAAGGATGAGAAGGGACTTGGTAAGGTTAGAGGAATGGTCAAATGTATGTCAGCTTAGATTCAGTGCTAAGAAGTGCAAGGTAATGCACCTGGGAAACAAAAACCCAGGGGAAGAGTACACAATGGGGGGTGAGATACTAACAACAACAAAAATGGAAAGGGACCTGGGGGTAGTCATATCAGATGACCTAAAGGTGGGCAAGCAATGCAAGAGGGCAGTAAGGAGGGTTGGGGGATACTGGGATGCATAGGGAGAGGCATCACCAGTAGAAAACAGGAAGTTATTATCCCTCTGTACAGACAGCTGGTGAGACCTATCTGAGTACTGTGTGCAGTTCTGGAGACCCAATCTCTGCAAGACATAGACAGGATGGAAGCTGTCCAGAGGAGGGCAACTAAAATGGTGCAGGGTCTGCACTTGAAGACATATGAAGAGAGACTTAAGGAGCTTAATATGTATAGCCTCGAGGAAAGGAGGGAGAGGGGGACATGATAGAAACTTTCAAGTACCTCAAGGGAATCAACAAAGTCCAAGAGGGTAGCATCTTTCAAAAAGAGGTGTGCAAGAACAAGAGGCACAATTTGAAGATAGAGGGGGCGGCCTCAGAGGTAATTTAAAGTATTTTTTCACAGAGAGGGTTGTGGATGCATGAACGGCCTTCCGGAGGAGGTTGTGGAGTCAAAATCAGTGGTGGAATTCAAGCATGCATGGGATAGTCATAAGGCAATTCTGGGGGGTGGGGGTAGGAAGAAGTAGGCTGCTGGTTAACTAGGATCTGCAGCTTATCCAGTAGGTAGGGAAATGGGCAGACTGGGTGGGCCAAGCGGTCCTTATCTGCCATCAAATTCAAATTCTATGTAAACAGTAGGGTGTCCCTGTTTGTTCCGCTCTTCACGCACGAACCATGCACAAGGCAGTAGTGGTGCTTTCAGCTCAGCAAATGACAGTATCAGTAGGCTGAAGCACACACATACCCCAATAATAACTGGACCCAGAGCTTCTTAATCAATTTTTATTGCACCAACAGTACACCTGATGCATTTCGGACTAGAGGTCCTTTATCAAAGGCTAAAAACATAATGAACACACATCTCACTTATATACCAAATTATCTATGACATCACAGTGACAAAATTCAAATTCATTGGTTACTCATTAATGAACACCATCACCCTTAAAACCATTCTTAAATATTAAAGGCAAAAAAATAAATAAAATCATGAATAATTCAAAATCGAATGTTAAATAACAATATAAATACATATAAATACTAACATATCTACAAAACACATGATTTTATCTACAGTCCAAAAACGGTTTCAATTCCAAATGTGCATTGATACCTGATTTCTTATATGCATGCAAGTGTAAAATCCATTCATTTTCCTTTCTCAAAATTTTATTGCGGTAATTACTGCCTCTCGGACCATGAAAGATGTTTTCAATTCCTAAGAATTTAAATTCATGTTTTTGTAATTCTTCTCTGTTTTCAAAAACATGTGCTGCCGTAGCATAAGTTAAATCATATTTATTGATTGCTCGAACATGTTCCAAAACCCTAATCTTAAATGCTCTTTCTGTTTTACCAACATAAAATACTCCACAGTTACATTTCACCGAATAAATAACCCCCTGAGTATTACATGAAATCAATTGTCTAATGTGAAAGATTTTTCCTTGTCTACTAATAACACTAAAATCCTTTTCTTTCAGAATGTAATTACAAGCACTACAATTTTTACACTGCACACAACCAGTATAACTACCTAGCCAACTACTGGTGTGATTCATTGAGGATGTAAATGACTTCTCACTAGAGAGTCTTTCAATGTAAATGCATGCCTGTAAGTAAAAATGGGGGGCTGTGCACAAACCTCTCGTAAACCTGGTTCTACTGTAAGCACTTGCCAATGTTTTCTAATTATTTGTACTATCTCACGGCTTTGGGAACTGTATGTAGTTACAAAATAAAATCTTTGTTTTTTTTCCAACGTCTCAGTTTTGTCTACTAACAATACTTTTCTATCTGCTGAAACTGCAGCCTAACCTTTGTCTATAATTTTATCAGTATAACCCCTATTACTAAGTCGATTTTTTAAAACTACTGCTGCTGTTTCAAAATCAATTTGTTTACTACAGTTCCATTTTAGTCGAAGAAACTGTCCCTTAGGAATGTTTTCTACCGTATGTGCTGGATGACAACTTGTAGCAAACAATACAGTATTACCATCTGTAGGCTTTCGGAAAAGATTCGTACTAATTTGTCCTCCTTTATCACGGATTATCTGCAAATCCAAGTAGTTTACAGATTCTTCACTTACACAATATGAAAATTTTAAATGTTCATTTGTACCATGTAAGTAATTGACAAATTCTTTAAACATTTTTTCATCACCCTTCCAAATTAACATGATGTCGTTAATAAAATGTTTCCACAACAACATGTTATAGAAAAAGGGGTTACTATGATTATTGAAAACAACATCATGTTCCCACTGGCCCACATATAGGCTAGCCACTGATGGTGTACAAGTAGCCCCCATTGCAGTCCCCTTCGTTTGTCTATAGACATTCCCATCAAAAACAAAAACATTTTTAGTCAAAACATGTTTGAGAAATTTCAAAATCATAACTATTTCCTGGTCAGACTTATCCCCAGAACCATTTAAAAAATAAGCTGCAGCATCCATAGTCCCATCATGGGGCACATTAGTATGAAGTGCTTCGATGTCAGGGGTAACTAGCATGCAATCTTCCCCTATTAAAACTTCATCCAACACTTTTAGAACATCTTTAGTGTCCTTAATATATGATTGGAGTTTTTTTACATAATTATTGAGAGTAAAATCTACATACTGAGACAAAGGTTCTATTAGACTCCCAAGGCCGCTAACTATAGGGCAGTCGGGGTGGGGTTTGACTATCCTTATGCACTTTAGGTAGTACATAAAAAGTAGGTCTAACTGGATATTCAACTTTCAAAAACTTCCTAGTTTAATCTGTTATAGTTCCTTGTTTAAATGCTTTATCTATTGTCTCATCAATACATGTTTTATACTCCCACACCAGATCGAAATTCTATTTCTCATAAAATATTGTATCATTTAATTGCCTCATTACTTCCTGTTTGTACTTCATTACATCCCATAACACCACACAACCCCCTTTATCGTCTTGTCTTATGACAATACTAGGATCATTTTGTAGCAATTTCAAATCTTCATGTTCATTCCTAGTTAGGTTATTAAATGGCACACGTGGTGGATTTTGAAATAACTTCTCAAAGTCCGTTTCACATAAGTCTCTAAACACACTCACTGCGCTACAGAGAGGTGGGTTAAATACAGAGTTCGGCTAGAAAATCTTCATTTGAGCAGAGGGGTAAGTCAAATGATCTGTAACAAAATCTCTATCGATGTGTTTGTTGAAAAAAGCTTTTACATTTAAGTTTCTACACATCAAATGTAAATCAATGACAGTCTGTACAGGATTTAATAGAGTCGTTGGTGAGAAACTCAGACCTTTTTTAAGCAATGATGTTTCTGAATCAGTCAGCACATGGTCTGAGATGTTAATAATCTGAATATCTTAACTCACCTCCTCATTTTTCTGGCATTTCACCTGTTGCCATTCCTCTTCCAATTGTACCGTCCTCTCTGCTCGCCATGAATCACGTTTTTTCTGTCCCTTTCTTGTTTGTTTCCTATACCATAATTCACTAGCCTGGGGCTCCGGCGTAATTCTTTCTGTAATGGTTGTTCGAAGCTCTCCTGGTCTCTGTGAAAAAAACGACCTTGTGCAGAATTATTATCGTCACCTTCTGATCCACTTTCCTCTGTACTGTAGCTAAAAGAGACACGGGCAGGTCATTTCAAAATCCCCTTTCTTGTTTCCTTCTTCCACGAGTATACTCGATGATTTTCATAGTCACCCTTATCTCGAATAAATTTGGTTTGCTTGGCACTCTTCAATTCATGATCCAGTCTATCAATAAACTCCTGAAGTCTTTTATTACACAGGTCAAAACCTTTTGTGTCCTTATATTTCAAAACTTCTTTTTCAATTTGTTTCAAATCATCTTTAAGTGTGGCTTCTCTTTCTTTACTATACTTTACTATTAGCTGCATCAATCTGCTGCTAGCTTCACTTAGTATATTTTCCCACTCCTGCATAAAAACCGTATTATCTGTTCCAAATGCAGGGTTTTTAATCAATCTAAGACCCCTTGGTATTCTTTTAAGATGCAGATATGCTTCCAAGTTAGTAACATTCCAAAAAATCTTCCTTAATTGTTGCATAGTCCTTTCAAGTTCCCTGGACGCACCCTTCAGTGAATGAACATCTGTTGATGCAGGTTCAGGCTCATTAAGATCTATTAAGAATGGATTAACTGTGTTCACTTCAGTAAGTCATTTTTCTACATAAAGTAGAGGATTCTCACACTGAATTTGGTCATTTGGTGCCACTCCTCTTGTATTCATCATTTCCACTAATGCTCTCACGGTGTCCTGGGGTTTAATTTAAATTCCACACTGGTATATCCACTCGATAACCAAATACCTGTGCAACGGTTCCCAAACTTCAAATCTTCACACACGAACCATGCACAAGGCAGTAGTGGTGCTTTCAGCTCAGCAAATGACAGTATCAATAGGCTGAAGCACACACATACCCCAATAATAACCGGACCCAGAGCTTCTTAATCAATTTTTATTGCACCAACAGTACACCTGATGCGTTTCGGACTAGAGGTCCTTTATCAAAATGGGAATGTCTATAGACAAACGAAGGGGACTGCAATGGGGGCTACTTGTGCACCATCAGTGGCTAGCCTATATGTGGGCCAGTGAGAACATGATGTTGTTTTCAATAATCATAGTAACCCCTTTTTCTATAACATGTTGTTGTGGAAACGTTTTATTGATGACATCATATTAATTTGGAAGGGTGATGAAAAAATGTTGAAATAATTTGTCGATTACTTACATGGTACAAATGAACATTTAAAATGTTCATATTGTGTAAGTGAGGAATCTCTAAACTACTTGGATTTGCAGATAATCCGTGATAAAGAAGGACAAATTAGTATGAATCTTTTCCGAAAGCCTACAGATGGTAATACTGTATTGTTTGCTACAAGTTGTCATCCAGCACATACGGTAGAAAACATTCCTAAGGGACAGTTTCTTCGACTAAAATGGAACTGTAGTAAACAAACTGATTTTGAAACAGCAGCAGTAGTTTTAAAAAATTGACTTAGTTATAGGGGTTATAGAAACATAGAAACATAGAAACATAGAATTTGATGGCAGATAAGGACCGCTTGGCCCACCTAGTCTGCCC
Organism: Neoceratodus forsteri; assembly: GCA_016271365.2. NCBI lineage: Eukaryota > Metazoa > Chordata > Ceratodontiformes > Ceratodontidae > Neoceratodus > Neoceratodus forsteri. The sequence continues at coordinate 928,716,833 of CM057458.1, read as the reverse complement.
ATTTTCCTACCTAACAGATAAGCTGCAGATCCTAGTTAACCAACAGCTTACTTCCTCCTACCCCCCACTAGGACTGCCTTATGCCTGTCCCATGCATTCTTGAAGTCCCCCACTCTGTTCTTGACCCCACAACCTCTTCAGGGAGGCTGTTCCATGCATCCACAACCCTCTCAGTGAAAAAATGCTTCCTCACATTACCTCTGAGCCGTCCCCCTTCTATCTTCAAATTGTGCCCCCTTGTTCTTGCACATCTCTTTTTCTGGAAGATGCTACCCTCTTGGACTTTGTTAATTCCCTTGAGGTACTTGAAAGTTTCTATCATGTCCCCTCTCTCCCTTCTTTCCTCAAGGGTATACATATTAAGCTCCTTTAGTCTTTCTTCGTATGTCTTCTGGTGCAGACCCTGCACCATTTTGGTTGCTCCTCTGACAGCCTCCACTCTGTCTATGTCTTGCAGAGATGGGATCTCCAGAACTGCACACAGTACTCCAGATGGGGTCTCCACCAACTGTCTGTACAGAGGGATAACAACTTCCTGTTTTCTACTATTGATGCCTCTTCCTATACATCCCAGTATCCCCCCAGCCTTCCACATTGCTTGCCCACCTTTAGGTCATCTGATATAATTACCCCCAGGTCCCTTTCTATTTTTACTGTTGTCAGTATCTCACCCCCCATTGTGTATGCTTCCCCAGGGTTTTTGTTCCCATGTGCATTACCTTGCACTTCTTTGCATTGAATCTGAGCTGCCATACATTTGACCATTCCTCCAACCTTGCCAAGTCCCTTCTCATCCTTTCCACTCCATCTTGTGTATCAACCCTGTTGCAGATCTTTGTGTCATCTGCAAAGAGACATACTTTTCCTTCCATTTCTCTGCAATGTCACTTATAAAGACATTAAAAAGGACCGGTCCCAGTCCTGAACCCTGCGGTACCCTGCTAGTAACCCTCCTCGCCACTGTGTACTCCATTTACTACTACCCTTTGAGTCCTGTTGTCTAGCCAATTTTTTATCCAGGCTACCACCTTGGGACCCACTCCAAGGCTGGCTATCTTGTGTATTAATCTTTTGTGTGGGACTGTATCAAATACCTTGCTAAATCTAGGTAGGCCATGTCCACAGCCCCTCCCTGGTCTACTACTTTGGTAACCCAGTCAAAGAAATCTATTAGATTCATCTGACATGACCTTCCCATCGTGAATCCATGCTGCCTTGGGTCCTGTGCCCCACTGGCCTCTAGATACTCAACAATTCTTTCCTTCAGAAGTGATTCCGTCATTTTCCCTACCACTGAGGTCAAACTATACTGATAAAATTATAGACAAAGGTTATCAGGCTGCAGTTTCAGCAGATAGAAAAGTACTGTTAGTAGACAAAACTGAGACGTTGGAAAAAACAAAGATTTTACTTTGTAACTACATACAGTTCCCAAAGCCATGAGATAGTACAAATAATTAGAAAACATTGGCAAGTGCTTACAGTAGAACCAGGTTTATGAGAGGTTTGTGCACAGCCCCCCAATTTTACTTACAGGCATGCATTTACATTGAAAGACTCTCTAGTGAGAAGTCATTTTACATCCACAATGAATCACACCAGTAGTTGGCTAGGTAGTTATACTGGTTGTGTGCAGTGTAAAAATTATAGTGCTTGTAATTACATTCTGAAAGAAAAGGATTTTAGTGTTATTAGTCAACAAGGAAAAATCTTTCACATTAGACAATTGATTTCATGTAATACTCGGGGTTATTTATTCGGCTAAATGTAACTGTGGAGTATTTTATGTTGGTAAAACAGAAAGAGCATTTAAGATTAGGGTTTTGGAACATGTTCGAGCAATCAATAAATATGATTTGACTTATGCTACGGCAGCACGTTTTTGAAAACAGAGAAGAATTAGAAAAACCTGAATTTAAATTCTTAGGAATTGAAAAAGTCTTCCATGGTCCGAGAGGCGGTAATTACCGCAATAAAATTTTGAGAAAGGAAAATGAATGGATTTTACACTTGTGTGCATATAAGAAATCAGGTATCAATGCACATTTGGAATTGAAATTGTATTTGGAATGTAGATAAAATCATGTGTTTTGTAGATATGTTAGTATTTATATGTATTTATATTGTTATTTAACATTTGATTTTGAATTATTCATGATTTTATTTATTTTTTTTGCCTTTAATACTTAAGGATGGTTTTAAGGGTGATGGTGTTCATTAATGAGTAACCAATGAATTTGAATTTTGTCACTGTGATGTCATATGTAATTTGGTATATAAGTGAGATGTGTGTTCATTATGTTTTTAGCCTTTGATAAAGGACCTCTAGTCTGAAATGCATTAGGTGTACTGTTGGTACAATAAAAATTGATTAAGAAGCTCTGGGTCCGGTTATTATTGGGGTATGTGTGTGCTTCAGCCTATTGATACTGTCCCTGTTTGTTCCCTGTTCATGAATCGCACTTAAAGGTTGGGCACTGTGGTAGCAGAAGGCCTGATCCCAGGAGTGCATTTGTGACAGATCTTGTGAGCAGTGGTGGGATCTGAAAGATTTGTTTGCATACTGTGCACTTATTTGGTGACATGAGCATTAACAGTCCAGAGTGTTAGATTGATAAACTGTAACAGTTCATACACAAACAAGGCAGAGATTTAAAAAAAAGAAATATATCATTTTGGTTACAGTCTACATTCCCTACCTGTTTTATTTTTTTGGGGGGAGCAAGCTAGTGTAGCCATAAATTATGGAAGATGATGGCTTCCACCTACAGCAAGTACACTGCGGAATACCTGAAGCAGTTGTGCCAGAAAAGAGGAGTCCGGTGTGAGGGGTGAACCAAACAGCACCTTATGGAGGCTCTTGTGGCAGTCAAAGCACAAGCAACTGCCCAGGACCTCAAGTCACAGTGGGTGACTGAAAGAGACCACACCTTCAGCATAGAAGGGCCAGGGTCCATTGCAGTGTCCAGTCCCAGGGAGGAGGACAGCAGGGCCAGTGTGAACTGAGAGCCACAGCAGCAGGGGAAGGTCACCACAATACTGAAATCTGAAGGGATCAGGCTGCAGCTAGCATTGAGGAGAATGGAGTTGGAATTCGAATAGAGGAAGTTCCAGATGGAGCTGGAAAAGCAAAGAAAAAGAAACCAGAACTGGATACAGGCTGAGGAAAGAGAAAACCAGCTTCAGAGAGGCCGAGCAAAAGGAGAGAGAGTGCCAGAGGAAATTTGAACTGGAGAAGCTACAACTCCAAAGACCAGTGCCAGAGCAGGTAAGTGGCATGGGTGAATCTGGAGCTCCAGGACTGGGTTACAAGTTAAATTCTAAATTAACAGCTGAATTTAAAGAGTGGGAAGGCATGGATGCATTTTTAAATTAATTTGAATAGGTATACATTCTGGCAAAAATTCCCAGAGAGTCCTGGAGATTCCAGCTATCCCCGCTGCTACCAGGAAAGATCGTGGCACATTGGGTCACATGGACAATCGGGAATGTAATGATTATGCCAAACTTAAAGCTGCATTGCTAAAAATGTATGACTTGACAGTTGAAGGGTACAGAGTTAAGTTCTGTAAGCTCAGAAGAAGCCCTGACATGAGCTATGAGGAACTAGTCACCAAGTAACGTCAGTTTTTGAAACGTTGGTGGGAAGGGATCAAAGCAGAAAACTGAGACTGTAGTACTTTTGGAGCAATTCTTTTGGGCTTGCCCAGCAGAGCTGAAAACCTGGCTGGAGGACTGAGATCCAAAAGCAGTGCAGGAGGCTGCCGAGCTCTCAGACCGCTATGCCAGTAGCAGGCCTGCTCTGAAAGGAAGTTGGGGGTATCAGTGCAGAAAAGGAAAAGCACGTCTTCAGGGCAACTAAAACCCTCACTGTCTCCCCAGAAAGTGGGCAGCCTCAGGTTACAAAGAAAGGATTTGTCTGATAAAAGAAATGATGATTGTTGGTTTTGCAAACAACCTTGGCATATCGCAAGACAGTGTCCTAAAAAGAAACAGAGTGCACAAAGTGATGCTGGGAAAGAGGTGTTTTTTTGTGTATCCCTGAAAGCATGCCAGTAAACATGAGGGGCACATATACCCAGCTACTGTGAATGGGGTGTAAACCCATGGGTTGAGGGACATGAGGGCATCCTTTACTTTGGTAAAAGGGGATTTGGTTGAGCCTGAACAGCTTATACCCAATCAGCTTGTTACAGTACATGGATTCACTGGGGAGGAGAAAACTTGCTAGTGTTCTCCTGGACTGGGGTGAGACAGGAGAGACTGTGTAAAAAGTTGCAATGGCAGAAAATCTGGCCCTGTATGTTATTATAGGGAACAATCTCCAAGATGGGGGTGATGTGTGCAGTTATCCACAGTCAAATGGCAAAGGCCAATTGTGGTTCCCTGGACCCCATAGAAGCCCCTGTGGAAAACACTGGGAGGCTGATTCCCAGCCTGAGTCTCCTGACATGGAGAATAATGAAAAGGAGGTAGAAATTCCCCAGGTAGCAGTTAACAAAACAGCTACAGAAGGTTACTCTGAGGAGGGAGGGGTAACCAGTGGTCAGAGGGCTAGGGATGGCAGTGACCCTGAATGCCCTGATGCTAGATCTAGGGACCCTAGTTTAGAAACTGAAGGGGACCTGTTCCATGCTTTGGGACTATGTAAAAATTTTGCAGCTGCTCAGAAAAATGACCCTAATTTAGAGAGACTGAGGGCTTGTGCAGAATCTGATGGGACACAGGGAGGTGACGGGAGACATAGAGTGTATTGGGACAATGGATTGCTGTATACACAGGATGTAAGGACAGAGAAGGGGTGATGGGCAGGCAGCTTCTCGTTCTGCAGGGGTACCGTGAGCAGTTGCTCAAGATTGCTCATGATATCCCCATGTCTGGAAATCTAATAATCGCATGCACTATGCAGCAGTTGGCCCAGCTTCACCCAGCAGGTGAAAGAATATTGCAGGTCTTTTCACCGTTGTCAAGAAATAGGGAAGGCAGGTAGTAAAATCCAAGCTGCCCTAATTCCCTTGCCCATAGTGGAGGAGCCATTCCAGAGGGTATAAATGGATATTGTGGGGCCTTTGAATAACCCCAGCTCCTCTGGGAAGAGGTTTATCCTAATAGTGGTGGATTATGCCACCCGGTACCAAGAGGCAGTCGCCCTATCCTCACTGATGACAGACAAAGTGGCAGATGCCTTGCAAGGCATTTTCTCCCTTGTCAGGTTTCCACAGGAGGTTATCACTGGTCAATGGGGTTCCTTCATGTCGGACCTGATGAAGTGTTTGTGGGAAAAATGTGGGGTGGTGCAGAGATCCACGACACCTAATCACCCGCAAGCCAATGGACTTGTGGAAAGGTTCAATGGTGTCCTAAAATCGATGCTGCAAGCATTTGATGAACAGCATGGGAGGGACTGGAAGAAATACCTTCCCTACCTATTGTTCACATACAGGGAGGTGCCCTAAGAATCAACAGGGTTTTTTCCCTTCAAACTCTTATATGGACGCAGGGTGCAAGGGTCCCTAGACTTGATCTGGGAGGATTGGAAAGGCAAGCACACTACCCAGGGAATTCCCATAGTGGACTATGTCCTTAAGTTTAGGGAAAAGCTGAAGGAGCTTGTGGGAACAGCTCAGAGCAACTTGGGATCTGCCCAGCAGAAGCAAAAGGTATGGTATGACTGCAGAGCCAGAACTCGCTTATACACTGTGGGTCAAGAGGTTATGATCCTAATCCCTGTCCAGAAAGATAAGCTGGAGGCTGAGTGGGCAGGACCGTACAAAGTAGTCAGACAAGAAAATTATGTAAATTACATTGTGGAACTGCTTGACAGGAGACATACCCAATTGTTGTACCATGTCAGCATGATGAAGCCATATGCAAATAGTGCTGACATGGTCTTTGCAGTGTGTGGTCCTGGGGAAGGGACAGATGAAGTAGACCCCCTTCTGGACTTGCTGGAAGAAAGCAAGTGGCAGTCCTCTGTAAAGGCAATCAAACTGTCACCCCAGTTGACCCCGGATCAGATCCAGGAAGTAAGGGAGGTTTTAGCAGACTTTGCCCCATTGTTTACTGCCAAGCCTGGACTAGTCCCCTTAGGGAAACAAGATGTAGATACAGGTACACAAGCACCCATACAGCAGACAGCATATCGGGTGTCAGAGGCCATCTGAAAGGACATTAGGAGGGAGGTGGAGGAAATGCTGGATTCGGGGTAATGCAGAAATCCCACAACCTCTGGACCTCACCCATAGCCCTCATTCCCAAGCCAGATGGTTCTACTCATTTTTGTGTGGACTATCGTGGGCTCAACACTGTCACAAAGTCAGACACCCACCCAGTGCCATGGATGGACAAACAACTGGACAAGTTGAGAGGAGTGACCTATCTTACCACCATTGACCTGAAAAAAGGATATTGGCAGGTGGAGTTAACTGCCAGATCTAGGGAGAGGTCAGTCTTCATCACTCTGATAGGGTTATCTGAGTTCAAGGTAATGCCTTTTGGAATGAAGAACACCCCTACCACCTTTCAAAGGTTGGTGAACCAGGTGTTACATGGTACTGAAGAGTACACAGTGGTGTACCAGGATGATATTGACATCTTCAGTGCTAGCTGGAAGGAGCACCTGTTTCAGCTTAAGGAAGTGTTGAGCAGGATACAGAGGGCCAGGATCACTGTCAAACCTGAAAAGTGCCAGGTGGCCTTGGCTGAGGTGGCATGCCTAGGGCATGTAGTAGGTCGGGGATAGCACCATACTAATCAAGTAAAGATTGAGGTAATCAAGGTGTAGCCCAGACCTGAAACAGAGAAGCAGGTTCAGAGTTTTATAGGGGCCGCAGGGTACTATAGAATATTTGTATAAAACTACAGTGCCCTGGCAGATCTCCTATCTGGCCTGCTAAAGAAAAGAATGCCTGAAAAGATAAACTGGGAGCCAGCCTGTGAACAAGCCTTTACACGGCTAAAGGAGGCACTGTGCAGTGCTCCTGTATTAGCCAGTCCAGACTACAGTAAACCATTTGTAGTCCAGACAGATGCTTCAGATGTGGGTATTGGGGCAGTACTTAGCCAGACTTCTAACCAAGGGAAAGATCACCCAATAGTGTACCTCAGTAAGAAATTACTCCCAGGGAGCAGGCTTATTCTACAGTGGAGAAGGAATGCCTTGCAATGTTGTGAGCACTGAAGAAATTAGACCCATACCTATATGGGCAGCACTTTGAGGTACAGATGGATCATGATCCCCTGGTTTGGCTGGCACAAATGGGTAAAACGAATGGTAGGCTTTTAAGATGGAGCCTTGCATTGCAGGGTTATGACATGATTGTCACTCACAGGGCAGGGGCAGCAAACATGAACACATATGGGTTATCCCAACAGTTAGACAGTGAACTGAATTTGGGGAACTCATCCCATGCCTAGGAATAGATTACCCCTAAGTTCAGTCTAGGAGGGAGGAGTGTGACAGAATAACTGTCTACTAGTTATGTCTATATAATTTATAACTGTCTGCTAGTTATGTCTATATAATTTATATATATATATATATATATATATATATATATATATATATATATATATATATTTCTTTGAATGTCTGCTTATGAGACATGGCAGGGTCAGCACACCCATGGGGAAGACTAGCTTTTAAAGGCGTCTGACCTTTTGACCCCAAAGCAGTTGCTTGCTGGAACTAAATAGCTAGAATTTTCCTTTTCTGTGTTAACACTTATCTGATAAACTCCCTGAAAACTGTTATAAAAAAAAACAGGTTATAACAAGCCACTGCTTTGAACCTAGGAAACTGGTCATAAAATATTGCATTTTATGACATTAGGAGGGAAGCCAGTTCTGGTAGATACCTGTGAATATTCACACAGCTAAGAGAACTGTTTTTCAGGATGTTTTTTCTGAAACATCAAAGGGGAGTGTGGTCATAACTTATGCTTTGATGAAGAGAGACTGTCTGTATAATTTGATATTGCTATCTTTTCAGATTTCAAGCAAGCAATAAGATGCAACCGTTTTGATTATACTTGGTCATGTTACAAATTAATTACAGGGCTAAAAAGTGACCTCAAGTGCTGTGACATCACAAGGAGGTTGGGACTTTAACTTTGAATATTGCCAAGCTGGCTGAAAGGACTCTTGTTTCAAACTTTGAAAGAATGGACACATTTGTGTTCTGGACTTAAGAGGAACTTTTGTCAAGAATAGGTAACACACAACTGAAAACTGAGTTAGAACCAGTAATTCAGTTACAAGATGTTTTGTTTCATAATTTCCATTTCTTTCTGACTGTAAGCATTAATGTGTATATGTTCTGTGTTTTGTATTTATCTACTATTTTTAATTGTAGTAAACTTTTTGGTTTCCTTAATCCTGCCTGAGACATTTTCTCATTTTGAGTGTGAATGCTGGAACAGTATTGCTAATTCTGACGTAACTGTTAAAGTGTTTATTGTGTCACCATATGCAGCCTCACGAACAAAGATCTGTGTAAAGATCCAACAAGGTAAGGAAATACTTAGGTTTCAATTGAGTCAGCAGGGGATTTGTGAACCATGTTGGTTGTGGGCCCACTGGGTCAAGTATTGTACTGCTTTCCCAGAAGAGGGTGTGATATTTTGACCTGTTGCCAGTGCGTTCTAGCTGAAAAGGGTTCATATTTGACCCCAGAACTCGAGACTGGCAGTTGATTGGACCTAAAATAAACAGGAGGGTGTCCCTGTTTATCCCCTGTTCACAAATCACACTTAAAGATTGGGTACTGTGGTAGCAGAGGGCCTGACCCAAGTAGTATGTTTGTGACAGGGCACACAACAGGACAATAAAAAAAAGTAAAAGTGTTTATCTGCTCTGGGACCAGGAATAGAACCTCTGTTCACAGCCACTCTGTTGCCTGCCAGCGCTGATGGCCCTACTCCCTGAGCCACAGCAGCTCGGAGGACCCCCTTCCGGCAGACCTCTTACCCTCTTTCCCAGAAACAGCTACAGGGTCGCATGCTATATCCATTGTGTGGCATTGTGTACCCTGTAGTTGTTTCAACTTGTGTTGTTCCTGTTGCGTGGTTTCACCCTGCTACATTCTCCTTGCAAGAATGTCACCCAGTTGGCATTGCCTTCACGCAGATCTGAGCCTAGTCTGAATGGGATGTCTCTTTTGGCCCAAGATAACTGGATATGGAAGGATACAAAAAGGATATCTCCTACTAACATGAGAGGGGTCTCAACTGAACAAGCATATCTATGTGCACGTGGCTTGCATGGTTCTGTGGATAACACCTCGGTGTTATTGGTCATTTGGTGGTGGCTAATCAAAACTAAGGGCATACAAACCTATGTGCATAATTGCATTCCTTGTATACACACCAATCCCAGAAGGACACATGGACGAGATATCCAACTACATGTTCTTGCCTCTGGAATTTGGGACAGAGTGTATGTGGACTTTATAAGACCATTACAGACAACAAAGGGAGGATATAGACACACTTTAATTGTGGTAGATCAATTTTCTGAACACGCCTTCATTTTCCACTCTAAAGATAATACTGTCACCGCCATCATCAGCCACTGTTTAAAGACCCTTAGCCCTGGCAACAGAGTACACCCCCATTATCAAAACAGACAGAGGCAGACATTTTAAAATTGAAATAACCAAAGGCATTTGGGGGTCTTATGGGTAAAACAGCTGTTGCATGTCCCATACTACCCAAAAAGTTCAGGAACGGTGGAAGGACTAAATCAATCCATTAAAATAGCTGAACAAAAGTGTTGCAGCCCAGATGAATGAAATGGACAGATTTAATACCTTGGGATTTGATGGGTATATGAAATCAAGTGCATTCAGTAACTAGTTTCACAGAATTTTAACTATTTTACAGCCAAAAGATGAACACACCATTGTCACTAGCTTTTGCTTCCTTTTCAGTTCTTCCAACAATTTATTCCTTTCTTAATGACATTTAAGCTGCATGGAGGATCAGAGTGTGTAACTACTCTACCAATTGCATCATTAGGACACACACTTCTCTAGATGGATCCCAAAGGTGGGAGCTATGGTGATATGGAAGACCCACTTTAGGAAGAAGTCTTCAATCAAGATACCACCCACTAATACCGATTTAGAAGATTTTAAATTCCAAGACATCAGCAATATTACATAAAGGACTGGAGAAAGTTGTTTCTATTGCACAGTTGAAACCAGTGCCAAAATGCTAATAGTCTTTTATCTTTTTATCTTTGGGACTGTTCTTTGGTTGGTAACTGTTGTACTTTGTGTGGTTAAAGTTTCCTTATACTGTATTTATCTTATACTGAAAAATGGGACATAGATCCCATAGTTAATGACACCAATTACCATGATTATTCCTATGGTACAACCAGTTTTACCTGAAATTTAGATTCAGTTTTGGCATCAGAACATCTTAGGTTCGAGTTCTATATTTTTATGCTTCTCAAAGAAATTATAGAACTCAAACCTACAGTATATCAACAGAACTTGATGAAGGATTTGTTCAACTTCAGTGAGCATCATGCAATATGATTCAAACCCTGCTTTTTAATCCAGAAAAGCTATGGAATACCATGTGTAAAGTACAATCTTGGCTAGGCAACACTGTACCTTGGTTACATCAGCATTCTTTTTTTTAATCCGATTTGCTTTTTTCTTACAGGGGGCACACAACTTCAAACATGCAAGCGGAGAATTTAAGATTGCATACCCCCTTTACCCCTCACTACTCCAGATCAGAATTAACATTCCCAGGAATAAACGAAGTTTTCCTTTTAACATCAGAGAATGAGCAACCTCAGCGATAACTACTCAGAACTATTTAACATTGTAATGGACAATATATTTTGGGACAATTTTGATATTGCTTTCATAAAAAAATATACTTGGCAACTACATGTCTGCTTCATCTGATAGGATACAAGCTACTTTAAAACCCTTTTTATGAATGTACAACTACAACTTCCCCTTTTGTGCAATGTTGTTTATGTCTAAGATGGTTTAAGAAAACACAAAATGACACCTTTACTGTAAACCATCTGTGGTGCTGCCACTATGTCAATAGCCCTACTGCGTAACATCAATTAACCTCTATATTTGCCCATTCTGGCCTCTGCTTTTACAGAGCCAGATGGCCATATGAGGGGGAATGATACCAGGGAAGCTTTCCCCAAGGATCTTGGTCTGAGCAAAACTCAGTAAGACTAAGCCCTGTAAGGTTCAGTTAGATGGAAAATTACAGAAACTGAAAAACTATTAAAAAAATCTGTAAAATGACAAACCTCAAAGCAGCAATAAGAAGTCTAGATGACTAGTTTTAATCACTTTACCTTGTTTTATTTAAACTCCAACAACCACGTGGTTGCCGTTACATTTTACCCTTGAACAACCATGTTGTTGCTGTTTCCTCAAGCAAGCCCCTGCAAGAAGAATACAAAAATCCCAGACTTTTGATAGGTGAGAGGACTGTAGGAGCAGACTTGTGGAAGACAGCTGCTTACTGCTGAACTTAGGTGGGTATTGGCTGCAGGCTGCTGGCAGGCCACAGTAGGGTAAGCATATGGTCAGCTCTTGCTTCATGCATTGATCATCTCTCGTGCAACTTGAATTAGTAGCTAAGACTATATATCTATAGGACTGTTAATTTAGGGGGGACTTCTTTATGGTATGGCAACACATACTATTAAGCAGCTTAATTAGGCTAGTTTGCCTTTTCTCTTTGTAACTTAGATTAGTGGTCAGGTTTATAGGCTTATAATACTGCCAAGTCTGGACATAGTAATCTTGGGATGTAGCTTTTGCTGGGTTAGGAAATAATAGCTTTTGTCAGATAATTTTTGGTAAATCTTTCTGATATGAAATTGTGTGTATGTACTCTTATCTAGTTAAGTGATAATATTAATATAAAATATAATAAAATCCATTTGAATTATGCCAGTATGCTCTAGGGGCTAGATTTTCAAAATCACATAAATCGGCAAAAGTGCGGGGCAAAACTGTAGTAAGTAGGGCTTCACTCGTGGAGCCAGTTTTCCTGCATGCACCAGATTCTCAAAGAAGAGCCAGTTTATAATGATCTCCATGATTTATGGCAGCTTGGGACCAGGTGAAACATCTCCGGCAGCTGTACATGCCACCCATGCAGAGCACAGGCTGAAAATAGGAATCTCCGCAGGTGCTGAGGTTTTGTCATGCAGCGGCGGCTGTGGAGTGTGACTTAGTCCCTTAACAGCTGAATATTGGGCCCCTTATACCTACAAAATAAAGTACTTATTCTGTGTCATATCTGAACTGGTGTGAGGAGAATGGGTGAATGGTGGTGTGGAACCACTAATCCACTAGGGATGTAGCTTTTGTGGGTGGTGGACCACTTATTCACCAAGGAGGTAGCTATTCTATGGAGAATAGGTTATCTGGGGTGGGGAGACAACTTGGCATGGGGGGCACAGGGCTGGTGGCTGCAGTGAAGCTGCCCTACCTTTGGGGAATGAGGGCACAGACCTAGTGCCTAGATAAGAAGTGTTTTTGGCAGCAGTAAACAGCACCACTCTAGGGGCTGTTCACTGCTGATTAAAACCTTTTAATATACCTCTGCATTGGTATACATGAGGGCCCCCTCATTTTTAGAGATGCAGCAGTATCATTGTCTGGTTTGGGCAACACTCTGGGGACTCTGAATATTGTTCCTCCCAGAGCTCAGTGCAAACCCAGGTTAGCGATGACACTAACCTTTGAATATGGGGACCATGGTGTGGATAGAATTGTTTTAACATGATTCAGCTCTCTAATAGAAAGTACAGGGGGTTGTTGATATAAGAAGATCAATACTAGGTCTATGACATCTTGTTTATAAATTTTTACCTGCATAAACTCTTTGCACTTAGTTATATATCCAGATATAACTCCTACTTTATGATTACTTCTCCTCAGCACTTAAACACAGTAATGCATTCACATGTGCATGTTTATGTAATGCAGCATTCTCTCTGTGCAGTTGAATATTTGATATATTAAAGAGCAGGTTTCTACTGGTCGTTTCTGTAACTATCCCTTTATAAACATGTGGTTTACTGTGTACAGTAAATTAACTGAATTTCAAATCTGTTTACCTTTTTTGCATTGATCTTGTGTTTTTTAATCATATTTTCAGCATCTTCCAAATACTCCTGAGCGCTGCATGTGTTGTTCGTAAAACTAGAAGTAATAAAAGTTAAGGAAATCGTGTCTACTTCCATTTTGCAGTACTGATTGGGAGCGCAATTTGAATACTGAGGTTTGCAGATCGCAGGTCACATCTATTCATAAGTACGTTTTACTAATCCAAGTAATACAGTAGTGTGTTTGTGCCACCCGAATACTGCCTTGTTTATCAGTGTCTGTGGTGTTTGATTGCCGTTTATGATCAACGTATTGTCTTTTTTGCTATGATGTCCCAATCAGTTCTGAGTCTATTGATATCAGTGCCTTAACATTGAAACATAGAAAAAATCATCTGCTGCTTATTTTATGCCACAACATTATTGTCCAAGTTCTGTCCGCACAATAAAGAGAATAATGAATAGGGTAGTGTTCATTACTGAGGAGTAATACCATCAAGAGGTTCTGGACACAGGAACCTCAGTAGTGAAGCTTGAGTGGCTCTAGTGTGTCCAGAACCTCGAGATGGTAGGACTGCACAGTAATGGACACTACTCTATCTGTTATTTTTTTTAATATATGGATCTGAGGAGGGAAATGGAGAATGTACAGTGAACTCAATGTAGACAATGTGGTTTTCCTAGGTTGGGGTCCAGGGTGATGAGGAAGGAGAAGGCATCCACGGGCCTGGCATTGTACATCCTCATGTTGGTGGTGATTTTTGGCAAGTGGGTTGTCTCACCTCTTCCTTTGTCAGATTTACCTGAGACAAGTAGGACCATAATGAGCAGTAGAAGGATTGCCAAGCACTGCATGGTGAGAACGCGAACAAAACAAAAAAATGCTGCTGTTAGTGCCAAGGATTTCTCTTGCTAAGTGAGAGGGTGAGCCACCATGTTTTGTAAGTTGTTCTACCTGCCCACACTAGAAAAGCAGCCAATGGGAAGGCATGCTTACAAAGACGTGGGTGGCAGACTTGCGCTTGTGCTGTGGAGGTTTGGTGATAATAGTATAGTTTAAGTATGGAACAATGGTATTACTGTATCTGAACAATGCTATTATCAGTTATAAAGTGTACTATTATTGCTTTGGGAGTGATGGCATTACCAGAAAATTTTTGTATGCTTTACAATGGCATTAATTTAACAATCCATATATTAAAGTGTTATAAATCCTGAATACAGCAGCCTGAAATTCTCGGCTGCATGCTGCATGCACTTCTTTAGTAATCCATGAAGCCATAGTCATTGATGCGTATAGTTGCATTGTGTGGGCTAAGCTTCTATATGATGAATCACCCTAAAGTAATGAAGCAGTGATGCTGTGAATTAAACATTCTTGTGTAAAGTTATTTTTTTAAATGCTATTCATTCCTGTGTGTCAATCTGTGTGACAAAATGGGTGATGCAGTGTGTGTGAGATAAAATGAGGCAATGTCCTGACTTACAATCTGGTGTGTGTCAGGGTTGAAACGTGATGCAAATCCACCAAAAGTACCATGCAAACACAGGGACAGGTGCAGAACTGAGGGTAGCCAGCCCTAAAGTTACTTTGAGTCTAAAAGAAAACTGCACTTCACAGAAATAAATGCCACAAACTGTTTGCAGGTCATTTGCATGAAAACAGGATCTATGCTCCTGAAGAGTTCATCTATTCCTGTTGCTTTCTCCCTACCTGAGGTCATAATGCATTGCTTGTGACATCACAGTTACTCCCATGGCAACAGAGTGTGATGTCACAACAGAAGATTATGACTTGAGGTAGGGAGTAAGCATAGAGGCAGTTGAACTCTAAGGGATGTAGATCAAGTATTCATGTAAATTTCCTTGGTAATAAATAATGGGGAGGAGGAATCTATAGAATATATATGGAGTGCAAGCTGAATTGCACCCAAGTATTATGTTTTTCAAAGTTTTCTTTGAGGTGTCAGTAGTTCTTTAATTTTTTTTGGGGGGGAGGGGTGGATTTGGATCATCCCAATGGTGACATTGACGTCTGCTCAGTACAAATCTGTTTTACAAACATTGTCATTCTTTGTACAAAGTATATTTTAGCTCAAGTTACTTGATTTTCTATTATGGAAATGTACCTAAAAGTGTGCAGAATCATACGTTATGTAGATGATTTATGGTGTCTTACTTTATATAGCTGAACAGTGGATAAAGCAAGCATTATTCCTTCTAAGCAGCAACAAATATAAATAAAAACATCATAAACTGGATTAAAAACTGGCTCAGCAATCAAACACAGAGAGTTTTAATAACAGGAAAATTATCTGAAGTGGGTAAGGTTAGTAGTGGTGGTGTCCCCCAGGGCTCTCTACAGGGCCCCTGTTTATTTAAAGTGTTCATATCCAGTTTAACTTACAATTGTCTCTCACATACAACAAAATATGCTGATGATGTAAAATTAGGCGGTCCTTGCAGTACCATTGAACACACCCAAGTTATCCAAAATAACCTTAACAAAATTTCCAAATGGGTGATACAGTGGGGCATAAAAATAAACATTAGCAAGTGTAAAGTTATGCACCTTGGTTCTCAGAACCCTATGACAGAATACTCCATTGGTGGTTACAATCTATGCTCAACCACTGGTGAAAAAGATTTGGGAGTATACATCTCTGAAGATTTTGGACAATCAAAACAGGTACACGAAGCCATTAATAAAGCCATCCATGTAATTTGGTCCATAAAAAGAAACACCAGATCTAGGGACAAAAATGTTATGTTGCCATTGTATAGAGCTTATATAAGACCTCACCTAGAATATGCCTCCCAATTGTGGTCTCCACATAAAAAAACTGACATATCACTACTGGAAAAAGTTCAGAGGAAATACACTAAACGCATATCTGGAGTGTATAATGAGCCCTACGAAAACAGACATCATCTACTTAATCTAATGCAACTGGAAACTCGCCATCTCAGAGGAGATCTTATTTTTATGTTTGATCTTACTCAGGACCCATACTTAATATTTGAACTAGGTTTTGAATTTAAAAATATAATTCACCATATGAGAGGCCACCCATTACAGTATAGTAGGAAATGTTTTAATTTTGCATCTCGCAAAAACGTTCTTACTCAGAGAACCATAAACCCTTGGAATACATTCCCTATTGTGATAACTGTGAGTAAAACAAAAGCAGAATTTAAAAGACGTCTAAACAATCTTATACTTTCCAGGTTCAATTTTTACTACTATAAATAAAAAACAACTTATAGGTGCAAATATAGGCTTACAGCCTCCTAGCACCTTTTTCTTCCTTAGTATGATCCTTAGTATAAGAGGTTTTGGGATAAGCAGCTTTACTGCTACACCTGTTTTTGAGTCTTATCAATGTAATATTGACAGGCAGTGATTCACATACATGTCTGTTACTGGTAAGGGTTAATTTACACAGAGATCATTATCTGTAGTTTCAAAGACTGTTTGCAAGCTGCATATTGCTGCTGCATCAGAGTCCAGACTTCAGAATCAGTATTGGCCCATGGTGTGGTTGGGTGGCTGATGAACCTTCATACATACAGGTTTGTACCCCCACTATCCCCTAGCCCAGTAATTACCATAATTTGAACTATGATAACAAACTACATATAGGATAGTGCAAGGGAAATAGGGCACAGCAAGGCTATGCTTCTACTGAGGGGTTTAATATGATGGCATAGTGACCTCAGGAGCGAAGCTCAAGAGGTCTCTGTCACCACAGTAAACCCCTGAGGTACAAGCACAGCCTTGTTGTGCACTGTTCTCCATACACTTTTCTATGTAGTGTATGGTGTTTCACTACCTGGGGAAAAATTTTAATGTACTGATGTTAAGGCTCTCCTTCTCTAGCTGTTGTGCATGACCCTACAACTGCCGATGCCGTTTGACCTATAAGTGGTACTGATGGGGACACCTGTATTGCGATGTACAGTAGCTACTACAGCAGAATGAAAAGTCATTGTGCTGTGGTAGCTACATCACTAGCGCAGCAGAATTACTTTTTTTAAGTGTATGGATTTCCATACACAACAACACCCCACCATACACTATAATCCCTGATTATGTATAGTAGAAAGACATATTACTGACAGGTGGGAAGCATCTGTCGAGGTACTACAGTATTTCACATTTCTTAGCAGTATTGTATTACAAGTTTTGTAGGTTTGAAAAATGTTATAGTGTGTAGATTGTAATGTATCCTCTGGGCCCATTTTACATAGCTAATAAGGCACTTCAGGGATGTTGGTTGTACTAGGTTTACCCCACAGTCAGGGGCAGAAGGCATTCTGCTTTACCTCATGCATTACAATGCCCCTCAGCATGGAGTAAACATATTACAAACAATATCCCTGTCATGTCTTATTCTCAATTGTTCTTCACCCAGCCTAATCTGCCCTATTATACTAACATACTAAAATGCCAGCAGAATAGGCCTAATGGTCTTTCGCGTCCGCTCGTTTGGTCAGCCCCCACCCTGGGAGCTGACCTTGCTGCCCCCCTGGCCTTCTCTGGTTTCTCCCTTCCCAGTGCCAGATATTCTCGCTGCATTGGATTTTGCTTCCAGAACCCTACCCCTGTACCTGTCCCACCCCCTCTTGAACCCCTCCACCATCTGTGCCTCCACCAGTCCCCTGGGCAGCGCATTCCATGGCTCCACCACCCTCTCAGTGAAGTAGCACCTCCTCCTTTCTCCCCTGAATCTTCCCCCCTCCAGCTTCCACCCATGCCCTTTAGTTGCCCCCTCCTCCTTCCTTTGAAGCACCTTGACTGCTCCTCCCCTATTTACCCTCTTCATGTACCTGAAGACCTCTATCATGTCCCCCCGGTCCCTTATCTCTTCCAATGTGTACATATTTAGCTCTTCTAGCCTCTCCCATAGGTCCTGTCCCCAGGCCCCAAATCATTTTGGTTGCCCTCCTCGGACCCTCTCCTGGAGTTTAATGTCCCTCTTTAAGTGTGGCCTCCAAAACTGCACGCAGTACTCGAGGTGCGGCCTCACCAAGCAGTTATACAGAGGGAGTATCACTTCCCTCCTTCAGGAGGTGATCCCCCTAGCGATGCATCCCAGCATCCTGTTGGCCTTGGCTGCTGCCCTCCTACAAGGCTCCGAGTTGTTCATCTTGACATCCACCACCACCCGCAGGTCCCTCTCAGCCATCGAGACTTGTAGCATTCCCCCCCCCCAGGTATTGCCAAACGACCCTGCCCTCCCCCCATCATCAACTGAGATCTGGTGAATAGCATAGCAATCCTCACACCACCACAGCCATATGCCAGATGAACATTCATATTGTGTATTGTACAGTCTGTGCTCATTGGTAGTTGTCAACAAATGATCACCCACTGTCTTTAGTGCATGCTGAGACAGTTCAATTGGCAGTTGGATGTGTTGCAGTGATGATGACTGTGCCAGCTGATGGATTTGGGTGGTGGTGGGGGTTGGCACCATCGGTTGTGATCAGGTGGTAGGGTGCTGACACTAGATCATAAAACATAGAAAAAAAATGGAAACATGTAATTTCATAGCAGTTAAGGACCACCTTGCCCACCCCATCTGCCCATTTCCAGACCTACTACAGATACTCCATAACCTATGTGATCTGCAGCTTGCACTCTCTTTACTATCTCTGGCTTGCACCTATCATTTCTGCTACCATGACCTCTGCAGTAAGGCTGATCCATGCATCTACAACCCTTTCTGTCAAAAATTACTTCATTATGTTGACCCTTTTCAAACATTCCCCCATCAAGGATCATGTTTTGACCCATTGTTATTGCACATCTTCTTTTCTGAAAGACGCTGCCATATTGCAATTAATCCCCTTTAGTTACTTGAAGATCTGTACCATTTATTTTTTCATTTCATTTCCGATACATAATGGATCTTTATATGCTGCTAGATCCAGTCGATTTTGCTTACATTTTAAAAAATAATGATTGAATTTATTGTATTGTTATATAAACATATACATGTGTTTCACCACTTTGCAACTGCAGGATGGTCCATTTTCAAATACCCTAAAAATTGACACATTCGTAGCACATGTTGTACATGCACTGTACATACACTGTACTGCATAGTACTTACAGTATCTGCCACACTTCAAACACTTGTATCATTGCCTAGTCCACTCAATGGATGTGCATTCCCAGTGTAAGCATTAAGCCATGACACAACATGGTTCTAGTGAAGAATTAATCAGCGCGGGGGGGGGGGTAGCCTGTTGCTACAGGCTGATTGCCTCCAACTACAAAGACGTGGATTAATTGTCCAGTAGAACCATGCAGTGTCATGGCTTAATGTGCTTGTAACATGACAAGTGCTAGATAACTGATAAATGTTATGGTTACTGCTTAAGGGAAGAGAGACAGATGGTGAATAAATAATGCAGACAGAGGGAAGAACAACACGGTGAGCAGTAACACTTTCCTGGATGCATATTACCAAGACAGATGGCTGTGCTGCCATGCACCCTGTGTATTAAACATCAGTAACATATTTGCATGTATTCACATTTTAGGGAGGCCACAAAATTTGTACTTTCCATGGGTGTGGTGCTCTGTTTGTCACTCCTTCACTACTGCAGATAGACCTGCACCTCCCCCACACTCCCCAATCTGACACACCACGAACACCAGTCCGCTTCCCCATCTCTCTGACAGCCACTACTTGGTATTGCGCTGATCCTGCAAAGAGAGAGTTACAGAGAAGACAGATTCTAAAGGGGAGAGCAACTGGTACTGAGTTTCAGTTGCACCCACCGCTCTGGTCCCACAGTAATAACACGACAAACAGCTATCCACTCCCACAGATCTCTGATGGGCAATACTTCCTATAGCTATGGTCCTGAAAATGGAGAGTGAGAGACTACAGAGATTGTAAAGGGGAGAGCTGCTGGTACTGCAGCTTGCCGGGCTGTGCTGCTCTGTCTCTGTCTCTCTCTCTCACACACATACACATGCTCACTCTTGATGTCTCTGATGCTACATATGACAGACTCTTGAGCACGCTCCTGCTAGCCAACTCCTAGGCGCTTACTCTGGAGGACAACTGTGGATTAATTGAGGAGTAATGCAACTTCAGACAGGACTTTACCTAAATGCTCTTTACATAATACAGTATATTGCCTATGTGTGAACATTGCTGAAGTAGACATAGTTTTTGAGTGTATTTATTTACTATGCTTTTTGTTGTTTTGGAAAATGTCAGATAACAAATATGAAGGTGACAGTGATGATATATCAGCTAGTGACAGTTCTTATGTTAAAACCACCACAGATGGTGAAGCAAATGACTCTACACTTGAAAACATTGCAGAAGACATATTGAATTTCACAATCACACCATACAGGTTTGAACCTGAAGCAGAGAATTCATCAAGTGATGGCGATGAATACAATGCTCAACAGTCACAGGGCACCAATGCCAAATGCCTAGGAAATACTGATTGGTAAAACAGCATCATGGTATACTTTAGTCTTCATTCTTTGCATTCACTCTCAGTATTACGGCAACTTCCTGACAGGTGAAGGTTATCTTAATGCTCATTTGTGAGCACTTTCAGTGCTGTTGTGCTGCAGTAACTACGTAGCTACTGACAGACAACAGATACAATGATGTAGGTATCGTAGCCATCAACATTTTGTGTTGGATGGATCTGCATCCTCAAGAACGTTGTTCCATATCCTGTAAAATAATACTGTATCCTTACTGAAGAAATGTTCCTTCAGCTGCCTTTGCATTTTTCTTTGGAAAATTCTGGTCTGTGGAGTATCATCTATGGTTCTCTTTATTAGATCTGTAATGTAAGACTGTATATGTAACATTTCTGCATAGAAACCTGCTGGTATAGAAAAAACTTAAAGTGTATAGGATAGCATTGTTCTACATAGAAATACTGTACATCCTTGTCAAAATGCTGTTGTACCACTGTTCAAAGTTCATGGAATGTGATTGCACCCTTCTGTGACAGGACAGCATTCTCGAACCTCCAGCGACCGTAAAACTCAGTTTAAGTGTGAAATAGAAAAAAACAGAATGAAAAATACAGGATGATCAACTTCATGCATAACCAGTGTGTTCTGCTACCTCATGATTCTGATTTACATGGATCTCTCTAGCTTTGCTGCCATGGTCTGAGTGAATCAGAACTCTTCTCTGGCAGAACACACTGACTGTGCATAGTTACCCATTCAGTATTGCCTATGTTCTTCATATGCATAATATTAATGAGCGATTAATGCATTTTTTTTAAGAC
Organism: Neoceratodus forsteri; assembly: GCA_016271365.2. NCBI lineage: Eukaryota > Metazoa > Chordata > Ceratodontiformes > Ceratodontidae > Neoceratodus > Neoceratodus forsteri. Next base: position 928,695,437 of record CM057458.1, on the reverse strand, counting down.
CACATTATGGCTTTCAAATGTTTTTATTTTGTAACCTTTTTTTGTCAGGTGCACGTGTGAAGGATGTACTGTGAGTGAGAATGTCATCAACTGTTGTACCAAAATCGAAGAAATTAAGCAACTCATGGAGAATTACCGCAGCAGACCTGGTGTGGAACAGGTAAATTGCATTACTGAACATCTTGGGTTTGAAGGCGTTTGCTTGAATGAGTAGGTTCTGGAGACAGCCTATTACCAGTTTCGTCAAAAGTTTGAAGATGAAGTGGAAGGGATTCCATATACAGATGAGTAAGTATTATAATCGACATCTCAATGAAGTTGAGTACTGTCATTACAGTGTGCAATATTTAATTTCACAGTCTGTTATAGTGCAGCAGTAGGGTACAACGTTGTGAGCATTTGATGATGTATACAGACCAAGGTGAAGCAGAGAGATTAACATGGAGTGCTGTGTGATTAACATTGGTAGCACAATAAAGATAATACTGGATGGGCAACTATGCACAACCAGTGTGTTCTGCCAGAGGGGTTCTGATTCCCTCTTACCTCCGGATCAAAGCTAGAGAGATCCATGTGAATCAGAATCCTGCAGTTGCACAACACACTGGTTATGCACAAAGTTGCTCATGTCATATTTTTAATAGTGTATGGTATTATGTGAAATTTATATTTTTTTCTTTCACAATGAAACTGACTTAAGCAGTCTCTTGAGGTCCTAGAATGCAGTTCTACTACAAAAGGGTACAGTCAGATTCCATGACACCGAACTGTGGTATAACATCATTTTGAAAAGAATGGATTTCTATTTACAACAATACTCTACCATACATATATATATATATATATATATATACACAGTATATATATATAGTATATTGGGAACAGTGCACAAGCAGGTTGTGCTTTTACTGAGGTGTTTACCATGACGATATAGTGACATCAAGATGGACGCTCGAGATGGCACTCTTGTCACGGTAACCCCTCATGAAGAAACATGGCCTTGTTGGGCACTGTTCACTGTACACTTTCTATATAGTTTCTGGTGTTTGACTACCTGGGGCACAGAAATATACATGAAAAAAAAGGTAACATACTGATGTAAAGTCTGTCACTCTACAACTGATGATCGCGACCCTACAACATCCGATACAGACCAAATTACCATAGGTGACAAGTGGTGACACCAGCATGGTGACTTAGCTACTGTAGCAGAATGAAAAGTCATTCTGCTGTTCTAGCAATGTCTCTACTGCAGAAGAACACCTTTATTTAAGTGTAATTATTGCCATACACAACAACACCCCACCATACACTATATATACAATACCTGATGGGCAGCCATGCACAAACAATGTGTTCTACCTCAGAGGGGTTCTGATTCTCCCTGACTTCAAGAGTGAAGCTTAAAGGTCATTATGACTCAGAACCTCTCCGTGGCAGAACACAATGTTCATGCAAAAAGTTGCTCATCCTGTATTTTGTATAGTGTCTAGTATTACATGAAATGTGAACATTATGTTTTTTTCTCGTTCATGATGAAACTGACTTAGGAAGTTGCTAAAGGTTTTAGAATGCTGTTCTGTCACAGAAAGGCACGTTAACATTCCATGAACTTTGAAATGTGGTACAACAGCATTTTGATAAGGATGGATTTCTATATAGAACAATGCTGTACTATACAGTATAGAAGGTGTAGTTGGTGACCAGTATCAATTTAATTTTGCCATGACAGAATTTAACACCATGATACTGTTTAAGTCTATTCTTTGAGGCTCCAAAACCCTATCCCACACACAATATCTCCAAAGACAATATCATTAACCAACCGTCATAGTACTCAATAGTCAGGATAAAGTGTCTATCAAAGCTGAAGTTGGGTGTCTTTATCGATTCACTATGGGTTGTTTGTAATTTACATGACTGGGATTGTTGTTTCTTTTATGATCATATGTAGTTATTACTTTAGCATATGTTAATCACATAATTTTATAATGCTTTCAGTTGTCATTCCAGAGATAGCTTCTGTTTTCTTCTCATTTTTTTCTCCTCTTTTTCAGGCATTACAGGTATATAGCGTATCGCCAGTTTGTACGTTGGACATGGGGATGGTTTGGTCAGAAAAATCGTGTGCCTCTGCCATCTCATCTTATGAATAGAATCCGCACAACATTCCCACCCAAAGGAGGCCAATACACTGGTTTCCATTTACCATAGATTTAATGATTCTAACAGTTAATATGATAATGTCACACTGCAAAATAGAACATATAAACTTCAGTTATGAATGTTATGTAATTGATGTTAAAGTGCTAATATAAATATTTACAGTTTCCTTTGAGTTCTGTAGCAATATTATTTCAGAAAGCAGTATGTTATAACCTTAATTTTTTGTTTATTATTTTAGCATTACTTTTATGATGTACTCAGCTTGCTTGAATGTTACTGACCAAGGCTCTTGCAGTAGGCCACACCAGTAGGAGCAATTAACCATGCTCCATGACCACACAGAATGCTTCAAGATAGCAGTCTAACACAGGGGACCACTCCATACCCAACAACAGTCAGCTGAGCTTGCCTATCTTTTTTCATTCAAAACCAAGTATCTGGTCTTGACAGTGATGTCACCTATGCCACAGACTACACAGCTTCAGATGACTGGTGGCCCATCTCTGGATTGCCTCCCTGTGATTGGTTTACCAGCACAATGATCATGGACTCATAAACTTTTGCTGTGACATCACAGCTTGTTGCCACTGAAGTTTCTATCCTACAGAGTCATCCTATCAACATCATAGGTGCAACCATTCTAATGGTATGCAGAAGCTTAAGGACATATCTCCCAACTAATTGATCAACTCACCAACACCCTAACCAATGCTCAAATGGCAGTCACTTTGACTACTGTCCATACTGTTACTAGTTGTTACACAATTGATATTACCTATATGCACCGTGTCAAATTAGACCTTGCAGTACTTCAGAGACATCTATCCTAGTCTCTTGACTTCTGAACTGTCGTCGATGCCTGGCGTTTCTCTATGTGATAGACTGATAGCTCAAAGTTTACTGTGTGTTCATAGTGCCATGAAGCTCAGTCCTACCGATGTTACCTGCTGAAAGAACTTTTCTCAAGGTACTATCTTACCAATCAGTTATTACGTTACTGAACTCTGTGTAAGTTACACTCCTCAACTGTACCCTATATTGCCTATATCATCAATTACACATAAAAGAGGAGTGTGTTCCCCAGTGCTGCAGCATGAGACACCACTAAAATTAAAGCAAAACACAGAAAACATTTGGCTCACAATAAAGTTGTTCCGTGTGCACATTAATGGAAGTAAATTGTATACAAATCAGAAACAACACAAAAATTGAAAAAAGGTTAGAACCATGAACTACACCAGACCTTGAAGGTCAAACTTATTTTTCAAACATCAGGCTTTTATTTACATTACCGCGTAAAGTGCTGTGATGGTCTGAGGTATTGTGAAGCGTCAGTGTTTTGGCTTTAAAGTTTTTAAACCTATTAGACAGAACTAAGCTTACAATGGATATTATCCTCTATGTATTTATCCAACCTGTTCCATTGTGTGAAATGCTTCACCCATTGCAGGTAACCCTTCCATTCATATCTACATATGAAAATAAAAGCCAGATGTTGGCAATCTAACATTGACCTTACAGGTCTGGTTTATCTCATGGTGCTGACCTTTTTCCTACTTTTGGTGGGTGTTTTCTGCTTGCATTCAGTTGATTCCATGTTACATGCACACAGAACACCTTTACTATGAGCTCCCTTTTTTCTGTGTTTTACTTTATTTTATTTGGACCCATGCTGCAACAAGGGAGAACATGCTCCTTCTGTATGGGAAATGTATGATATTGGCCATATAGGGTATAGTTAATGTGAGTACAATAGCTATAAGGCCTTATAGCACCATGAGAACAGAAACTGATTTCTTACATTAACGATACATAGTTCAAAGGTCAGTCACCTTCTCACAAGTAGTGAATTGACAATAACATTGTAGTCTTTTCAAGATAATTACTAATGTTGTATGAAATACAACATGCAAAATAGAGACTACTCATTGCTGCATGTATATCAATTATATACATTACAGATTCAGATTTGATGTTTACAGAAATGTTTCCACTAAAGAACAATACTTTAAAATAAAGTTATTTACTTATAATTTAGCACTGATCATTTTTACAGACTATCAGATGTAATAAGTACAGCATAGTTAAACAGATGTTATTGTTTATAAAAATTGAGATTCAGAACTTCAGTATAGTTAAAAATATTCACGTGCTGAAAATGCAAAGTTTTAATTTTGAGTATTGAAAAAGATACTTTTGAACACATGCTATTTACATGTGAGTTGACTGCTGTTTTGTACAGCAAACTCATTTCTAAATAAACCCCATTTTTATCATGTTCAAAGTGTTTTGTCTGACTGTCATTGTCTATTAGAAATTAAACTTATTTGCATACTGCTGTCATTTTACTCCTGTGGAAAATACTTCACTTATGCTCATTGACTTTCATGCAAATTAAAAAATTAGACAATATCACTGCATTACACAATAAAGTGATGAACGCTCTACACAAGCACAGTTCCATAAGTTTTGCTTCTATGTAGTGTTGGTCATTAGAGTTACATCAACATACATCCTCCATTCAGGTTGTCATTATTTTCAGTGGAATGCATCCTTGATGGGTTGGTGTACCTTCACACAACACAATATTTAGTGTGTATTATGCTTAAAATGACTAACAAAATGTTCCAGTGCATCTGACTTATTTGGCCATACAGGTATAGCAGAGCAAACAGGCAATGGTGTACTGTTCCTGATTTCATTAAAAGAAGATGACAACACAGATGGTTCGGCCTGGTACTGAGCCACAAGTTGATGCATAAGCTCCGATGCATAATCTGTGTATGAAAAAATAAGTGGATTTGAGATTCAGATTATTATTAGTAAATGTATGGCTATGCACTACATACCACATTCATCTATGTTGGACAATTGTGCAGCATATACAAACAGACTATGTAATAGCCTGTGCATCCAGGAGTATGACTACAAAATGCATGCCAGTGAAATCATAGCAGATGAGGGTACTTAGATAAATGATCCTTTTTTTCCAAAACCAGATTCCACAATGTGCTAATCCAATTGTAGTCACCAGGTACATGAGGCGGGTCAATAATATAGCTATGATGAATATTTGGTTACTGTCGTCCCATACAAGGAAGTGCAGGTTACAGAGTGCCATGTGCTTCCACAGCTAAATAAATATACACATCTATGGAGGGATGAGAGTGCAGTGCCCAGAGGGCCATGCACTTCCCCAAGAAAATTATGTTATGATTATACAGCAGATTCTGCTTGTATGCACATGGTTGAGACAACCCGAAAATGTGCATACATCCGGAATGTGCATACAAGCAGACCGCTATAATAACAATAGGGAGCCATGAAGAAAAACAAAACGAGAAGCACTGGGTGGTACTTAGGCTTTTACTTGTTATTAAAGAGGTTAAAAACAGATAAACAACAGCTCTACATCTTCCTCCAAATTCAACTTCAGTAAAAAAACAGAAATAAAAAACGTTAATCAGTTTTAAAAAACTCCATAATGAAAATTTGCTTCCTACTGTTCGAAGCTATACCCTTGAGGTGGGACTCGAATGCATAAAACCAGTTAAAGACATTTTTTTCTCTCTGTTCAACATAGTGCCTGATTTTTAACATCATTGCCCATACCTCAGAGGTTGTTGAGGGGTCACTGGCTTGCTCCCCCTCCTCGTCCTCATCTTCTTCTTCCTCCAATACTGGCACCATTGATGAGCAGATGTCAGCATCTGTTAAAACGATGGTAGTCGGTTACAATGTGTCAATCTGTGCATACTCAAGGAAACTCATTGGATCCATCCCAGTAGGCAGTGGCACAGGTGGTGGCAGTTTTGTCACTGTTTCTGCATCTTCGGACCGTATGCCCACTTTTTCAAGCAGTGCTGCAGTGTGTCGGGGTCACATTGGTCCATGCAGCATGGAGGAGCTGGATTGCATCCAGCACATTGATGGATTTGACAAGCTGGTGAAACTCCTGCTGTGACTGATCGATGATCTCAATTAGTTTGTTCACTATCCACTTCCTGTAGTTGATTTTTAGATTTTGAATAACCCTCTGGTCCATTGGTTGCATCACTGCGGTGCAATATGGTGGTAAAAAAAAAGTTTAATGTTTCTGAGGGTTACTGGCTTATGAGCCAGACAATTGCCCACAATCATACAGATTTTCTTTCACTGGCAAATAATTTTTTTGTCACACTCAATTAGCCAAATTGAAAAAATGTCACTCGTCATCCATGCGTTTGAGTTGGCATAATATTGGACTGGTAATGCTTCCACTGCAACCCCATGAAAACAACATGGTTTTTTGGACTTTCCAATAATCAGAAATGGTAGTTTTCTGGACCCCTAGGCATTGCTCGCAACCAGAACAGAAAGACATTCCTTAGCCTTTTTATGCCTGCTCAAGGGCTCGCTTTTAAACGTTAACGTTCCATCTAGTGATGCTCTAAAAAATAGGGCAGTCTCATCGGCGTTATAAATGTGGGACAATGAATAACCTTGCAAAATGTCAGGGAGCACATTGGTGAGCCAGTTCTCCGAGGCAACTAAATCAGACTCTGCCCGTTCTCCATGAGTGCGATGGTAGGTGATCTGGTGTCTATCCTTCCACCTAGACAACCAACCTGCCGTGGGTTTGAATTCATGAATGTCCATAATTTCTGCCCATTGTTTTGCCTTTTCAAGCAATATTGGGCTGGAGAGTGGCACTCCACGGTCCTGGGATAGGGAGAACCAATGTAGCAATGCTTCTTCGACCATGCCATCCTTCCCCTCCTGTTTTCTTGTTTGTCCCTTATTGCACACCTTCCTCCAGTCATCTACGAGTCCTTCTTTTTTTTCAGGATATTACCCACGCTAGAGACATCAATCCCAAAGTCAAGTGCAAGTTCCTTTCTGGATACCCCAGGTAGCTCAGATCTTTCGATCAGCTTTATTTTTTGCTCCAGGTTCAAGACTTTCCGTGACACCTTATCCATTCTGGCTGGAATGAAGTGCTCACACACAGCACATCTTTTCTCAGGTAACTGAACTAATTAACATCTCTAAACACATTAAGTTAACACCAGCTGATGATTGTTTGTGCCCATAGCAGCTGTTTGTTTATGAGGCAACCTGTCTTCGAGTCTTACACACTGCGTGCCCCGCTCCTAATGTCTCCCTTTAGCACAACTTAACACCTATCACAGCCCAGAACAGACATCTGCCTTAAGAAAATGTGCATACAACAGAAAATCCAGCTGCACACAAGCAGTAGTTTTAACATGGCAGGTATAGAAAAAAAAATGGGACATCGGGATTTTGTGCATACATCCGAAATATGAACACATCTGAATGGCATACATGTGGAATGTACTGTACTTAACCAATAAGGCATCACCAGGTGTTAGATTAACAATCTGTTAATCACCTCTTTGTGGTATAATGAGGTACACGGCTCAGTTGAGTGCCGAGAGCCACATTGCTCCTAGTGGTTGATTGACTGTTAATCTAACTCCTGGTAGTGTCTCATTGCTATTATAAAAATTATTCCAAAACACAAGTGCTAAAAGTGTACTTTTTAAATATTTTCCTCATTGAGAGGTAGATTTTTAATAAAATAGTTCTTCCACCAACTATTTCAGAATGCAGGTTCATAATAGGCTTAGGCTCCGGGGCCTGGGTGGCGCTCGCTCTCCAGACAGCAATCTTGAGGACCGCCACCGCAAGTTCCGACCGACCCCCCGAGGCTTTCTCACCCGGATCTGAGCCTCCTTGGCCGGGTAGATTCTTAAGGCTCCGGCGCCTGGGTGGCGCTCGCTCTCCAGACAGCAATCTTGAGGACCGCCACCGCAAGTTCCGACTGACCCCCCGAGGCTTCCTCACCCGGATCCGAGCCTCTTTGGCTGGGTAGATGCTTAAGGCTCCAGTGCCTGGGTGGCACTCGCTCTCCAGACAGCAATCTTGAGGACTGCCACCACAAGTTCCGACTGACCCCCTGAGGCTTCCTCACCCGGATCCGAGCCTCATTGGCCGGGTAGACGCTTAAGGCTCCGGCAACTGGGCGGCACTCGCTCTCCAGACAGCAATCTTGAGGACCACCACCACAAGTTCCGACCGACCCCCCGAGGCTTCCTCACCCGGATCAGAGCCTCCTTGGCTGGGTAGACGCTTAAGGCTCTGGTGCCTGAGCGGCACTCACTCTCCAGACAGCAATCTTGAGGAACGCCACCGCAAGTTCTGACCGACCGACCCCCCGAGGCTTCCTCACCTGGATCCAAGCCTCCTTGGCCAGGTAGACACTTAAGGATCTGGCGCCTGGGCGGCACTCGCTCTCCAGACAGCAATCTTAAGGACCGCCACCACAAGTTCCGACTGACCCCCCGAGGCTTCCTCACCCGGATCCGAGCCTCCTTGGCTGGGTAGACACTTAAGGCTCCGGGGCCTGGGCGGCGTCGGTCTCAGACAGCAATCTCCCGAGGACCGCCACCGCAAGTTCCGACCGACCCCCTGAGGCTTCCTCACCCGGATCGGAGCCTCCTTGGCTGGGTAGACACTTAAGGCTCCGGCGCCTGGGCGGTGCTCGCTCTCCAGACAGCAATCTTGAGGACCGCCACCGCAAGTTCCGACCGACCCCCCCCAAGGCTTCCTCACCCAGATCCGAGCCTCCTTGGCTGGGTAGACACTTAAGGTAAGACCGCTGATCTCCACTCCAGCTGCCTGAAAAGGCGATTGCTGATTGGCTGCCTTCAGTCCTAGGCGGTCCCTGATTGGACTGCTTGCCATCCAGCGGGGCGCCGATTGGTGTGCCTTTTCCATTGACTTTTGCTAGGACTTTTGGATGATTCTCGGCCGCTCTCCTCACTGTGGGAAGTAAGGAAGTGTGTGTTCTAGGGGTATTTTTCATTCAGAAGCCATGCTACTCCCTTTAGTTTCTGGGCAAAGTAGAGTCTTAAAGAGGGACTGGTGTTGCCCTGATACCTGCCACGGCTGCTGAAATTTGTTTTTTTGTTTTAACCACAAAATGAAATGTATAGGAAAGTTGTTGCTTGTGTATACCTAAATGTGACCTTGCTTCTAGTGTGAAATCTGTCCTTATTATCTAATTTCTGTCTTGCTCACACACACCCGCACCTCAGGTACACTTAGCAGTTGCAGAATCTGCGCCCGCTGCCTCTGCAACTCCCCCCCAATGCCCCCCGCTAACTAGTCTCCTCTTTGTGTTTTAATTACCCTCTGCTCCTGGCCGACCTGGCTGCTATCCTCAAGCATTTCTTTTGTTAAAGCTTAAACAATTCCCCCCCACCCCCTGTAATTATCCTGCATCCAGCCACCTGCCTTTGTCCCACCGATTGCCTGGGACACTATTTAAGTGCTGTTTTTGTCTCTTCCTTTTCCCTTAGGCTCCGGCGCCTGGGCGGCGCTTGCTTTCCAGACAGCAATCTTGAGGACCGCCACCGCAAGTTCCGACCGACCCCCGAGGATTCTTCACCCGGATCTGAGCCTCCTTGGCGGGGGTAGATGCTTAAGGTATGACCGCAGATCTCCACTCCAGCTGCCTGAAAAGATGATTGCTGATTGGCTGCCTACAGTCCTAGGCAGTCCCTGATTGGATTGCTTGCCATCCAGCGGGGCGCCGATTGGTGCGCCTTTTCCATTGACATTTGCTGGGACTTTTGGACTGATTCTCGGTCACTCTCCTCGCTGAGGGAAGTAAGGGAGTGTGTGTTCTAGGGGTATTTTTCTCCCATCCCCACCATACCCTCCCAGGCCTCCTTTAAATACAGTGTAGCTCCACCCACTCTCTACCTAAAGAGCCCTTATTGGTTAATCTCGTCGTGTGGGAGGTGGCTGTATCTGGGCTCCCTGCAGTGATCTGTCCCCCTCTATCTCTTTCCTGATCATTAGGCACAGATAGTGCTTAACCCCACCTTGGTTTATGCTGACTCCTCAGGTCATCAGTGACCCTAGAATAGCTGCTCTGCCGACATCCTGCGGCTACGTATACCACAGCCCTCAACTTTTACACATTATGGCTTGCCTTATCCTTATTCTCCTAATGTTGGGAAGGTGCACAATGTACACAACAGTACCCTATCCTAAGCCAGAGGCCACCACAGTCTGGGAATACACAGTCATAGTCCCCGCTGCATCACCATATTGTTTTCCTACCCATAATCTGCCTCGCTCCAGCTCTTATCGCCACCCGCATTCCCTGGCCCGCCTGCCCTCACCTATGTCTCTGCGTGCACTCCCCCTGCTAGCCTCAAACACCTAGGCCAGCACCATCTATGCCCTAGCCATGCGTACCGATGTGAGAGAACACCACACAAGAACCCAAACAAAAAGAACCCATTTCCACCTGACAAATTCCTCAAAAATGCTTTTAATTCTCCTTTTGCTCGGGCAACGTCGAACTAAATCCAGGCCCCCCCAAGTCAAATCACTTCTCCATCAGAGTTCGCAGCTGCTCCTGGGATGAAACTGATGATGGTCAATATCCTAAGCCTTATCAAAAGATTTGACCAGCTTCAAGTATGGGCAGCCCACACTGACCCAGACCTGATTATTATTACAGAGTCATGGCTGAAAAAGACCAATACTGATCCACAAATTACAATTCTGGCATTCAAACCTTTTAGAGTGGACAGAGAAAAAAGGGGAGGGGGTCGCTATATACGCCAAATCCAAATACAACAATAGCAGCATCTCCTGCAAAACTAAGCCCAAGGAATATGAAATCATCACGCTCAAACTACACCTCCCATCCACTGAATGCATCACAATTATAGGTGGCTATAGACCACCGACAGGTGGCACAGAAATTATTAACAAGCTAAAATCCCTAACAACGGCTGCCAATATGGAAACAATAATCCTAGGGGACTTTAATATGGACTGGTTAACAACTAAGTCCCACCCCCTAAAAGCCATCTGTGATGAGCAAGGTGTTACGCAAATAGTAGCAGAACCCACAAGAATAAATGCCTCCAACCCAGCCAACAGTTCTCTCTTAGATATTATCCTAACTTCCCACCCCCACAAAATCTCACATTATGTGGTTTTCCACAACGATATGAGTGATCACAATATCGTTGTCTGCACAAGATCCCAAATCAAAACCAGGAGTCCCCCTAATTTCAGAATCAAATGCTCATTCTGTAAGTTTAATCCACTAAATTTCCTTACCGACCTAGCTGCGATCAGGTGGCAAGATCTATACCTGGCCAAATCCGCAGATACCGCAGTCGCTGTTCTAAACGACAAACTGACCACTCTAATCAACAAGCATGCTCCCCTCATTAAAATGAGGGTACATAAAATCATCCACCCGTGGTTTACCCAAGAGCTCAAATCTGCACTTACCACCAGAGACAAACTATGGGCTAGGGCCCGGCTCACAAAGAACCCAGCAGACTGGCCAGCATTTAGAACTGCCAGAAATGCTTGTGTTAAAAGTGTACTGACTACTAAAGCAAATTTCTATATCTCCACCCTGGAGCAGGCTAAAGGGAACTCCCAAAAAATCTGGAAGACATTAAAATCTATTGAAGGCCATGCGGCTGCTCCTTCCCTTCCCACCAAGATTCTGGCCAAGGATGGGATAGTTGAAAATAAACTGCAAATCCGAGAAGAACTTAACATCCACTTTGCCACAGCCGGATTGGCATTTGACTCCTCCCCTTATGCTAGCTTAGCAAATGGCCACATCAGACCAGATTCTACACATGCTACTCCAACTCAACCCTTCCAGTTGTGCCAGACTAGCTATAAAGAAGTCGAAGACTTAATCCTTAGCCAAGACACCAAGAAAAGTGCAGGGGCCGATGGCCTGGAGTCATTCTTCATACAGCTAGGCTATGCCCAGCTCACAGCAACAATCCTTCATATATTCAACCTCTCTATTTCCACAGCCACTGTTCCATCATGCTGGAAATCTGGCCATGTTCTCCCACTCTTTAAATCAGGAGACCCCTGTGACCTGAACACTTACCGACCTATCTCCATCTTGCCTGTACTATCCAAAGTGTTGGAAAAACTCATATATAACCAACTAAATAAACACCTTGAAACACCCTCTCTACTAAACCCGGCACAATCTGGTTTCAGGTTGAAGCATAGTACAATCACAGCCTTGGCTAAGGTCTCGAATGACTGGATCCGTGCAATGGACTCCAAGAAAGTCAGGGTGCGGTCTTTCTAGATCTTAGCAAGGCCTTCGACACTGTAGACCATCACCTCCTAATCGATTGTCTTGCACAAATAGGTGCCACCCCAACCACCTCACAGTGGTTTACCAGTTACTTTACGGAAAGGATTTAAAAAGTCAAAGCCGACGGCCTACTTTCTGCCCCACTTTCAATCACCAGAGGAGTCCCTCAAGGCTCCATACTGGGACCAATCCTTTTCTCCCTCTACATTAACAACCTTGACTCCCACATAAATACATCCAGCATACACTTCTTTGCGGACGATACGGTACTATACACATCAGACTCGTCCTTATCTAAAGTCAGGGAAACTCTCCAAGCTGACTTCTGTCAGCTAGAAATCAACCTCATCAATGCTAAATTGCTCCTAAATGCCAAAAAAACTAAAACTATGATTTTCTCAAGACTTGCGTCGGCTGACCCATTACCGTTCTCAACTAAAAACTTTGTGGAAACCTCGCTAGGTGAACCCTTGGAAGTCGTAGATATATTCAGATAAATAGGTATGTGGATAGACAATAAGCTTTCCTTCCAGGACCACATCGAGGATCTTTTAAGGAGACTTAAAACACGTCTGGGTTTCTTCTACAGAAATAGGGCCCTCTTTTCTCTAGCAATCCATAAAAGACTGGTCCAAGCAACTTTCCTTCCCCTGCTAGATTACAGCGACATTATCTACATATCCTCCCCTTCCCTGAACCTAGCAAAACTAGACATACTATACCACCATGCTATCCGCTTTATTACCAACTCGGCGTATTTGACTCACCACTGTGATCTTTATGCAACAGTTGGTTGGTCATCCCTGACCACCTGACATCTCCTCCATGCTGGCATGTGGACCCTCAAACTGCTACTTCACAAACTGCCAGCATATTTTACGTCACTTATAAATATTTCACACAGCACCCACTCCTTAAGGAAATCCAACCTTGTCTTACTAGATGTGCCCATGACACGAACTGTAGCCGGACAAAGGGCTGTCTCATACTCTCTAGCAAAGATTTGGAATCAACTACAACCCATGCTGAAACTAACCAGTATTATATCAACTAACTCCTTCAAAACATTAGCATTCTCCAAAATAAAAGACATATGTAGATGCAGCTAGACCTCAACGCCTAATCAGCTCCACAAGTATTCACTGGCCCTCCATGGTATAAATCAAAAGTGCTACATAATATAAGACTTGGCCAACTCTGAATTATACAGCATTGTAGTGCAAAAATGCCCATTGTATATACCTCCTAAATGTATATAATTATCCACCTTTTGTCCTTTACTGTATATCTCCTAACTGTGTACTTATGTATCATATATGCTTATGACTCAGGACCTCCTTGTGAATGAGCTTGCTCAATGGAGTCTTTCCTGCAATAAACTTGAATAAACTTGTTGAATAATAAGAATGCATCATTCATCACATTCATCATTGCTAGAGGAAGGAATGCTGACAGGAAGAATTCATGTACCATGATAATCAGTCTGTACATGACAGGGTAACAGTGATTAATGAAAAGCTGTTGGAATGCTAACAGCCAATCAGATTGCAGCATTTCTGAGACACTGTTTATGATATCTGAAAAAGTTAGATAATTACTTGCAAATAAACCGTGTTACTGCATCAGTTAGTGTTGTAGGGTCAAAAGTAGTGCAATGAGGTGTTATGGCTTCCAACCTTCACACCACACCACCACCCTGCACACACCAATATGCATCTGGTGTGTGTGTATATTGGGGACGTCAGCAATTAGACTTGGCACATTCCTATATTCTGTACCCATTTCATCTTACTTAGGTAATATGATGAGTGTTACAGCTGACGACCACAAGGCACACCCCCAATGCATGTTGTGGTACACAAGGTGGAGGTGTGGTGTTATTACCCTATACAGAACCCTACTATCGTTGATGGAATATAGATTTGCATTTATTTTCTCCATTATTTGGTTACTAAAGCCAACATTTTTTTCATTACATTTTTCTTTTTCTTGGCATTCCTGTTTTATTTTTCAACCACTTCAATGCAAGACACATATACACATGGTGGAAATAAAATCAGGTTGCTGCTTTTTTGCAGTCAATTTTGGAATGAGCTTCCATATTAAGAACTTTTGTAAAGGAAGCCATGGGTAGAGGACATTTTAATAAGAGTTTCACATCTCAACATGTCATCCTCAGTTGCTGCATGTGATCAGGTTATGATGCATAGTGCATGATTGCCATACTCAAGATAGATGTATTTTTCAATGTTTTCCTGATGGTGTAGCCACCCTTCTTGTATTTTGGAAAATGAATGGTGTACTGAGGTTCTCCAGACTTTGACAGTGCATGTTGATGGCCTGCATTTTCATTATAATGCAGTGCAGCAATCATTAACTGTAAGTAGTTTACTTCACTTCTTTTATAATTATATGGTAGTTAATGAATGGACATATCACTAGGAGAGTTACTATTTGTTCGTTCTTCACTGTATGATTAGGCATTTTTTTTCCTTTCTAAAAGGGCATTACTGATTTTTTAAGTTGCATTAATGTAATCATCCAAAAGTACAATGTGATATTCCTTCTCTTTATGCATGTAACTGGTAATACACAAATCTGGAAAAACATACCTGTGGTTTACTGCTGAACATGTAAATGTGTAACTTAACATATGTTGTTTGGTGTTTTAAACAAATGAACATTCCATTAAAAACTTGAAATATAACAAAGTAAAATAGAAATGTTTTATAGCCTCAGAAACAAGTGTTTATTTCACTAGGGAGATCAGTTGCAGTGAAACAGCTTTAAATCAGACTTACTGTAAATGGTGATGTCACTACTTGTGAGACAGTCACATAGCAATAGTAAATGGGTGCAGAAATATTTTATAACTTCAGAAGTAAAATGTTTATCTCACTGAGGAGATCATTCACAGTGAAACCTCTTTGAGTCTGCATTAACAGGTGTTGTCACTTCTGTGAAACACAGCTCAGCTACACTATTTGTGCTCAGAAATATTCAGAAAAAACATTTACTTCCATGGGGAGAAAGAATGGTAGGTCTTTTTATGGTGTTGTATTTCTCTGCAACATCAAAGAGAGCAGCATTAGGACTTAATACTAGCAGTGACAGCCCTAGGCCTCAATGCCCTCCAGGGGCTCTGCATTGCCTGCAACAGTTTTTTTTTTATTGACAACGCCTGCCAAAAATGTTTTAAAAATAAATTTGCCCATTAGGGGATCAGAGTCAGCTCCCACCAAGCACCATCCCATCCTTTCCCTCCAGCAATTGCTGTTCTGTTCAAAACTTCTGTTTGCACTCTTCCCAATATGTTCATTTTAGCTAGGTAGATAATAGTGAGAGATTGATTTAAGAAAAAAAAAATAATAATCTTTTTTTCCTACTGCCTCCCCTGCCTGCCCAGGTTTCTTCTTCTTCTTTTCCTCTGAAGATGAAAGAGATGTCACACACACACACACACACACACACACACACACACACACACTCACACACTCCAACAATTGTGCTCAGCTGCTGTCTTAGTCAACTCACACACTGCATGTCATGCTGCTCTTCCAATGCTGTGCTAATGTTTATATACCCCCACAACTTCATCCTGCCTGCTACAGTCATGGCATACCATGCAGCAGCAGTGTCAAAGTGGGTAAACAGGCACATGCTGTGATTGGACTGCCACTAGTGCAGTCATATGACACCCTGACTGAGTGTGTCTGCCTGTCTGCTCTGCCCTTTGCTGCAGAGACAGATACCATGAGTCCAAGACAGAGAGACTCCCCTAATCAGGGATGGCTGCACTGCTTTGTAGTGCGGTGTCCATGGAGGCAGGAGTGAGGATGAGCGACAGTGACTAGGAGACAGTGCAGTCTCACAAAGGAAAGGACCCACCATCACTGTGTCAGTCAAGTACATTGTCACTTGACTCACCATTCACCCAACCCATGCATGCACATGCTTGTCTGCCTACTACTCAACTGAGTTTAGTCTCTCCAATTTGTCCAGTGCCCCCCCACGGCACCTAAAGTAAAAGCAGTAGCAGTTGTTGCCCATGCTCAGCTGAGTTCAGTCTCTCCATTCTGTCTGTGCCCCCTGAAGCATCTAGAGTAGTAGCAGTAGCAGTTGCAGTTGGTGCCCATGCTCAGCTGAGTTCATTCTCTCCATTCTGTCTATGCCCCCCACAGCATCTAGAGTACTAACAGTAGCAGCTGGTGCCTATGCTCAGCTGAGTTCAGTCTCTCCATTCTGTCTGTGCCTCCCACAGCATCTAGAGTACTAACAGTAGCAGTAGCAGTTGGTGCCTATGCTCAGCTGAGTTCAGTCTCTCCACTCTGTCCTGTGCCCCCCCCACAGCACTTAGAGTAGCAGTTGGTGCCCATGCTCAGCTGAGCTAAGGTTTGTCTTCCCTTCCTACCCTCATCTCCTTCCTCCATTAAAAAAAGATTGAAGAAAGTAAAAAAGGGAAAAACAAATTCTGCACTCAGCTGTAGTCAGGTGCATTAGTACTAGGTGTCCCATGCAGGCTGTGGCTTTTCAGGTTTTGGCAGTGAAACTTGATTTAGAACATTAGTTCTAAGTATTGCCAAAACCTGAATAGCACAAATGTTTGGCCTAACTGGATTGTCAGCCCTATCCACTACCAATGCCAGCAAATGACAGGTAGTATAGGAGTGTTATAGGAAAGGTAGACTCAATGAACCTTCTGCCTCCTTTTGCCATCAAATTCTATGTTTTTATGTGTTTAATTTTCTCTATTATTTTCTTGGTTTACATTGTCTGGAAAGCCATGGGCTTCTCCATTTCCCCTGGTCTGTCAATTAGTATAATCTGTTCTCTGCAGGTATCAGCAGATCTTCACAGGTATTCACTTCTCTCTTCCTGATTTGTTTCCTTGATTGTTTACCATGGAGGTCTTCTACAGCAATTAACTATTCAGTGTTTATTTCAACTGCTATTTCTTTCTTTACATCCTGGGATATTACGTTTGCTACTAGTTACCTCATTATTTACATTTCTGGAGTTATCTGCCATGTTAGTGCAGTCTTCAGTTTCATATTACCTTGAAACAATTTAAGCTTGTTCTTCAGGTCAGTTACTGTGTTGGCTATTTCATCAAAGATGCTGCACTTTTTCTTATCCTTTCCCAATTCATCCATGTATCTGAATGCTAACATCTGGCAACTCCCACAGTACTGTTCATCATGTACTTGAAGGCTTCTCAGGTAGACTTGGTTATTTTGGTAGAATTTCCATTCTCTGGATTCCTGTCTTGTACCCAACATTAATTACAAATTCACAGGAAGAAATACAGACAACACCTAAAATTGCTTGAATTTCTTTTTTTGAATGCATATCAGTTTGATAGACAACCACTTATATGGCCTTTTCATCATCAGTTTTATAAATTACTATCCAGATTTTCTATTTAGGTAGTAGACTTTGCTAATTAAAAGAACTCAGACTACTGTATTAGCTGGCCGGAGCTAGTTTGCATCAAGTGATTGGTGGTAATGTAATCCATGCCAGAAGTTTCCACACCCATTTCTTCCTTGCAATGGCCTCATTCAATCACATTTACTGTGTTCCATACTCTTATAATTTCTCAAGTCCTGGGTCTCATGTTTTAAGTAATTAATTTCATAAGTGGCTAGACTAATATCATGCCACTTTCTTATGTGCAGCTGAGCTCACATAGGAAAAATGAAGGGAATTTATACAGCATTGCCTTTCTGGGTTCAACACACAGTATAAAAAACTCAAGATAATCCTGCTTATAAAGAAACTGTTTTTTGTGCATCTCTTCAAATCACACACAGGCACTCTAAAGCATCAATCCAAGTGCAAGGCATGGCAACTATGGAAATCCTATTGTAAGGCTGGCTGAAAAAGCTTTGCCATAACAGATACTATATTTCCATTAAAAAGGTTTGTATGTCTGATCCAGTTTAGGCTGAGAATGACAAACTACAGTATACATGTTTCTTACTATTGGGACTAAGGGTGAATGAATGCAGAAATTGGAAACTTCAGTTTGGCTTCAATTTAGACATCCTATGTTTGATTTGGTTTTGCCACTTTATTCAGTGACACTTTGGGTCTTTGGCATTGTAATTTAGCAGGCTACAAAGAGGGGTAAGTAGCAACTCGTAGCCACCACATATCGATTTTGGTCAACCACAGCCTCTTCCACCCTCCTCTGTCCTTCCAGTTATATTAAAAAAAAAACTCAGTCAATGCCTGGCACAGTGGCAGGAGCTGGAAATATCTATTTTATATAAAGAATTGTCTGGTGAGGGAGGAGGTGAAAAATTACACGGGTGGTAAGAGGTCTATCCATGACCAAGAATTAAAGTTTTTTTTTTTTTATTAACTGTCAAAAAGGCCAAAGTAGTGCCAAAGTGGCTCAAAAGTTTCACTGGGCCAAACTGAAGGTATAAGTGCCGAAGTCTGGAACATTCGCTGAGTGCAGATTTGGCATCGGCTCATCTATAGTTGAGACTTGTGCAGTCACTCTCTTATTCAAGAACAAAGTCACCCACATGGAAATTGGGCATTTAGTACACTCATATATCATATGGAAAAGGCAGTTTGTGGGAAGAACAGTGCAGAGGATCTACAAAATGATGCAAAGAATGAAGAAATATCCACATTTTGTTGTTACTGTGCATTTTTCCAAACTACACACTTACACATACAGTCAGTACAATTTTGAATCATACAAGTATAAGGGTAGTGTAACAGATGGAATGCACAATAACACACAAAGGGAGCCAAGATAGTGTTATTTTTTTTGTAATTTATTATTTCGTTTTTGTTGACTGGGAAGGAGGACTAGTCAATGTTGCCTATTTTCAGCCCTGTCCGGGGGAGGGGGGATACAGATGGAGACCAACTCACACTGAACCAAATTAAGCTGATGATTTCTGGTTTTTTTTTTGGTAAATGGAGGAAATTTGGCCAGGACACCAGGGAAATACTCCTGCTCTTACTGCAGGTGGTGCTGCTACTCTGCTGTGGAATGGAGGTTCCCAGTCCAAGTAGGGAGATGGAAGGTGAAGGATGTGTGCTGCAAGCTACAAGCATTGGAGATGCTGAAAATGCACTCATGACCACAGGAACAGCAAATGTGGCAGAATCTGACTCCCAAGAAGAAATGGATTTGACTTTTGACACGTCCCTCTCTTTAGTAGAAAAAACAGGAGATTCTGCAAATGAAACTACAGAAAGTAGAGAGCCAAATATTACAGGATCAAAGCAGTTCAGCTGAAACTGGTAAAAGAAAACATCTACCTCAGTGCTCACCATGACAGTCTGCTTCTCCCAATATGAACTTCTTGGTTTTTGGCACACTGAGAGAGGAACCCATACCTGTGAAATTTTCTGCAACCTGAGTTGGAGTTGGAGTTTCACAACATGAGACTGACGTCATGGAATGGACGCCGGAAAGAGCAATAGAGAAAGCAGGATGTATTAGGTCGGAATTGGGCACCTGGATTGCTAATCTCCCAAGTTCAGATGGTAACTTGATAGCAGGAAATATTTAAGTTTTACAAAACCACATGGATAGACCAGCTGTTTTTTCACAAATGGAGCAGGGCATTTCTGATGCGCCACAAGTGATTACCTGTAATGCCAAAGTGCAGGACAAATCTGCTCCACATTCCCAGGCAAAGGAACCACAACAGGAGTCAGGTAGTATTGCTTTTTCACCTTTGGGGTCTCAAACTGAGTTGTTTTCTGATGCACAGCAGGGTGAGGCTGAACAGGGGAATTCCCAAGAGACAGAGGGAAGAAACAAGATGAAGCACAGGGTGGGGAGGTCACCCCTCAACAACCTACTACAGGTCAGAGACCTAGGCAGAATTATCCTACTTCCTTTCACAAACAAATAAGAGTTGGCCAAAAGAAGGCATGCCATCCGTCTATGTTATATGACTGGGATGGCAGACCCTCCAGACAGACAATATGTGAGACAAGTGTTGATAAAGCAATCTTTGGGTTTTACTCCTGCTGACATCTACACCTATATACACATTGTGGGGGAGCATACCTTTGATATCAGCTTTAGTTTATCAGATCTGTTGGAGCAATTCTGGTCAAAATACACATTGCTGAAAACAAATTCCTTATGGACCCCCTTTCAGGTCACCCCTTTAATGAAACAGTCCTTTTTCGAAGTGAAGGAGTGAATATCATGGACATCCTTTTTTGGTTGGAACAACATTATGAAGTATCAGGTATACCGGACCCCATTTTAGATAGTGAGGGTTTCTGGAATGGGAGATGGAGGTTAAAAGTAAAACTTTTCCAAGAAGGAGCTGATTTTAAGCACTTGCCGAACTGTCTATTTATTAACTGAGGCAAAGGTTTTATATTCTACCCTGGGCAGCCACACAGATGCTATTGTTGCAGATCTGTGAGACATATTAGTACTTCTTGTACTGCTATTCAGTGCACATACTGTGAGGAGTCATGTCACTCTGGTTTTCACTGTGATAAACCCCTGAAATGCTCCCTTTGTGGAGGAGAGGGCCATACCTCCGCAGACTGCCCAAAAGCATCTCACAACACAGAAGATGCTGATTTTGGCATTCAGGATTATTATCTTTCCAGATCCTCAAGGGAGGCAGCTGACAGGTCTCAAACTCAAGCCCCACCAGAGCCTCACCCATGAAGTCACTATTCCTCGGGGCATACATATGCTGATGTAACCAAGCGAAGAACCCTCATCCCTACTGAGCACTCAGTTCTTACAGACCCTGTGCAGACTAGTGCCACCCTTATCTCTGTGGCTGTTCTTGTTCTTATTGAGGAAAGTGCACCAACAGAGGTTCCTAGATCTTCTAACTCTATCCCACCATCACCTGTGTCTCCAACAGATTCTCAGACAATTTCACCAAAGGGTAGAAATACTCCTCTAATACTAGACTCTGACCCTCACAGGGGAGAGTTCTGGTATCAAACCCATATGATATGTTGCGACTTCAGGAAGATATGGATTCTGAAATTACTTCTCACACTTCTTCCCAGATGAATGCTACATTTGAACACGATTCCTCTGTGGATCCCGTGAAAGCCCTTAAAAAGAAAAAAATGTATGGGTCCCAGATTGGGTTTACAGAAAAGCACTCTGAAAAAACTCCTGTGACTTAACACTTTGCTTTTAGACCCTTTGACATATGATCTAACATTTGCTAGTTTAAACAATAACAGTATAATATTAGAAAAAAATGTTCAGCTACCTTTGCTATGTTTGCTGATTGTGCCACTGACATAATTTTTTTTCAGGATACTAGACTATATGCTGTGGAAGACTTTGATACTGCCTCAACAGCTTAGGTATATAGCCATTGTTACTGGTGCGGGGGGTGGATCTGTGTTGAGGTATAGATAGTTATTTCGCTAATTCTGATTTCTCTATCACACATTTTGTGGATAGTATTCCAGGTAGGGCTATATTATTGGATATTCAGGTGCATGGACTAGATTTTAGATTAATTAATATATATGCTTCACAGGGTAAAGTGTCCAAATTGATTTATTAAAAGTAATTAGGCCCAATTTATATACTAGTAAAAATGTTATTTCCGGGGGAGACTTAAAAATCAGTAGGTTTTCATCAGACAAGATGGGTACCATAGATATGACATTTTGTGATGCAGGTTTTTTGAATACTTTATTAACAGAAACAGGGCTTCAGGATGTTTTTTGAATGAGAAAAGGGAATCCTCTTGGACCTTTTTTAAAGGACACAAAGCCACCCATATTAATTATTTTTTCATAACTCCAACTTTACTTTTCAGACACCAAACAGTTCAGCTAGTAGCTGCTTCAGACCATGGGTTATTAACTATGACTATCTTTAATTTTTAAGAGACAACAAAGAGTCCAGGTTTTTGGAAACTGAATTTATCTTTGTTCAAAGATCCAGAGGTTTTGGAAGGTTTTCATTCTGTTTTAGAATCCAGAAGATCAGTTTAGTTTTTATATGATTCACAGTGTAATTGGTGAGAAGACAGTAAAAATGATGTAAGGGATTATTTTCAAAAAAATAGGAAGATTTTTAAGGAAACAGAAAAAAGACTGGTATTGGCACTTGAGAAAACAATTGATTCAGCTACAATCCTTATGAATAAAAGAGGATCAAATCTTGCAGGAGAAGATTGCTGAAATTAAAAATGAAATTACTAATATTCAGTACAACAGGATGAAATCGCTTGAGAGAGAGAGAGCAAAGATTTGGGACTCAGGGAAAACAAGCCTTTATGAACCCTTTCAACTCTTGCAATAGTCAAAGACGTAAGAAAGATATAAAACAACAAAAAATTAAATGGGACTATACTCACAGAGGGGAAGGACTTTTTACAGGAAGTAGAATCTCATATTTCTAATACGTTTACAGCAGATCCTACTTTGCAGGATGAACAAGTGAACAACTGGTTGCAAGAGAGAACAATGTTTTATTTCTTTGACAGCTCCCATTACAGTACTAGAACTTACAACTGTAATTTTTCATTTGCACAGTGGGAAGGCACCAGGCATGGATGGTTTGCCAAATGAGTTATATTCCAATATATGGGTCAATATCTTGGGATACAATTGACACGTGTATAATGAGTGTCCTCAGCTTAATCACATGAATCACCATGAATATATGACTTTTAATCCTGTTATTTAAAGCAGGAGATAGGGATAACTTGAGTAACTGGAGACCCATTACATTATTGAATACTGACATCAAAATTCTTATCAAAATTCTTAGTAATCGATTGAGTATGGTTTTTCACGAGATCATACTCCCCACACAATTCTGTTCAGTACCAGGTAGGCACATTACTGACAGTCTAATTTTAATACTGGAGATTTTGGAAAACGGACGCTCAGAGGAGTTGATAGGTTTTTTTAGTTAGTGTGGATCAGGCCAAAGCCTTTGATAGGGAGTCTCACCTTTACCTTTGGAAATATTTACAGAAATTTAGGTTCCCTATACCTTTTATATAGTAGATTAAAATGTGTTATGATATAGTCTTAACTGCTCCTTACTCAATAGTTGGGTGGGAACATCTTCTAAGGTGATGAGGGGTGTGTGACAAGGCTGTCCCTTGAACCCTATGTTGTATATTTTAACTTTAGAACCTTTATTGCACAGGATATCTGATGAGGAGGAAATTCAGGGATTGTCTGTCTCTAGTGATGATATAGAGATCAAGTATATTGCATATGCTGATGATTTATATTTTATTTTAGCAGACCTTTCTTCTGGTGGAGTACTGGAAGTGGCGCTGGATGACTTCACCTGGGAAACAGGTTCTAGGATAAACTTGGATAAAAGTAAGTGCATTTCCATTGGAACAGAGATTGGGGCACAGAAGTTGATACTTGGTATACCTATTTCTTTCTCACACTGTAAACTGTTGGGTATTTATTTTGGTCATGGAGACATGGGTTTTGTCAGTTGGGATATATTACTTAATGAAGCTCAGAGAAAAGTATCACAATGGAATAAGTGGTTTCTTCAAAAAAAAAGAGAATCTATATGTTAAAAACTTTTTTCTTAAGCATGTTTTTACATTAGAGTTCTATTTTTATGCTCCCAAGACAATTAGAAATGAGGGTATACAGTGTTTTTTTTATCAGGGTATTTGGGGCAGTCACCTTAACCCTATTAAAAGAAGTGCTACATATTTTCTGGTAACAAAGGGAGGTTTGGGAATGTTGAAGTCGTTTTTTTTTTTAGTATATTTTTTTCAAAATAACATAAAACCGGTTCTACTGAAGAAAGAAAAAATATGGGTCCCATGGGTCCTAGACTGTGTATACCCATGGATACAAACCTGGGAAATGGAGAAGGAAATACCTCGACAAAAGTCTCTTTCAGGGTTACCAAACTACTTGCAACATTGTTTTGGAAAGGTGAAACTGTGGGGTTTGTCCAGGTCAGAGGGTTTATCATTCTCCAGGAAGGACTTGTGCAAGTTTCTTATACAAAATTTTTTTGGGGAACAGCCTCATTTTGGAACCAAATCAGGAGCAGAGATTAAACAGACTGAGAAAATGTTAAGACAGGCTAGGACACCTATTTATATGTGGGACGTTCTTTGGCTCAGTACTCTTGGCAGGCTTAATGTCAAAGGTAACCTAAAACATAAGGAACTACGGGAGAGGGTGTGTTGAAGACTCACATTTTTTATGGGTCAGATTGAGACGATGCAGCACTTATATTTTGATTGTCCCTTTATTCTCCAGTTTTGGGTACAAGTATATAAAAATTGGGTTAACTCTCCATTTAACTTATTAACCCCGGATATTTTATTTTGAGGCATATTACCTCAAACATGGCAGAAGTATAACATGGATACAATCCATTTGATTTTAATTTTTCTTAATTATTACATCTGGCAAACCAGATGTCAATGGTCTCTTAGGAAACATTATGTTACCTCAGAACAACTTTTTTGGATCATACATGAGGCCATTATAGCATTTAGAGCCACTGAAAAGACTAACATTCCCCAGGATTTATATAAAAAATGATGGGATAACATAAATTGATTGGATCCGGGCTGAGTTTTTTTCCTCAGTTTATTTGTTCTCTAGGTCATAACTGAAGTTTTTCCTCTTATTTGTAGTTTTGATATTTAGTTTCCCTCACTATTTTGGGTGGGGGGGGGATTGCATGAGAGGTATGAAATAATATGTATTTGGTTTCATTTAAGGATATGTGACAATCTAGACCAAGTGTAAGATTTTCAGGGGAAAATGTATGCATAAATATTTATTTTTCTTTTGTTTTTGCTTTATGGTATTGTTTTCAAGTTTACAGAGATTATTTGGGTTAATTTCTTCTTTGCTTAGTGGGAGACTTAAGACTGTAAGATTGAAATATTTATTTTACTTTCCATTTCAGTTTGATTTGAATGTTATTCTGTATGACTTAATACCATTGCTATGATTTGTTTTGATGTTACAATAAAAAATTCCCCTACTATTGCTGCAGGGGTGCATTCTGCTTCCTGGGGGGAGATGGAAAGTCCTGGTGAGGAGCCTGATGGAGGTGGAGGTGCTGGAGTGCCAGAGATTGGGGTCACAGATACTGCCCTAGCCCCTACTATTATCCCTATGACAGATATTGTTCTTGAGGAGGTCCTGGATGAAGACTTCCTTGCAGCTGAAAGAAAGCTTCATGAGGACCTCACAGAGAATAAACGCCAACTTTTAGAAATGATGACTGAGACAGAATTTAAATCCTTTAAGGAGAAATGCAAGTAAGATGATGTTAAAAGATGGAAAAGACAACCCTGTAGTCCTACATGTTTGTCAGGAAAGAAATTTCAGCAGCATACTTCAACTCCGAATGCTATCAACAGGACTGAGAACCCTAGTGCTTTGTGTTCAGAGTATACAAATTTGACTACCATGTTTGATACACTGGGGTCACTGAAGGTAGCCTTAGGAAAAGCTGGATGTTTACTGATGGATACTGGTGCCTGGATCCTGAACCGCAATACTTTCTTGCTTGACTCTAACATGGCTAATTTATCTGTAAGAGACACTGCTGACAGTCCAGTTGTGCTGCCTAATCTTCCTGGACAATTGACAGCTGGTTGCTGCAGCCGCATTGAGCCCCAAGAGTCACACTTAGGACCCAACCTCTGCAGGTATGAATGTTCCCATTGCTACTGTTAGTGTTGTTACTAGGAATCCTGCTGCTTCAGGATCAGATGCTACGACTGCCCAGATTAAAACTCAGAACCAGTCATCCACTATAGGCATGGATGACATGATGACTGACCAGGCCACAGAATCAATTCCACCAGTACCTATCCCTTCCATAAGTTTTGTTAATGCTTCTCCCATTTCAGACTTTGCCACTGTTGCTGGCAGCTCAAACCTCCCAGCTTTGCTAGTCTTTTTCATCCTCCTGTAGAAACAGCGAAAGTGAGACATACAGTTCATCTCTGGTGTAAAGGGAGGCTGGAAGTCTCTCCTGAAAGATTTTATGTCAGCAAACAATTGATTAAACAGTCTGTCCTTTCCCCATCAGGTGTTTATGTCATTATTCATGCAGCAGGGGACCAGTCCTTTGGCATTAGTTTTTGGACTGCTTTGCTACTGGACTGCTTTTGGACTTTACATTATATACTCAAAGACATTTCCTTCTGGACCTCTTTTTTGGTCATACCCTTTACAAAATCCTCATTTAAAACTGTGACTATTCTTTTTCGTAATGAAGGGGTGAATGTTATGAACATTATTTATTGGTTGGACAAAAAAATGCGAATTCCAGGGCTCCCCGGATCCTATTATGGACAGTGAACAGTTCTGGACAGTGAAATGGCATTTCCGTGTAAAGCTCCGTTATGCAGAATCTGGTACACAGCATTTACCAAGTTGCTTCCTTCTGGGGAAGGACAGAGGCATATTGTTTTATCTGGGTCGACCCAAGTCCTGCTACAAATGTGGCTCTCTTCAACATCTTAGTAATGCATGTGACTAAGTCAAATGTACATTGTGTGGAGTTCTTGGTCACTCTGGTTTCCATTACACCTTTGCCACCCAGTGTAATCTATGTGATGAGGAGGGCCATACAGTTAGATCATGCGCCTGGGCTGCCCTCAATACAAACAACTCTGATTATATGAAGCAGGGTTTCTACATCTATAAAGTGACATAGTTGACAGTTTCTGCCCAGACTGCTGCTCCTATGCCTCCCCCTCTGGGATTACTCTCGCTACACCCCACAACCTTCCTTGATACCAGTTAATGTATCAGCAATCTCCAGTTACTCTACTTTGCTTAGTACCACTTCTACTAATGCTCAAGAACAGCCACCAGAGTTATCTACCTCCCAACTTTCTGTTTCCTCCTCAGACTTTGTGGCTATTCTGATGGAGATCACACCTCACGTGCCCCCTCCACCTGTTCTCACTGCTGAACATTTTTAGACTGTGGGGAAAAGCAAAGACAAAAGAAAGAAAAAGTGCCTCCGCTTGATCCAATTCCTTTACAGAACAGGTATGAGACTTTGCAATGGGGCGACATTGAAGTGGGTGAAGACTCTGATGCCTCCTCAGAACAATCACTGAAGAGGGATCTTTCATCCGATATCAAGGAAGCTTGGCCTCCAAGAAAAAAATGAGGCATGAGATCTGGTACAAAGCTTTCTGCTGTTCACATCTGCTCCCATGGCCACCTTTTCTGCCTTGGCTCTGGCCTCGTTGAATGTTAACAGCATCACCTGTTATGAGATGATTTTTTATTTTTCATTTTATGCTTTATGGCTCCTCCACAGAGCTGATGGGTTGCTCCGGCCCTCCCTCAGAGGAACTCGTACTCTGACCTGAATGCGTTGGGTCATCATGGACCCCGTTGGCTCCTGGCCATTTTCTGCCTATTTTCTCCCCAGCAGCTAAGCCATGCAATGGGTGAGACAGCTGCCCCCACCTCCATGGAAATAGCTAGACACCCTGGATTGGTGTCCTCCCTTCATGTGGGTGATACATCTGTGCTGTCATCCAGCCACTGCCAGGTGTTAGTCCACAGTGCACCTGCTTGCTCTCCCCCAAGGAAGGAGAGCTGTCTACACATGCTCAATCCTTCCTCCCCCTGCTGACTCCTGAGCAACCTGAGTCTGTTCCTGATCCTGGGTCACCGGCCTGGTGCAAGGAGTGGTGTCCAGCGCCTCAACCCTCAGCGCCACTGGGCCAGCTGATGAGATGATTTCTTATTGATTCCTTTCTTCCATTTCTGTTTTATGTTTTGAATTCTAATTTTTAAGTTCATGCATGTGCTGTGAACTTCTTGAGATAGTGATGTCTGAGGGGTGTGACACTGTCTGTCCAATACAGAGTGCTCTGCAAATATCACACCAATCATCAGCCAGGCTAATCGTGATGTTGTTTTGCTTAAAGTGGTCT
Source organism: Neoceratodus forsteri (assembly GCA_016271365.2). Lineage (NCBI taxonomy): Eukaryota > Metazoa > Chordata > Ceratodontiformes > Ceratodontidae > Neoceratodus > Neoceratodus forsteri. Next base: position 928,667,183 of record CM057458.1, on the reverse strand, counting down.
GCATTTGAAAAGGAAAAGCCACACCAATCATGTGCAACATTTTCCTTTGATCTGCTTGTCACCATGTAGCAAACAGCTGTTTGTGTCCCGATCAGTCTGACTGATGTCTCTGCCCACCCCGCATCACCCCACCAGTCACTTCCTGGAAGGTGAGAGGAGATGCTTTCCACCCCTGCCTCCTCCACTTCCCACTGACTCCTTTTCTCCTCTTCTCCCACCCATGCAGAGTAGACTACAGTTCCCGAAAGCACTTTCACTTTAAGTGCGATCGCGCTAGTGGACCCCTTCCTGCTGACATCAGGGTGCTCAATCACCATGTCAGCATGTATCCCCCCTCCCTCTTTAATGTTGCACGCTTGGAACCCACCCCAGTAGGCCAAAAACTACCTCTGATGTTTCCAGCACCGGGATGCCCACTACCTGTATCGGATGCTCAACCCCCCCACCATGCCCCTATATTGTCAGCCAGCCTTGGGGTACCCAATCCCTGTGTTGGCATTGATCCCCCCAGTACTGTGGCACACTGGGAGCCCATCCCAGTGTGCTGAAATCTGTGTTATTAATATTTGAACTGCAAAAAAGAAAACAGTCCCAGGAGGACTTTTTTTAAAACCTAGAAAAAAAGAAAATGGTCCCTCGTCATTCCTACCAGCCCCACTCCCCCAACCTGCACCCTCCCTCTGTGCACCCCACCTCCCCTCATCCTCCCCTCACCTATACTTACCTCTGGAGGTTGGGACCAGCGATCTTCTGTGGACAGGGAATACATCTGCACTCTTCAAAAGCTGACCGCAAACTGAAGTAAATCACAGTAAGCCCTTTAATGGCAATCAATGGGGGGTTCAACTTAGATTGATATCTCAGCCTCTTTTTGGAGTTTTTGCCCCAAATTTTCAACATGGGGATCTTGGGACCCCACCTTGTGAACACTGCCATTTTGTTTCTTGGTCCCGAAAGGTGATTTCATGATCACTGCATAGAATCACCTTTCAGGACCAATTAATGAAATTACAGCTCCACTGTTCGTGAGGTGGGGTTCCAAAAAGCACTTGTTGCAAATTTGGGACCAAAACTCCCAAACATGACTGCATTACGAGCATCCATTGCATAGTTTCTACACACACTTGTAACTTCATCAATTTTTAATATTTTCACTCCAAATGTCCAACATTTCCATTTTTGCGCACCCATTATAAATGGTACAGCTTTCATTTTTTTCCATCCTTCCTGAAATGTGTTTTTGCACCTGTGGCGCAGAATGGCATGGTTGCTGTATGAAATCAACTTTCAGGACAGATTAATGAAATCTTAGTGCCACTGTTCATGAGGGGAGGTCCCAAAAAGGCTAAGTTAAAAATTTGATGAAAACATTCGAAAAAATGAGTGTGTTATGAGCGTGCATTACACAGTTTCTATGCACACTCATAACTCTGCCACTTTTTCATATTTTCGCTTCAGATTTTCAACATTGCCATTTCTACACACCTCCTCATGAAGGGTGTAGCTGTCATTTTTCATATCCTGCCCAAAATGTGTTTTTGTACCTGTGGTTCTGAATGGCACACTTGCTGTGTGAAATCACCTTTTGGGATTGAGTAATGATATGATACTGCCACTGTTCATAAGGTGGGGTCCCAAAAAGCCTATGTTGAAAATTTGGGTAAAAAATACCAACAAACACCCTGGGCATTAGGGTTTACAACCTTAACGCCCACCCTGTGCAGACTGATAAGCATCAAGGGTGTGACTTGGGATCATTGGCTGTAGTGCTCACCCTATTCCACCACCACCCCCACCCTACAGCCACTGACAGGTATCAAGGTGTGCCATGGGGTCTTTAGCCCTAACGTTCACCCCATTCTCCTATACTGCACCCATCTCAGCTTATTTCCTTATGGAATGGGGTAAGTGTAAGGGCCAAAGACCTGAAGGCACACTGCAACACCAGTCAGTGTCTGCAGGGTGAGGTGAGGTGGAATGGCATGAGTGTTATGGCCAACGACCCAAAGGCACACTCCCTATGCCTGTCAATCTCTGCAGGGTGGGGGTAGGGGTTGGCGTTACTTCAATACGTCACTGCCATTCTTATTATGCATCTGTCTAACTCCTGCATTACCAATGCCAATACCAGTAAGCAAACATTCGGCATTGACAAATGCTTGTTTTTCTAATGACATGAACCAGTGCTAGAAGAACACAAGAAAATTGTGTTGAGAGTGATGCCATAAAATGCAAGGCAGAGGAATATACACAGAAAAATATGGGAGGCATATACAACAGCAATACCAACAGTGAACTTTTGGCATTGACAAACTTGTTGTTGTTAAGTGTTTCTCTATAATTATTTGTTGTTGTTGTGACTTTATTGTAATTTTGTTTCAGTTTTTTGCTTAGTAAAAATTCCCTTACTCTTGTTAGATACACTATGTAGTATTCGATTAAGTGCCAAGTGGATTTCACTAGTTTTTTCCTGTTTCACTCAAAAGATGGCACCTCAGGAGTGCAACACACCTCTCATGTACTACAGTGTCAGTATTAGGATTTTACCCAAATTCCTAATGTGAAGTGGGAGCCCACAGCATTCTGATCTTCTAGCCTCAGAGGTTAGTGTGCAACCTACTGAGTCACTGACACTGAAGATAGCTCTCCCCCAGTACACAGAACTTAGGAACATAGGGAAGGCAGGTATGGGGGTTTACCTATGCCAACTTGACAACACTGTTATCGAGGTTTGTTATAGCGAGATCCCTGATGTTGACAGGTGAAATTTCACCTGTCAGACATTTTGGTTTGTTTTCTATTGTGGCTGTGACCCCAAAACCCCCAATGCAAGGGAATGCACCCCCCGAACTCCCCTTCTTTAAGATTCTTAACTCCGAGCTGGAGTTAACTTTGCCTTTGTGTCCCACTCAGTGATAATTTTGAAACCTGTCAAAATTGTCACTGTGGGGGATTTTGTCATAGGGATTTTGACCTTCAGTCAGCATACCAGTATGGGACATTGTGGCATGGTAGGAAATCAAAACTCTATAGGGTTAAAAGAACAACAGGAGGAGTGATTGTAAATGGAGAGTAATGTATCCTCTGTCCAGAGGAGGGCAACTAAAATGGTGCAGGGTCTGCACCAGAAGACATACGAAGAGAGATTAAAGAAGCTTAATATGTATACACTCGAGGAGAGGAGGAGGGGGGCATGATAGAAAATTTCAAGTACATCAAGGGAATCAACACAGTCCAAGATGGTAGCATCTTTCAGAAAAAGAGATGTGCAAGAACAAGGGGGCACAATTTGAAGATGGGGGGAGGCGGCTCAGAGGTAATGTGAGGAAGTATTTTTTCACAGAGAGGGCTGTAGATGCATGGAACAGTCTTCCAGAGGAGGTAGTGGAGTCAAAAACAGTGGGGGAATTCAAGAATGCATGGGACAGACATAAGGCAATTCTAGTGGGGTGTAGGAGGAAGTACGCTGTTGGTTAACTAGTATCTGCAGCCTATGCATTAGGTAGGGAAATGGGAAGACTAGGTAGGCCAAGTGGTCCTTATCTGCTGTCAAATTCTATGTTTCTATGTATACAAATTACAGCTGCTTAGGTAATAAAACAGATGAACTGCAAGTGATAATGGCCACAGATGATAATGATATAGTAGAATTAACTGAAATATTTGCAAATTAAAACAGTAGCTTGGATTTAAATGTCCCTGGTTATACTCTGTTTAGAAGTAATGAGGTGGATGCCAAGGGGATGGGAGATGACAATGTATGTAAAGGTGTAAATTATGGCCTCAGAAGACATATCTGTCATTGGTGGGATGAAATTAAAGGTAAACATTCACCTAAAATTGGGTCCCACCTCAGTGTGAGGTAGGGCCTGATTATCATTTTAACAAAAAGTTGTTTTTTTTTTTACTTACAGCACATTGTTTTATTTAGAATTTACCTGGCTGATCCTGCATTCCTCCCCACCAGCATTTTAAATCCAAGAGCCCCTAGCGGTGTGCTAACAACCTCCCTCAGCTGTCCCATGAATGATCAATGATGCAGGGAGCAGCTGTGGGAGTATCCTTTAGGTTTACTATATAGCCAGAACTTTTAATAGCTCAGGTTTGGAATTTACATGTCTCAGTGCTATCCTGAGACTAGGTATAAACTTGTAGTCGACTGTACAGTAAAGGCCATGTGCTTCCTGTACAGTACGGAAGCATGACCCCTGTACAAAATGTTGGCAGCATGGTCCCTGAGTATCCATACAGCTTCTGTCCGAGAAGGTCTGTGGTGGGCTGTGCCTGTCGCCTTATGTGCTCCTGTGGCACTGGCACATCTGGTAAGGAGGGTTGACAGGGTAGGTAGCTAGTGCCTGCCCTGCCACAAGACACATGGAAAGGGTGTTATGTGATGGGGATCAGCTGGTGGGGGGTACACTAGATACCAGGGAATATGTGTGGTTTTCTAGTTAGTTTCTTTATTGAGACTTCAGGGATAACCTTCTGTTATCCATAGTGCTCTCATATGGGGTCAGTGATGGGAGGGCAGTGGGGAAATGGCCAACATGGCCAATAGATTTTTTTGTATGTCTGGGGACTGTAGAGATGGGGACCACTGGTCACCATGGGGTATGCAGTTTATTATGGGGCCGGGGATTGGACACTGGGTAGGCCTGCAGACATCCAGGGGGAATGTATTTCACATACGGGATGGTGATCAGACATCGGGGGACCACAGACCACTAGGGATGTGTGTAGTTGGTGTTGGACTGGTGAACAGAGGGGGGGATACTGGGCACCAGGTTGGCATGTATTTCATGTACATACTTCTGGGATTGTACAGTACAGTACAGTACTGCGGAAGCACATACGGTGACAGGCACAGCCCACCTCACACCTTCTAGGCTAGCAGCCGTATGGATACTCAGGGAGCATGCTGTCAACATTTTGTACAGGGATCATGCCTATGTACTATACAATCCCAGCACTTAATGTTACACCTACTCCCCAATCATGACATTGCTCCCACTTCCCTACCTCCTCAGATGATCCCAACTACCTTACTCCTCCCACCCATGTTTGAAACCCCTTCTTCTTCTCACCTCAGAGAGCTTCCAAGTAGGATGTTAACCTCGGACACTGGCTAGCTGCTATACTGCCTAAGCTGTTTAATGCTGTTGTACCCTGTAACTTACCTGTACCATATGTAATCTTGTCATCTGTATTGAATTGTCTGTGTAACTGACGTGGAACCTATAAATGAGCATCTGCTCATTGGTGTAATCCAAGATATCAATAAATAAATACATAAATAAATAATAAATACATAAATAAATAAAAACATAAATAAATAAATACATGTCGGGTGGCAATCGCAGCATGGCGGGGACCACTGGGCACCAATGATACTTTACTACAATACCATGACGATGATCGGAGGGATGGGGTACACTAGGCACCTGGGGCAATGTCAGATAATACTGGGACAGTTATTGGAGGGAGGCTGAACCACTAGGCACCAGGGACAACCATGCTTAGTACAGGACAGCACTTGGGGAACCACAGACAACCCAGAGGCAGGTGTGCTCCTTCTCTGACCAACTTTTTTGTTGACTACAGTACCTCTGTTGGCTGCTGGAGGTGGCCGGAGTAAGATGGGGTTTCATTCAGCATGATTTGTGCTGCACAAACTGGCCACACTATACTCTTTTGTGTAGTGCAAATGTGCTGAATACTGGGTTACATAGAAACATAGACTTTGATGGCAGATAAGGACCACTTGGCCCACCCAGTCTGCCCATTTCAGTACCTATTGGATAAGCTGCAGATTCTAGTTAACCAACAGCCTACTTCCTGCAACTCCCCCCCACTATAATTGCCTTATGTCTGTCCCATGCATGTTTGAATTCCCCCACTGTTTTAGACCCCACAACCTCTCCAGGAAGGCAGTTCCATGCATCCACCACTCTGTCCATGAAAAAGAATTTCCTCACATTACCCCTGAGCCATCCTCCCTCTATCTTTAAATTGTGACCCTTGTTCTTACACATCTCTTTTTCTGAAAGATGCTACCCTCCTGGACTGTGTTGATTCCCTTGAGGTACTTAAAAGTTTCTATCATGTCCCCATCCCTCCTTTCATAAAGGGTATACATATTAAGCTCTCTCAGTCTCTCTTCATATGGTTTCTGAGGTAGACCCTGCACCATTTTAGTTGCCCTCCTCTGGACTGCTTCCATCCTGCCTATGTCCTTGTGTAGATGAGGTCTCCAAAACTGCATGCAGTACTCCAGATGGGGTATCACCAACTGTCTGTATAGAGGGATAACCACTTCCCTTTTTCTACTTGTGATGCCCCTCCCTATGCATCCCAGTATCCCCCTGGCTCTCCTTACTGACTTCTCACATTGCTTACCCACCTTTTAGGTCATCTGATATGACCACACCCAGATCCTTTCCATTATTGTTGTCGTTAGTACCTCCCCTGCTATTGTGTACTCTTCTCCTGGAATTTTATTTCCCAGGTGCATTACTTTGCACTTCTTTGCATTGAATCTAAGTTGACATACGTCTGACCATTTCTCCAACCATGCCATGTCCCTTCTCATCCTTTCTACTCCCCCTTGTGTATCAACTCTGTTACAGATCTTTGTGTCATCTGCAAAGAGGCATACCTTTCCTTCCAGACCCTCTGCAATGTCACCTATAAAGACGTTAAAGAGGACTGGACCCAGTACTGAGCCCTGAGGTACTCAACAATAACCCCCCTTTCTTCAGAATGTGTTCCACTCACTATTACCTTCTGTGTCCTGTTGTGCAGCCAGTTTGCTACCCAGGCTACCACCCTGGGACCCACTCCCAGGCTGGCTAACTTGATTATTAATCTTTTGTGCGGGATTGTATCAAATGCCTTGTTAAAGTCTAGGTAGGCCATATCCACAGCCCCTCCCTGGTCTATTACTTTGGTCACCCAGTCAAAGAAATCGATTAGATTCATCTGACATGACTTTCCTGCTGTGAATCCATGCTGCTTTGGGTCCTGTGCCTCGCTGGCCTCTAGGTACTCAACAATTCTTTCTTTCAGAAGTGATTCCATCATTTTCCCCACCACTCAGATCAAACTAACAGGTCTGTAGTTTCCTGCTTCTTCCTTGCTCCCACTTTTGTGAAGGGGAATCACATCCGCCCTCCTCCAGTCCTCAGGTACCACCCCATCTTCCCATGATTTGTTAAAAAGTGTGGTTAGTGGTGTCACTAGGTCCTCCCTTAGCTCTTTTTGAATTCTAGGGTGAATCCCATCAGGCCCCATTGCTTTGTCCATTTTGAGTTTTAGGAGTTCTTTCAGGACTCTTTCTTCTGTAAATGGACTGGCATCAACCCCACTATCCAGAGTGCTTTTACTGTTTGGTTTAGGTAACTCCCCCTCTTCTTCTTTTGTGAATACTGAGCAAAAGTATTCATTCAGTATCTCTGCCTTTACACTGTCTCTCTCTCTCTCTCTGCCCACCTCCCCTCTCCTTTTTTACTCTTCACTATCCCTCCCTTAACCTTTCTATGCTCCCTAATGTACCTATAAAAGGTTTTATCCCCCCTCTTAACTGAGTTGGCTATCTTTTCCTCGGTTTGGACCTTTGCTTTTCTGACTGCCTTCCCCACTGCTTTCTGCTTTACTGATACAGTTCCCTGTCGTGCTCGCCTGTGATTCCTTATACTTTTTGAATGCAGCCTTTTTCTCCTTAACCTTCCCTGACACCTCTTTTGAGAACCATAGTGTATTTTTATTCTGCTTTGTTTTCTTTATTTGTTTCACACAAAGGCTCGTTGCCTCCATGATGGCAGTTTTGATTTTTTCCATTGTTCTTCCACCCCTCCTTTCTGGCCATTTGCTAATGCATTCCTCAGGTATTCACTCATTATGCCAAAGTCAGCCCTTCTAAAGTCCAGTATCCTTGTCTTTGTATGGCTTGCCTCCATGGTTGTGTTTATTGTGAAGCACACTGTGCAGTGGTTGCTTGTTCCCAGATGTCTACTGACTTCTAAATTTGTGATCCTCTCTCTATTTGAGAATACCAGGTCTAATATTGCTCCCTCCTGAGTGGGTTCCACCACTAGCTGTCTAAGGCATGGCCCCTGTAGGGCATCGAGAATGACCCTGCTCTTGGATGTGACTGCAGTCCATGTCACCCAGTTAACATCTGGCATATTCAGGTCCCCCATCAACAGTATCTCCCCTTTTTCAGCCATTTTGAGAATGCCTTCTATCATTTTCTTGTCCATTTCCTCCCCTTGAGACAGGGGTCTTTATACAACCCCTGTGCGGATTGTGATACCATTCCCTGTCTCCAAGGTGACTCAGAGTTCCTCTTGTCCTCCCCCTTTACTTTTTAGTTCTGTAGCTTTGATCCTTTCCCTTATGTAGAGAGCTATTCCACCTCCTCTTTTACCGTCCCTGTCCCTTCTGTAGATTGTGTACCCTGGTATGTTGACATCCCAGTCATGGTTCTCCGTGTACCATGTTTCTGTGACTGCCACAATATCCAAGTGTTCCTCTTCCATCAGGGCTACTAGCTCTGGAAGCTTGTTTCCAAGACTACGGGCATTGGTACTCATTGCCCTCCATTTAATGTTGGTTTTATCCTTTTTTACCCCATCCCTGCTCTTATTGCCCTTGTCCATTTTTCCATTTACCCCTGTCCTGCCCTCTGTCAAGCTCTGTACCTCAGTGTTTACCCTACTACCTGCCATGTTTTGTGGGGGGAGGCTTGAACTTTCCTGTTTCCTATCAGCATCTCCCCCCTTGGCTAGTTTAAAAGCTTGCCAAGGAAGTCTTTAAACCTGTCACCTAGGAGTGTGTTTACCTTCCTGGACAGATGCAGACTACCATGCCAGTATAGACCTTCATGTCTCCAGGTGGACTCCCAGTCCCCAATGAAGCCAAAGCCCTGTGTTCTGCACCAGTTTTGTAACCATTCATTCAACTGCATGGTGTGCAGTACCCTAGCCTCACCTCTGCCATAGACTGGCAGCACCTCTGAGAAGGTTACTCTGCTTGCTACCTGTCTGAGGCCCCTCCCCAACTCCACAAATTCATCCTACACTGCACTGATCTCATGCCTAGCTAGGTCATTTGTCCCGAGGTGGACAATGATATCTAGTTTCCTCTCCTGTGATGCTGCTTCTGCAATCCTGAGGATTTGCTTCCTGTCCCTCCAAGCCATGGCACCAGGCAGGCACCTCTTCCTCTCCTCTCCCTTCCCCAGGTCAACACCCCTAACAATTGAGTCCCCTATTAGAAGCTGTTTCTTTCCCCTGTGGTGTCCCTTGCCACTCTTTTGTGGGTCTCCCTTGTGGATGTCCCCAGCATTCTTCTTGGTCTCCAATGAGGGTGTCATCATGGAGGAACCTTGATTTGCCAGACTGATATATGATTTGTGTAGGGGTACAACTCAGGGGCTATGCCTCTGTTCCACCACCCTCACCCTTCCAGAACCTACTGTGGTCCATCTGCTCTTCACACATAGCAACCTCTGAGGCAGTGTTTGTGGAACTGGTGCTCTTTGGGTGGGGGAGGCCTCCTTAGTCCTTGCCAGTTCAGCCTGGAGGTGGGCAACCTCCTCCCTCAGAGCTGACAGTTGCCTGCAAATAGGGCAGCAATGCAGGTTCCAGAATGTCTCCTGGAAAATGCTGCCCCACAGCCAGTGCATTGCACCACTCCCCACATGTCCCTCTTCCTTATAATATACAATGAGTAATATATATTTTTTTGTGTGTACTTACCCTTTATGCACTGTGCTGGGTAATTAAGAAATTACAGTTTTGCCCCAAGACCTGTTGAGGAAGTGATGTCAGAACCTTGGCTATAAAGGAAATGCCACGCCTGGGGTGGGAGGGGTGAGGGGAAGAGTGGGTTGGTGGGTAGGCCACAACCACTGGTGACTGTTAAAAACAATCAAATAAACCACTGCTCCACCACCCTGGTGAGTACTACCCTTTATAGTAAGTCAACCAACACCACAATTTACTAGACCACAGATCCTACACAAACCACTCTACTGAATCCAGGGATAAAAACAAACTCACTGTTAAGCCAGCAGGACACTTCTAAAATATTGCACAAATATCCTTCCAAATCCTATGTGTCTAGCACATAAATCAAACAACTTCAGTTGTATTTCACCCCCTCTGGTTATAAAATTACTACACTTTAATGGAATCCTGCAATTCTTAATGCCATTAAGAAAATAATGAAACTTTCTGTAGAAAGTGAAGCTTACCTTCCTAACTAGTCCCCAACAATATTATGTTTTACCAGGTTCCCAGTTCCTCAAATGCATTCTAGTTTGTTCTCTGCAGTATAGCAAGTTTTTCAGCTTCCAATAGGAGCAGACAAGTCTTTTCTGACTGGCTTCTCATTGTGTAGTTTGCCTAAGACAGCACAGTGATAAAAGCCCCACCCAGAATCAATTGATTGACTAGCGACACCTGTGATATAAGCAGGCCTTTCAGTAAAGACAATTTGCTATGTCTGCTTCTAATACACACACAAACCCTTTATCTGAAACCAGAGATAAACTCACTGCTTAGCCAGCAGGACACTTCTAAAATATTGCACAAATATCCTTCCAAATCCTATGTGTCTAGCACAGAAAACAAGCAACTTCAGCTGTATTTCACCCCCTCTGGTTATAAAATTACTACACTTTAATGGAATCCTGCAATTCTTAATGCCAATAAGAAAATAATGAAACTTTCTGTAGAAAGCGAAGCTTACCTTCCTAACCAGTCCCCAACAATATTATGTTTTACCAGGTTCCCAGTTCCTCAAATGCATTCTAGTTTGTTCTCTGGAGTATAGCAAGTTTCTCAGCTTCCAACAGGAGCAGGCAAGTCTTTTCTGACTGGCTTCTCTCTGTGTAGTTTGCCTAAGACAGCACAGTGATAAAAGCCCCACCCAGAATCAATTGATTGACTAGTGACACCTGTGATGTAAACAGGCCTTTCAGTGAAGACAATTTGCTATGTCTGCTTCTAATACACACACAAACCCTTTATCTGAAACCAGAGATAAACTCACTGCTTAGCCAGCAGGACACTTCTAAAATATTGCACAAATATCCTTCCAAATCCTATGTGTCTAGCACAGAAATCAAGCAACTTCAGTTGTATTTCACCCCCTCTGGTTATAAAATTACTACACTTTAATGGAATCCTGCAATTCTTAATGCCAATAAGAAAATAATGAGCCTTTCTATAGAAAGCATAGCTTACCTTCCTAACTAGTCCCCAACAATATTATGTTTTACCAGGTTCCCAGTTCCTCAAATGCATTCTAGTTTGTTCACTGCAGTATAGCAAGTTTCTCAGCTTCCAACAGGAGCAGATAAGTCTTTTCTGGGTTGCATGGGTACTCCTGTCCCCACCCCTCCCTTTACCCACCCGCATACATTTATTTTTGCATGGGCGCTAACCCAGTTTGCCTGTGCAACCACTTCTTTTGAATATTACAATCCAGTGCAAAACCTGGTTTCATGGGCAAACACCCATTTGCAACCATGCAACCTTTTGAATATCGGGTCCCAGGTCTGTTTAGGGAATCCAAGTTGTATTGTCAGAAATATTGCCCTTTTAAAAGTTTTTTGTCCAAGGCACCACCACGTGGACCAATAAAAACTATTCCAGGCCCTGGAATGAAATAGAATGGCTGTTATCTGCTTTTGTTGTGGGATGTGCTAGGGTATTCATTTTATCATTCCTTTCAATTGCTCTGACATGTTCCCTGATTTTGTTGTGGAAAGGTCTGATAGTATTTCCTACATAAAATGCATCTCAATTTTAGGTGGCCAAATAAATAACTACATCTCTTCTACAAGTCATAACATCTCTGATTTCATAGGACTTATTTGTTCTGACAATAACAATGTCTTTGTTTTCATTAATGTATCTGTAGCTCTTGCAATTGCCACATAGATGGGTCCGTTCAATAATTTCTGTACCTTATTATGTGATGTACATTTCCCATAGTCACAATGTTATCAGTATTTGTGTCTCTTTTGTATACCATCTTAATGACATTCTTGTCAATATTTTTCAGTGTATTGTCTGTTTTCAGAATGTGCCAATGTTTTTTGGGAAATTGTACAAGATGGGACTGTGAGGAATAGGTAGTAATGTAGTTCAGTTAAAGTACAGTGTCTGTTGCATTGCTATTGTTATAATTCAGTAGTGACCCTCTGTCTTCATCCCATGCATCCTATTTTGCTTTTCTTAGTACTTTTTTGGGATAGACTTTAGCTATAAATATCCTATCCAAGTCCAGGCATTCTCTTGAAAGCTTTCATTCATACTACAGTTATGCCTTGCCCTTTAATATTGGCCTTTGGGCACATTTACTTTGGTATGCAGAGGATAACAACTGTTGAAATGTAAAACAGAATTATGATCAGTTGCTTTTATGTATAACTGTTACACTCAAAATTTTCTTTCTTAATTCAAGTGTCTAAAAATTCAATATTCACACAGTTAACATGGACAGAGAATCTAAGATTTTCATTGCTGGATTCTAAGTATGTAATAAAGGAATCCAGTTCATCCCTTGTCCCATTCCAGATCATGAAGATATCATCTACACTTTATGTATCATTTGTACAAATCAATTTTCTGTTGTAATGGATTATTGATGTGACATTATGGTTGTGCTTTCTAAATTACTCAGATAAATGTTCACACAGCTGGGTGCAAAAGCCACTCCCATTGTCATCCCTTTTGGTTTGCAGGTACATTTTGTCCATAAAATAAGACAGATTAAAATGCAGAAGTATTTCTGTTAATGTGAACAGAAATTCAGTAAATCCAGATTGATACAGGGAAGATAGAGTAACAAGCTTTAAATTAGCTTGACACATCCAGAAGATTTGGCTTTGACTCCCACAACCTCCAGTTGCATACTATGTGACTCTAAACAAGTCACTTAACCTCCCCAGTGCTTCTAGGTCACACTGGAAAACAGGCATTGGGCTTAGTGAGACTTACTGGGTTACCAAAGTGTAAAAATGAAAAATCCCCTGCCCTTAAATCTCTGCATTCTCTCGACAAACCACAGTAAGTGACAATCCCAGCAAATAACAGGCCAAATCAAAGCCTAAAAATAAAACAAGTGGCAGTATTATACATTGAAATTTATCACAAACAGATAATACCATGCCACTATAGTTAGGGTGCTGTAGGCACTTTAATGTTACATCATGGGGTTTGATTTCTTGTAACTCAATCATCTTTTGAATTAAAGACATAATAATGGAGTTTGCCCTTTAAGGGGCAGACCAAGTTGTCCTGGTGGACCCCTTCCCTGAGGACAAAGTGGTAGTGCTCAGAGGGAGGATGGGAAGGGGAGGGGGTGCAGCAATAGTCAGGAAGGGAAGGGGTAAATAGAGGAACAGGTGAACCATAGGAGGGCTAAGGAAGTGGGAGGGGAAAGATTACTGGGTACATAACAGGCAGCACAGAGGTACTCTGCCTCTTTTGCTGGGTAATTTTGTTAGATTTAGAACAGAACCAGCACATCAGATTGGATATCAATAGAGTGGAGAAAATTGTGGGAAGACTCAGATTAAAACAGCAAAAAAGGTTTGTGGAGCAAGGAATTTGTGCAAGGTAAGGTAAGAAACATTTAAAAAAAAGAGAGAAAGATGTGTTTGTGTTTGTTGATAAAAGCGAGCAATTGAATGTTATTTGAAAGCATGTGCTTTGAGGCCTTGGAATTGGTTATCAGCAGAATAGTGAAGGTAATTTGGTATGGCTGTGTTTGTGACAGAAGGGAGAAAATGAATGAAAGGAATAAAGCATGTGCTTTATGGCCTGGCAATGCATTGTGACAGGTTAGGCCAAGTTATGTTGTACTGCAATGTTGCTTAACAAAAAAAAAAAAAAAAGGGGAACTGAGAAATGAACCATACTGAAAAATCAGGTGCTAGGGAGGCCTTGTGATTTGTGCAGCAGAAAGGACACACTACGAGGTATGGGCAGATATGCAGAGTTTTTGGAAGGCCATTTTTGGGCTTTGTGATACTGTTTTGTTTGGCCTAGCTGTCAGTACAATCGGTGTGTCTTGTAAGGGTGAAGTCGATGTGGCTGGCAAGAATAGAGTTATTTAAGGCAGAGGGACAGGAGGAAGCACACGGGGTTTAGAGAGAGAAGCTGGCATTTAGGAGTCAGTGGCAAGAATGTGGTATAGTGGAGAGAGCGATGTGAGATAGCACACTCTAAAGAAGGAGAGAGAACTGAGGCGGTTCCACAGTGCTGTGTAAAATAGGTGCAGTAGGCGAGAAGTTCCTGTTGCAAACAGCAAGGGGAGAGACCGATTACAGCACCATTTCAGTGGAGCGCCTGGAGGAAGCACGTGGTCTGGCAGACTTGGCGTCTGACGTCACAACGTGTTGGGGAGGGGTTCCGGGGGACTTTAGAAGTGTTGAAGAGGGATTTAGCCACAAAAGCTGAAAAAGGCTATTTTAAAATGATAAAATGAAGCAAGGGGAGAAGGTTTAAACAGATGAATAGAGATTTCAACCAGACGTTATACAGGCATGATAAGGCAAGGCCCTATCGGAAACCATGTCACTAAGACCGCCAACATCTTAATCGGGTTCAAGGTCAGTTGGCCTTTATCTGTATCCCCTTCCCTGGGTTGTGCTTGAAAATAGGCAAGTTTTGGTCAATGAAAATTAAATAAATAAATAATAAGATGTCGGCAGGCAATTTGCTAGGCGTCTGACGTCACGCCTCGTGGCGGAAGGAAACAAGACAAATAAGGGGAAGACGATGACTGAAAAGGGAAGGGGAATTGTGGGGGAACTGCCCCACTGAGAGGAAATAAGGCAAGGGTTTCCAGAGAGACATGGATGGCCATATTGGGCCAGTGGGGTAGTTGTGTGGTGGGGAGGAGGTGGGGGGGAACGATATGGACTGGGGGAGCCTGGGGCGGGATGACGTCTGAGGTCACGGGTTTAAAAGCCCACTTTCCATGGGTTTTCTTTAAAAAAAAAAACACAAGAGAAGGGGGTCCGCCTGTTTCAAAATTTAGCAGCTTGTATAATGAACGACATTTTCAGTTTCCTTTACAGCATTCCTTCAGGCACGAAAAAGAGGGACAATGGCACCAAAGAAGAACAAGCCATCAAGAGAGGAGGCATACAAGGCAATTGTAGAGTTGGTGGAGAAGGCTAACATGATGTGGCAGCTAGTGGAGGGGGATGAGCCTGGGAGTTCTAGGGAGAAGCAGAAAGCGGAGAAAGGAAAAGAGGGTGGTGGGAAAAGGCCGACGGGGAGGACAGTTAGTCCAAGAAGGCCTCCAGTGGTGAGACCCTCCATAGCGGTCAGCCCAGTACCTCTGCCCCATTGTGTCTCTGAGCCACAAGTGCCCCTCGAACCAGCAGTGGTACCCCAGAGGAGTCCAGGCTAGAGCCCCAGGTCACAGTTGCCCTGTCACCCCGATGCCACAGATAACAATACCATCACAAGAAACAGGACCGGTGCTGCTCACAGACAACAGACCTCAAGGAACAGACAGGCCAACAGGTAGTGTATCAGGTTCTGTAGGTGAAAGTATCAAAGGATATATCGGTCAAATCATTGCGGTGCTGGGGTAGGGGGTTTAGGACAGATGGAGTCAGCATTGGCGGAGATTAGGACAGACAACGAAGGCACAGGGGGAGAGAAGAAGGAAATGGAAAGTTTGGGAAAAGGTACACAGGAAATAGGAACACCCAACATGAGGATAGGGGAGCATGTGCCTTTGGCTACAAAAGAGAAAATATGGAAAGGGGAATATGTCGACATATTTGCCCTGGTGAGTAGAGAAACGGCTGCCAAGGATGAGAAGTCGGAGAGTATAAGGAAGAGTGAGATGGCAGCCACCTTAGTGTTATTGGGTAAGAAAGAGGAAGATAAATTTACGAAAGGAAAAATGTGGGATGAATGGTTTGTCGGTTTCGCCACATATTCTGCCATAGTGATGGAGAAGAAGCCAGAGCTAGGAATCCCGCTGATCACGTACTCATTGATCATATGGCAGGCAAAAGCAAATGGGGGTGGGGTGGATATACTAGGATGAATTTTTTCACCAGAGGATGGCCACATACGGGAACGTAAGATGGGACACTAAACAGCTAGATTTATGGATGAACTTTGTTACCTACCTATCTACACTGGAAGGTGAGATGGGCAGAAAAGGGGGGATGTTGCAAAAATGCTGCTGGGGATACAACAGAGCATTTTGTTCCTGGACCCAGTGTCGATTTAGGCATGCATACTCAAAATGTGGGGGTTCCCATCCAGCGTCGAGATGCAGGACCTCGTGGTCCCAGGGGACACAATTGGGGGGGTGCAAGGGACAAGTCACCAGCCCTTTTGTGTGGGACAGGGTTACAGGGGTCAGGTCTGGAACAGAGGGATGGGGGGCAGGGCACAGGGGCATAGAGGAGCCCAGTAATACTGAAGAGAAGGGTGGAGGAACAATGACGGGGAGGGGACCAGGGGAGAAAGGAACAGGCTAAGCAGGGGTGATTTAGGCCACTAGGACCCTTGTCAGGAGTGAGGCCTGGGAGAGGTGGCTCACAGAGTACCCAGACAGGAAGGCAGCAAAAACTTTAAAGGAAGGTTTTAGATTGGGTTTTCCCCTACAGTGCAACATGCCGAGACAAGTGAGGGAAGCGAAACATTTGGGGTCAGTCAGGGGAAAGAAAGACATTTTGAGATGGAAGATTGAAAAAGAGAAAGCAGCAGGGAGGGTGGAAGGCCTGTATCCATTTCCCCAATGGCAACTTGAGGATTTCCCCACTGGGGTTGGTCCCTAAAAAACAGGAAGAGGAATACAGAGTGATACACCACCTGTCATTTCCGGGGGAAGATTCTGTGAATTTTATAAGGGAAGAGCACAGCAGGGTGACCTATACCACACTGGAAGGGGCAGTGCAGATCATCCGGGCTACCCCTGATGCATGGTTAGTGAAGACAGACATTGAGGCAGCTTTCCATTTGTTACCTGTTAGAAAGGAGGACTGGGACCTTTTGGGGTTTAAAATAGAAGTACAATACTATTTTGATAAGGCGATGCCTATGGGTTGTTCTATAGCTTGTGCTACATTTGAAACTTTCAGCACCTGGCTACAATGGATCTTTCAAAAGAAAACTGGGTATAAGATGGTGATACACTATTTGGATGACTTCTTACTGATAGGCAGTGGATGCACAGAGACAGAAGAGATGCTAGCGAGTTTTCAGCTATTATGTGAGAAGCTGGGCGTGCCACTGACCCCAGAAAAAACAGAAGGCCCTAGCAAGGTGCTAGAGTTTTTGGGGATTGAAGTAGATGCATTGGGGGAGGTATTTCATTTACCTGATAAAAAAGTGCAGAGGCTAAGAGAGTTGATACAACAACGCAAGAGGTGAGTTCAACTAAGGCAGGTACAGCAAGTGTTGGGGCATTTGAATTTTGCCTGCAGGGCAATTGGGCAAGGGAGGATGTTCATAAGGAGACTAGCAAGGGCAACAGCAGGGATAAAAAGGCCACACAATTGGGTGGATCTAAACCAAGGAGTAAAAGATGACTTCAAGGTATGGGAGAAATTTCTAAGTAGCTACAATAGCATATCCTTCTGGCAAGAAGACTAGGTTTATAACATTGATTTAGATTTACATACAGATGTAGCGGGAAGGGGATGGGAGGGTACTTGAGAGGAAAATGGTTCACAGAACCATGGCCAGATCATTGCATAAGGGATGGCCGGGTAAAGGACATCACATTGTTGGAAATAATGCCAATTTGGACTTGCACCTTGGTATGGGGGGAGGAGTTGCGGAATCAGAAGGTGACTTTCTGGTGCGACAATAGGGCAGTGGTGGATGTCCTTAATGACAAGGGGGCCAGGTCAGAGCCAGTAATGTGGGTTTTGAGGCAGTTGGTGTTGAGAGGGCTGCAGTGGAATATGTCATTTAGGGTCAAGCACATAGACAGGGTGAGGAATATCCTCACTGACAGCCTTTCCTATCTGCAGCTGGATCATTTCTGGATGCTGGTACCAACAGCAGAGGAACTCAAAACGCCCATCCCAACAAATATCTGGGACATTGGCAAGAGGGAGCTGAGATGCTGTTTCAGAACTCATGGGCACCACGGACCTTGAGGGCCTATGAAGGGGCATGGCGGGTGTTGCAGGCTTTCAGGGTGGCACACCATGTGGAGGTAAGTGGGCCAGTTACAGAAGATCAGCTAGTAAAGTTTACAGTGGATCAATGGGAGAAGGGGTTGTTATACAACACTATGGGGGTATACCTAGACGGGATAAGTGTAGTATGTAGCCTGAAGAGATGGCAGGATTCCACAAAATCAATGTTGATACGGAGGATGATGCAAGGGTGGAGCAGGTTAAAACAAAGGGAAAAGGATGGGAGGCAACCGATAGCTGAGCATTGGCTAACCAGAATACGGGGAATACTCACAGAGGTTTGTAAACCCAAGGATGAAGCACAATTATTCTTTACAATCTACGTAGTAATGTTGGCAGGGGCATTAAGAATGAGTGAGGCAGTGGGGCATGGCTGTAAGGACAAAGATGGGGACTGGAATGGGGAGATATAGTTTGGGGACAGGAAACAATACAACTCGTAATTAGGAGGTCAAAAACAGATCAAGCGGGAAAAGGTTGTGTCATAACCTCCAAACCCCAACCCGAAGGACCTTGTGTCCAGTGAAGGCTCTGTGGGCTTACGCGGCAGAGAGATACAAAAAAAAAGGGAGATTATTTGTGTATGGGGATGGGAGGAAGGTGACCAGTTACCAGGTTACAGCCATACTTAAAAAAGGCATGGAGTTTTTGGGCGAAGACACAGCTAGTTATTCTCCCCATTCTTTTTGTATAGAAGCTGCATCAAAATGGGTGGCGGAAGGAGAATCAGTGAGCAATATGTTGGAAATGGGGTGCTGGCGGTCTGCCAGTTACAAAAGATACATTTGTGCTTTCAAGGTTTAAGGACTAACATACCATCTATGTTTTGTTTTGCAGGTACAGACCAAAATGGGGGGGGGTAAAGGGGGAGGGGGGAAATAAAAGTCATGGAATAAGGTATTAAAGTGTCTTGTTTTAATCCAATAGGTAGTAATGGAGGTGTGGATCTGCAGGCATTCCTACATTTAGTGGGCAGAAAGGAGAGTAGAAAAGAAGGCCGGGGGAAAACAGCTCTACCAAGATGTCAGACACTATAGGCTGATATGGCGTGGCATTCGGTGGATGAAGTAGGCACAATTACTTCCGATGCTGCTAGAGATAAAGCAGTGGAGATCCATACCGGATTTGATTATCGTACATCTGGGAGAGAACGACATACTGTAGGGGAAAAACCATGGGTAGACACGTATCTATAGGTAAAAAAGGATTTGGAGAAGGTGAAACAATGGTGGCCAGATGTGAGTCTAGCATGGTCAGATATGATACCACAGAGAGTATGGAGACATGCTTACAGACACGTAGCAGTAGATAGAGCCAGGAGAAAGATGAATAGGAGGATGAGGACTCTGGTAAAAAGCATGGGAGGGGCACGTAATAATGAGAGGGGTGGAAGAATGGGTAGAGGATTTTTACAGATCTGATGGAGTGTGTTTATCAGACCTGGCCATAGATATGTTTAACACAGAGATGATGGGGTTTATTGAGGCCTGGAGGAGACAAAAAAGCAAGCAGATCCAGAAGGGGGTGGGAGGAACTAAAAAGGGGGAAGGCCAGTTATCCAGCGCAAGCTGGAGACAGGCTATGGGAAAAATGAGGGGTGGGAAGTGGAGGGGGGAATGAAAAAGAAAAAGGAGGAAAAGGATAGCAACAGAAAGAGAAGAAAGTGGTCTCGGTTATCACCGTTACCTATAAGAAGAGGGAAGAAGAAAGCTTCCAGGTTTTCACCTGGGGAGGTGAGAAGAAGCGGAAGAAGAGGGAGGAGTTGAACTGATATTGATATGTAATGCAATATAATAAAAGAGGAGTAATAAGACACTAGCTAAAGATGATGATGGGAATGTAACAAAAAGGAAATTGTTTTCTAATAAATTGATTGCTGATCTGAGCACAACAACACACTGGTGTTCTACCTTTTGTGGGGAAAAAGGGGGAATCCGGGACAATGAAGTTTGCCCTTTAAGGGGCAGACCAAGTTGTACTGGTGCACCCCTTCCCTGAGGACAAAGTGGTAGTGTTCAGAGGGAGGAGGGGAAGGGGTGGAGCTATAGTCAGGAATGAGATGAGCAAATAGAGGAACAGGTGAACCATAGGAGGACTAAGGAAGTGGGAGGGGAAAAATTACAGGGTACATAACAGGCAGCACAGAGGTACTCTTCCTCTTTTGCTGGATAATTGTGTTACCACCCACCCACCCAAAAAGAAGGAAGTGAAGAAAAAGTGTCTCTTGGAAAGGGGTCCAAGAGGGTCTGTCAAAGGTGGATGGCAGAAGATATCAGGTCGGACTTTTTTGCAGGCCTGCCAAAGGTGAATGGCAGAAAAAGGGGGGAAATGAGGGGGGAAGGGGAGAAGGGGAATGAAAAAGAAAAAGGAGGAAAAGGAGAGCAACAGAAAGAGAAGAAAGCAGTCTCAGTTATCACAGTTACCTATAAGAAGAAAGAAGAAGAAGGCTCCCAGGTTTTCACCTGGGGAGACGAGAAGAAGCGGAAGAAGAGGAGGAGTTGAACTGATATTGATATGAAATGCAATATAATAAAAGAGGAGTAATAAGACAATAGCTAAAGATGATGGTAATGTAACAAAAAGGAAATTGTTTTATAATAAATTGATTGCCGATCTGAGCGCAACACACTGGTGTTCTGTCTTTTGTGGGGAAAAGAGAAGACAATTGGCATGCACGCACTTTGAGGCAGGATCTCAGACTGCAGCACATGTGGTAGACATTGGTTTAGTAGTTTTAAACAGGGAATTTAAAGCAGCAAAATACCACTTTAAAGATGCTTTTCTAGGATAGGAAAACAGAAAAATGGTTAAGATTTGAAACAACTTTCAGGTTCATTAGCACAAAAAATGTATGACCATTTTAAAAATCTTCACTTCTGCTTTAGTGTTTGCACATTTACTGATTTTTTCATAAAAGGTTTTCATTAGGCCATCCCCATGTGGCACAAGATTGGTGTTTCTTAAAAAAATTAGTTTTACTGCTTCATCTTTTTCCCATCACATCTATGTCTGCATCTTGTATTCCACCACAGCTCCCACACCCATCCCAGATTCCATAGTAATAAAAAAATAGTCTGTTACACCACTTCTCTGCATCTCTGAATCATGCCATACTCCCCCTACTGACCCAGATCCCTGTGGAATTAAAGTATCATGTCAGGGCCATGGCCCATGTGCCTGGAAACACACCCTTAAACACCAAATACTGTACTGGGAGTTCACCCCTAATGCCTTTAATAGGGTATACCAGCAAAACATCGAAGACCATTAGAGCGACAACTTCGAACAAATTTGAGATTGTTGCTGTAATGGACCCAAAGTTGAATTTTTTTTATAATTTAATATGCTTTATTTAAGTGTCACATTGCAAAACATAACAGTACATATACCATGAAGACATCTGTACAGTTTTTGTAGTACACAAAGCAGATGAAAATTTTCACAATACCATCACCCTCCCTTCCATCCAAATACCCCCAGCCCCCAGCCTCCCAGCCCCTTATTTCCAAAGTTGAGATTTTGCTGTTCCTCTTCCAAGTCAACTCTGACTTGGGTTTGATATCTAAAATCCAGGGGAGGTGGAAGCCCCCACAAAAAAAATAAGCGAAGAGTCCGACCGAGCAAAATTTCTCCTGTTGGCATTTCGCCTCTTGCAGTCGGGGATTTCGGCAATGAAGTTGTTGAACCAACTTGGTGGAAGCCTTTAATAGTAAGTAAGTAAGTAACTACAATAGTAAGTAACATCTTTATTTACCCAGAGAAAAGCTATGAAGAACAAGTCCTGTTTCCAAAGTCATCCTGCAAGCATTCAGCTAGCACATCACCTTGAACACTAAGTGCAGTACCAGAAGCCCACCACCCATGCTGTCTAATACCTTCTTGATCATCATGTGCACTATGTGCACCATTTGCAACACTGGCACCACATCACTGGTGCTGCCAACCCCCTTGCCCCAAACTCTATGTACAGCGCAATGATCACAACCTCAATGCTGTCAACCCTCCTCACCCCTGAACAGTATGTATATGCTGAACTAGGGATCTACTTCTGGTATCACAAACCCCCCTCTCCACAAGAACACTAAGTTCATTACTGGGAACTCAGTTTCAGTGCCACCAATCACCCCAACCACTGAATTCTGTGTGCAGTACCAGAGCCCCTAACTGGTGCTGACAAACACAACCAGCTCACCAAATGCAAAATTGGGAGCTCTTCCCAGATGCTTCAGCCCCCTCCAAATCTAAGTCCAATGCAAGGATCCATCCCATTGCTGCCAAACACTTCCACTCAAATACTATTGTGGCACTAGGGGCTCACCCTCAGTGCCACCTATCATCCCTCACCCCTAAAATATAAAGTGAAGTACAATAATTCTAGTTTCAGTGTTGACAAGCAGTATACCCCATGAATTCTATGTGTGGCCCTTAAAGTCCATCCTCAGTGCTGAGAAACAACCCCACAACCCGGTATTGGGAAATTCCCCTTCCCTTCACCTAATTAGCATGTTCTTACACTCCAACTCTGCAACTATATCAGACCCTCTTTGTACCTCTTTGACCTCTAAACATCAAACAAATATCTTCTGCAGTTTGTTTTAAAGAGTTGGGAATGCTATCTATTTAATTAACATCAAACAGGTATATATTAGATGGTAACAGACTGGGTCTTTGCTAGACGCTGTTTGTGGGAGGGTCAGATTTGGTGGTGAGTGCCAATGGATAGCAAGGCATCAACTAAAAGGATGGTAAGAGAAAGGGGGGTAATGGCAACAAGTAACAGTGTGGCACAGAATAGGGGGAAGGGTAACACTGGAATCATTGGAGATCTTGACATGAGATGAAGTGAGCCAGGGGGTAGAACTGTGCACCTGTGAGTACATGACATGGGGCAAATGAGGAATGGTGTATTACTGAACACCACAAAGTTACTGGCATGGACTGGAGAGGGGGGATGGTGCCATGGGACTCCAGGAGTGCTTGCCATGGGGAAGGAAGATAGATGGTATGCCTGTAAATACTAAGGCATGCTTGGTATGGGATGGGGTATGGAACAGGACTGCCACTAGACACCAGAGGGAGCACGACACAAGAGAGAAGAGGCAGTGGAGTGCCATCGGACAGGAGGAAGTGCTTGTCAAAGGATGGGATGAGGGACTGGGGATGCTAGTTGACAGTAAGGAATGCTTGGCATACAGTTGAAGTAAATCACATGGTCAGATATTTCTTGAAATTTCTATGATCTCTCTCAGAAATTCCCTATCTGTCTGTAGTACCACTGTAGGACCACCAGAGAGAATATCTTTAGAAATATTCTAAAATATCTGGAAATATCTATGTCAGCTGCTGCAACTATAGGAGAAGGATGTCATTGGATACTACAGTGTGTTTGACAGGGGATGGGATGAGGAAACTGAGTACCACTGGACACCATGGAGTGAATGGCGCAGAATGAGAAAAAGTATACTAGCGTACACCACAGTGTGCTTTGCATGAGACAGGGTGAAGGAAAGGGTACCACTGAACACCCAGGCAGTCCATGACATGGGACAGACAGAGGGGTGAAAGTGCATGTTTGTCATGTGACAAGGACAAGGAGGCGATATCACTAGATACCATAGAGTGCTTGGCATAGGGAAAGCGTGTCAATACACAGGGAGTGCTTAGCACAAAATGTATTGAGACAGCATTACCAATACAAAATGGGTGTGCCTCTCTTACTAACTCTCATTCTAAAATTTGTGTTTAGGTGTCAGTTATTCGAAACAGAACACTGAAAAAGCCAGGACATGAAATGTTAGGGTTAACAATTTGGTGATTATGCTGTATGGGGCCTTAAGGGGTCCAGGGCTTTGAGCTAATGCTCAAAGTAGCACTGGGGTAGCCCTAACATTTATGCCCTCCCTCAAAATATGATAAAAGGAGTTGTTGGTGTGTGGGTAAACTTTTTTTGCATTAATCGAGAGTGCCAATGTTAAGGTAATGCCAGTGCTGCTTTGTGCATTGAACACCACACCAAACAATCTCCAGTATTCAGAAGAATGTTTACCTTAACATTGTATTTCCCTTCATTTGTGGTTGTGAGCGGCAGCTCTAACTGATACCTAAATGCATATTTTACAAATAATGATATGCAGTATACAGACAAGTTATGAGCACTTAAAAGTCAGAGAAATGTTATAGCCATCTGACTTCATTTTCAGTTGCCTAAGTAGAAGCATTCAGTACAGACTAAATGGATGTGAAACCCTTGTCTGCACTTAGCTATGTATCTATATATCTAAATGAGTTAGTCTCTGCATTTTGAAGTACATTACAACTTTCTCTTTTAGCATACAGCTTAGTGTTAATTATCAATTATCAGCAGAAAAGAAGAGGTAATACTTCCCCTTTGTAGATCCTCAGTGAAGCCACACCTGGAGAACTGCACCCAGTTCTGGAGTCCTCAGTTCAGGAAGGATAGGGATAAGATGGAGACAGTTTTTTTTTATTTATTTTAGTCTTTGGTAACTGGGTAAAGCCCACTAGGCACAAGTGCCTGTTTTCAGGGGCGACCTGGGAACACTGGGCAATTAAGTGACTTGCTCAGAGTCGCACAGTATACAAGTGGAGGTTGTGAGAATCAAACCAAGGTCTGGTCTGCTGGATGTACCAAGCTCATTCACAGCTCGTTACTCTAACCTCTAGGCTATACTGCCAGCCCACAGTGCAGTGCAGGGTAGCAAAAATGATTGATGGCTAGCAGGGAAGGTCCTATGAGGACCTCATCAAGGCAATGAACATGTACTCACAGGACACCAGATGGGAGAGGGAAGATATGAGTGAGACCTTCAAGCTCCTAAAATAAATTAACAAGGTGAACTGCAGGGGACTATTTAGCTTGAATACTAGTTTACAGTCACATGGACATGGACTGGAAAATGCCAGAAAGGAGGTCCAGTGGGGACATTAGGAAGTATTATTTTACAAAAAGGGTGGTGGAGCCGTGGAACATTCAACCAGCCAGAGTGGTAGGTGATAAAACTGTTGGTAGTTTCAAGCATGATTGAGACAGAATGAAGGGTATAGTGGTTGCTGGGGCAGCAGCAACTGGCAGTAGAATTAGGGGAAGGATAGGGAGGACTATGACCCTGGAAGGGCAGTAGGTCCCAGGGCTAAATAGGGAACTCGGGCAGACTGGAGAGACCATTGATCTTTTTCTGCCATCATTGCCTATGTTTCTGTTTTCATGAATGGGATATACCTAACACAATACAATGACGTACATCTATTTTCTCTCGAAGATTCCCTTTCAGCGTAAGGTACATTGTGGCCCAATTTGTGCAATCAGTTTTGTGCAATCCAGAAAACCTCTCTGAAAGTGGTCATATACTCCAACAAGGGTATTACCTTTATCTCTGGGTAAATGAACTCTTGCAGTGATCATTTAGTACTCCACTTTTAAATTATAAACTATATAAAAGAACTGTTCATGGACAAAGTCTCCATTTTTGACTAGCTCACCATTTGCTCAGAGGTATGAAGTATTTTAGAGGTTTCATGACTTTAGGAATAGAAGATTGTGGGTTGTTGTAGATTGTTTAAAGTAAATTGTCAGTGTGCAAACAAGTTTTCTACATAGTTCCTCTGCTCTGAACACCTTCAATTAAAGTGGAACCTCTAGTACAGACTGTGAAAGGTTCCACTGCAGAGAGGAGAGGAGAGGAGAGGAGAGGAGAGGAGAGAACCTGGTCTGTTACTTCTTGGAGAGGGAAGGAATTAGAAATAACATTTTTGGTCAGAATGACTGTTTCAAGCCATTGGTGGAAGTTTTGACCAGTTTTCACCACAACAGCTGCTAGAATTAATACCACAATACATATTCAAAAGCTTTCTCTGAGTTTGCTGCAATGACTATTGCCAGTTTATCTTCCCTGGTTGTCATCCACATGACATTAATTTCAGATTTCAGATGATCAATTTCCAACTTGCCCTTTATAATATGTTACTGAAAATTGTATATGTTATGGGTACCACTTGTTCTAGCCTGTTGACTAAGATTTGGCAGACACTAGGAAGTCATGCTACCACAAAAAAGATAGGCACCCCACAAAACAGCATCTTAATAAAAAGGCAAATAATGCAGCTGCTGTAGAAATACAAAATACTTCACCAAGGTGTTTAAGCAAAACCTAAACACACAGTCAGTGAAATACATTATAGCACCAGAAATAGCAATGCATGACACTTTTGGAAGTCAGTTAAGCATATATGATGTGTATATATTTTCAGTAAAAGTATTACCTGAGACACCCACTGTAGAAATAGTACAAAAACTGAAAACAACTCCATATATTGATGTTATACAAGTGAAGCTGCTGTGAAAACTGAGACAAGTATAAATGTCATAGATAATGCAATATACAAAAGCTCAAAGAACTGTCTATGGCTCGAGAACACTAGAACTAAAGTATATGCAAAGTATATGCTTATTCTTTTGGAAAGGAAATGCCAATCAAGGGTAATTTCCATGCAGTCACAGTATCAAAAAGAAAAAAAAAACAAGTCCACAAAACTATGTAATAAGAGATCACCAGGGCTCAATTTTGGGATATGCATCTGCAGTCAACTTAAACATTACAACAAAACATCAACAAAATAGTCCTAAGAGAAACAGAAAACTTGTAAATACTGTATATGTTGGCAAGTCTGAAGGCATCAGTAAGGTCTAGGATGCCACAATAAAAATACATATAGTTTATAATGTTCTATCATTTATACAGCCCCACAGACCTGTACCATTCCATGTTAAAAAGAACTGCAATGCCTGAAAGTGCTGGATATCACTGAGTGAGGTGAAAGACCAACACTGTAGGTAGCCCAAAACCAAAAAGCCCTGATTTGATATACCTTTTCATAAAGATCTGTGTATTCTGCCAAGCAACTAAATATGAAATACATGCCACTCCAAAATTGTCACTGGAATCCTAGATATTAGTGTTACAAAGATGTTCTCTAAACTCAAATGATGAATGCTACCCTCTCAGGATTGATCCTGAGTTGCAATATACAGTATTATCATGTTTTGAATGCATGTTAATTTTAAAATATATTAAAGACTTAATTATGGTGTATTGTTAGTGGCAGAAATCTTCCAAGATTTGAGGATCACTAGCAGGATTAGTTGGTGTGAAGAACATAGACAATGACATCATTTTTTTGAGTGGTCAAAAGAGGGAAATTATGTTCCACACTATGCAGCACTTCAAGAACTGTGTGTAAAAATGATTAACTTAAACAAACAAAAGAAATGTTCTACAGTCTCTGGTGCTTTATAAATCAGTGATTTCAAGGCCTGACATTTTTGTAGATCTCAAGAAGGTAATGATAAAAAATGTACAGCACCCAAAAATATGAGAGACTTAAGGACTCGGTTATGACTCTCTCCCACTTCATGCCAGATTCAAGCAACTACTAAGATACTCAGCAAGGGACGGTTATGAAGACTGCAATAGCAAAAGGCTTTAGATACCTTTGAAATGAGATGGGCCAGTTATCAAACTATAGTTTATTTCATACCTGATAAAGCAAAGATGTACTGGTAGATGCCATCATATTTTGACTTGGAGCAACATTACTGCAATAGAGTCACATTGTGGTTGATGCTAGCAGAGCATTGACACAGAGCAAATATACTCTCAGACTGAATGAAAAGCTCTCACAAGTGTTTAAGGTGGCAAACACTTTCATATTTATTTGAATGGACACATGTTTACTGTAATCAATGAATCATTAACCATTTTAATGCAATCATGCCATTGGACTAGAATACAAATTAATTTCATAAATTTACATTTCAGTAACATTAAGAATAAAAATTGTAAGTAACATCTTCTTTTCCATCTACAATGGCAATACATAACTAAATAAATATATAAATACATTCAGTATCAAATAAATGTTAAGCAAAATGATTTTTTTTATTATCAGTCATACCTATTCAGATCTTGTTTTACCCTCCACAACCTTGTCCATACTTAAGGATGATGATAACCAACTGTGTGATCTGAGTCTTTAAGCCATGCTAAGATTTCCAGAGTGTTCTGCTGTTTTGACCCTGTCATCATTCAGCACATCACAAATTATTTATGTTTATTGTATTTAATAACATGGGGGCCATATATATTTTGATTGTATCCAGTCAGGTCATTGTAACTGGCATCCTAGGAGTACTGTGAGCATTAAAGCACTGGAGTACAGGTACCTCAGAGCCTGCAGAGCATTGCAAGCTTCAGAAAAATGATTTTAACATGCTCATATTTCTTCTTTATTTTATATTTCGTGTTTAGATTTCCTTCCTACATGTAAAACAGTGGTGTAGCGAGGACCACTGGGTATCATGCAGTAGCTGATTTAAAAAATGGTGATAAACTTGTTAAACAACAATAACATTGTTAACATGTTTACTACCGTAGCACCATATAAAGCATCTAACACCAGCATATAAAGCCTACTGTTCCAGTTTTGTAGCTTTTATAATATTTTTGAAGTTTTAATATTACTTTTATTTTAAGAGCACTAGAACTATTTATAGTCAGTTTTATAAACGTGTTGGCAGTGTCAAAATATACTGTTTATATGGAGTTACTGAACCAACATTACACTAAAATTTGAAATTGAAAACATTTTGTGGTGGGATGAGAGTCAAGAGTAAAAATGAAATAATTTGTCTTTCCTTTGGAATTTAAAAAAATAGCTTTCTTTTATATTGAATATTTTTGTAAATGTCACTGTCATATGTCATCATGTTCCATGACTGTCAGATGGCAGCCAGCTGAGGAAGTGAGAGGAGTGCTGTGCCAGCTGTGGCTTCCACAGTCAGCACTCTAGGTGAGGGGGGGTGCAGGACTGGGGTCCTGGGTAGAAGAGGGGCAAGGACACAGTTAGGGGGGTACCATTAGACAACCAGAATATGATGACATATACTTTACTGGCTGATTGATTGTGGGGAGTACCACTACACCACCAGGATATGTTGGCAACTGCTTTACTGGGTGATTGGGGGTGTGGAGTACCACTAGATTACCAGGATGTGTTGACATATGCATTACTGGGCAATCATGGGGAGGAGTGTTATGCTATACCATGAGGAAATGTTAAATTATTTACTGGGTGATTTGGGGGGGGCAAACAATGGGACCACCCGAGACTGTTAATGAACACTACACTGAGCAATTGTTGGGGCAGCTTCACGTGGGCAGGTGGCTGCTGTACAACTGCCCTGCCTTCAGGAGTAGGGGCATGGGCTTAGCACCCTCTTATGAAGTGTTTTTGGCAGTTGTAAACAGTGCCACTTGGAGGGTTTTACTGCAGCCACAAGCCTTTAAAAATGCCATTGCGCCAGTATGCAGGAGGGGACTCCCTCATTTGTATAGGTGCAGTGTTATTTTAGTCCCTTAGCACAGCTGGGCTTGGGAGCATGCTGACAACTCCTGAATATGGCCCCACCTGGAGCTCCAGTACAAACCCAGGTTTGTGCCATGCAAACCATGTTCATGCCATTGTTAACTTTTGAATATCGGTGCCCTAATGTGCAAGTACTCTCATTTAAGGAGGAATTTATTGACATGTAATGAGTATTATTGTAACAATTCTTATGTTATACTTTATGCTGTAATAAATGTGTGTACTGTATATTTATGTGTTGGAAACTTTTTAATTATTGTTTTGCCTGATACATTTTTGTTTTTCCTGTTATTTGTGCCATTTTTGCTTTTACTATATGAACAATTGTTAGATCACATTTTTGGCTTGCTCGCACTATCCAGTATATGTTAAAATGAATAAGCAGGGTGAATGCAAGTATAGTTTAAAATCCAACATGCAGTATGTTCTTAATAATCAGAAAACCTTTACAGACTACATTATTTACAGGAAAATAATATTTTGATTCAAGATGAGAATAAGGCCAGTACATGTGACCACATTGATAAATACTCTCTTAAGAAAACAGCTAGATAATGTATTCGTCTATGGGAAATGTGCAAGATGCATATCTACTGCTGAATAATATCTTGGTTGACTCTCACTCCTGCACTACCACAAAGAATAGTGAGGTTCCTGTGTAATGAACAATGAGTTTATTGCTGAACCTGAAGAACACTATTTACTATATTTAAAAACTTCCCAATATTTAGAAAAGTATGTCATTTAAGATTATGGGAATAATTACCTGAGGAATTTTATTCTATTTAGTGTTTCATATCTTCAGATCAATAAATATTTGTGCCTCCTACCTAAGATAGATTGCTTGAATGCCTGGGAACTTCAAAACAACCTGGATATTCTATCTGTGGTAGAGACTTTGCTGTCCCCAAAAGTAAAGGATGCAGCTATCACAATCCCCGAATACACTATCTACAGGCTTGATCAGCTCTCCAAATGGGGAGTCGGCAGTGGTTGTGCTATCTATATCAGGGACAGCCTCCAGGCTCACACCCTTACACTATTGGATATGAGTGATAGCATGCAAGCCACAGCACAAACATTGCTTCTTGGGAAGTTCAATAAAACTATGGCTTCTCTTACAGTATACATCTATCCAGAATAGAAAGCCCCTGATCTTGACTCACTGATGAAATGTCTCAGTGCGCTCAATCTCAAAAACAAAACAGTGCTACTGCGAGACTTTAATGATAACTGGCTCTCTTCAGCCACTAGACCGCATAGAGATGCTGTCACCACTGTGAATTTCACCCAGCTAGTCACCATCAACCACTAGGACTAACTACAAAACTGGCACTTCCACCCTGCTGGACTGGATCTTGTCCAACTGACCAGGCACATCTACCAGACCACGGTCCTTCCAGATGCCTACAGTGACCACTCACCTGTTCTGTTCAGCTGGTCTAATAACTTCACTAAACCCCCAGCCAGAACAATCACAAATAGGGTCCTTAGGCATGGGAACCTTGAAATGCTAAAATCAGATCTCAGACAACAGAATTGGGACAATGTCTACTCCACCAGGTCTGTTGATCTGGCCCTCAATCAGTTCATCTAACTATTTAATGGCATGTGTGATTGGCATGTTCTGGTTAAGACATGGAATGTCACAGACCACAGTAACCCATACTGTTCTCCTGACCTCCTTGAGCAAATGAAAATGAGGGATCACCTGTGGCAATGTGCCCATGCCTCTGGTAAACAGGTTGACTTTCAAAGGTACTAAAAAGCACAAAACAAATGCACTAGGGCCATACACTCAGCAAAAAATAATAACTTCAAGGAAGCCCTAAAATGTACCTGTAGGGATGACATTTATTTCTGGTCCAACCTCAGTGAACTCACTGGGAAAGAACTGAAGGCAGCACCAACAATGGTCAGTATTGATGGTGTTCCCACCACAGATCACAGCATTATAGCAAACTCATTCAATAATGCCTTCACTGACCTTAGTGGTGTACTCCTGCCTGACTTTTTCCTCCTTGCTCCCAACCCTCTGACTACCAGATCTTTTAACCAGACAACCTCTCACCCTCCCTTCCACTTCAGAGCCATCACAACAGATGAAACTAGGCTTCACCTCCAAAAGGTCCTAGGCAAGGCATGATCCAGTGGTGACTCCCTCAACCTTAAATTCATAGGTCTCACCCTTGATGCCATTCTTCCTCCTCTAACGCACATCATCAATGCCACACTATGTCTTTCCCAATTCCCACACCTATAGAAAGCTGCCCTAGTGAGACACGTGTTCAAGAGTGCAGACAGAGCACTACAAGAAAATTACAGACCCATCTCAATTCTCCCGCCACTATCCAAGGCCCTAGAAAAAATAGTGGCAGATCAACTAAATGAATACTTGGACAAGCATAACTTGCAATGCCCACAGCAGCATAGTTTTCAGAGCGGGCATAATACCACAAGCGCCCTACTAGAGTTTTTTCTGGGTACATCCATAACTCTCTCAATAATGGAGCCCTCACTGGAGCAATATTTCTAGATTTGTTGAAAGTATTCTATACAGTAAACCATGTCCTGCATCTTGAAGAGCTAGCACCCATTAAACTCTCACAGGATATAGCTCAATCATTCAAAAGCTACCTCACCAATCAGTCCCAACAGGTGAAGATCGACAGAACAGTGTCTGACAGTGGACCTGTCCTCTCTGGGGTGCCCCAGGGCTCAATTCTGGAGCCCCTACTGTTTGGGTTATTCCTTAATCAACTTTCCTCTGCCAGCTGCTGCCCTGTTCTGCTCTACACAGATGACACAGTACTCCTTACCAGTTACAAGGACCCTCAGTTGCTTGAGTGGTCCCTCTAGGATAGTTTCTCGGTAATTGAGAAATGGTTCAAGGACCACAAACTTGTAATGAACAACACGAAAACCAAGGCCATGATGTTCCACAGCCCACAAAACAGACACAGAAATGTCCCTCTCAGTATACAAAATATAGCAGGGGCATCGCTAGAATTAGTTCCCAACTTCAAATACTTGGGAGTCACCCTTGACAGCACCGTGTCATTCGCCACTCACATAGATGCTACAGGTAAGGTGGATGACACCTGCATTGGTCTGCTCTACAGGCACAGGTGGAGCCTTACACCCAATGCTCTCAACCTGGCAATACTTAACTCTATAGTGTCACTTGTGGATTGTGGGCTAGCAGTCTATGGATCAGCAATGGACTCAGTCCTCCATTGTATCTCTAATGCTTTGAACATCTCCTCACGGGGGCAAGAAGGTTGACACATACCTGTGATGTATATGCCCAGTCTAACTTGCTCCAGCTCTCAGGCAGACTTAAGTAACAAACCTGTCTCTTGTCTAAGAATACTACTCTGGGCCTCATGCAACCAGCGGTGCTGAAGCTCCTCACCCCCTATGACAGCAGCTGCCCAACCAGAAGCTCAGATACTATGATCTTTAAAGTACCCCACTGTCACACAGCCCTGGGGCAAATAGCCTTCTCCTACAGGGCCCCAAAATGAACTAATAATCTTCTACCAGCTCTGACCTCGGAAACCAAGATTGGCACTTTCAAACGGGAATTAAGGAATCACTTTGTCTCTTTGTCTAGCTGTGACTGTTTTATCTAATCCTTGACTGCCTAGCCATGCTACGGCCTCCCCATCTCCAGATCAAATTGTTCCTTTTTCGCATATGCTAAAACTACCTGTTCTACTAACCCTCTCCTCTGATCAATTCCACCAAACCTTACCCCCCACCCCTTTTCCACATTCACTGCCACCTTGACTCTGTTATTTAGCTACCCCATTTAAACCAGACGTGGCCTACCTCTGGCTGAAAATCTCCCTGTTCACAAGTTCTTGCCCAAGGCTCATTGGGTACTTACTCTATCTTCCCTATAGCATCTCTCTCTACTCTCTTCTCTACTGATGCCTTCTCAAAATACCCTATTGTAAACGACCTTAGAATCATTAATCTTTGTAGGCCTGTTGCTATTCTGATTGTCCCATATAGGTTTATTTGCTGTATTTGCAATTATCACTGTTTTACTGTTATTTATACTGTTTGTTCTATTCCGCATTAACTCTGACATGGAACCTATGAAATCAGCTTGTCCTCAATGGTTTTCCTGGATCACAATAAATAAAAATAAAAAAAAAATCTAATCGTAAAACTATAATGCAAAATGTTAAAAAGGGGAGCCTTCCTTATGAGAAGTAAAAAATCTCCAGGACCAGGAGTCATCTGGTATATCAAATCATGACTCTCTAAAGATAAGAGGCTCAATTGTCAATTGTTGATGCAGGGATTTCTCAAGCCCTGTGTCAAACCCTGTGCTGCCCTGAACACATTGTTGCACCATGCACCTGATTTACTAAGGTTGTGTGCATTTGGTGACACTTTGCCTCCTTTATGGCAGCTTGTGCTAAATATTTGGCACACACCCCGTAAAAAGGTCCAAGCAAAAAAGCAAAAGCTAGTCTAACTCATGGCATGTGGTGCAAGGGATGAAGAATCCCCATTGCTAGCCAAGGAATGCCACAAGCCCCATTTGCCATGTGTTCAGCGCACCTGGGGCTTGCTGAATTGTAACACTTTCAAGAATCGAGTCCAAAATCTATACTAATCAACTAGTGGTTGAAAATATATCTAGGAATTACCTGGCAAGAATGAATTACTGGGTATATCTATTTTAGAAATAAAAGTGCCAATACTGTCATGTGATAATGTTTTAAATAATATATGGGATCTATAGGGGCTCATCTGTATTCATTCTAAAATGGTTGAATTATCATCTGCACGTCTTAAATAACCCATATGTTTAATATAATTTATCAAATAGTGTTGAAGGAGTAAACAAATGAACTTAATTCATTTAAATTATTCCTCCCTAACTGAAACTGCAAAAGCAATAGTGTTAAAGGGACACATTCATGTGCAGTGGCATGCCTAGTTTGAAAGTCCATGAAAATATCTCTTAATTGAGGCATTGGGCATACCTGTAGCTGGAAGCCGTCCAGAGATATAGATGACTGAGTCTGTGCAATATAAATACTACATAAGAGCCATTCTTAGAACCTTGTGATGTCAGTGATGATCAAGCAGTGCTTAACTCAATGCAGTTAGGCACTGCTTGATCATCACTGACATCACAAGGTTCTAAGAATGGCTCTTACGTAGTATTTATATTGCACAGACTCAGTCATCTATATCTCTGGACGGCTTCCAGCTACAGGTATGCCCAATACCTTAATTAAAATAACTTTTCATGGACTTTCAAACTATATATGTCATTGTGCATGAATGTGTCTCTTTATTGACTCTTCAGCTCATGTTATATAAATGCTGATTCTTCTTCTTTTTCTACTGCTGATACTGGCCTTAAGCCCATCAGTAAAAAGATTCCACCTGTAAAGATGTAATAAACTGATAAAAATAAGAGGGAATGCATAGAAGAGTTTGAAAATAAAGACATTGGAAGAATTTCAGAAGCAGACAGGAAAACAATTTCTGAACTGGTGAATATGATGAGTGGGTGCTGGGCATAATTTCCAATGCTCTTTTGAAATTGTGTGAAATTTCCAAGTTTGCTTTCATGCAATTTTTACCAAAATGTATAAAAATACTTGTGTTAGGAGACTCAATCAGAAGGGGCTGCTATTCTGCAATATGTCAGTCAGACAAATCTAATAGAGAAGCCAATTGCCTCCCAGGTGGTAGAATAAAATATGTAAAATGGTGTATTAAAGAGCTGCTGACATGCTCGGGACAACTTTAACAAAACCTAATATTTAGACACAGTTCAGCTTGTATTTCCCATTAGTGCTGTACTTCCTCCTCCCCATTATTTATTACTGAGGTCATCTGTATCAAACAGGATATTTTCTCCTGAAGAGTTTGTCTAGTTCTGCTGCTTTCTCCCTACCTAAAGTCACAGAGCACTGCTTGTGACATCATAGTCACTGCCATGGCAACAGATTGTGATGTCACAACAAAGGATTATGATTTGAAGTAGGGAGTAAGCTATAGAGGCAGATGGATTCTAAAAAAACTCAAAGGGATAAAGATAATATATTTATGATTATAAAAAGGGTCTGAGAAATGGAGCTTCCTGATTGGCTGCAAACATTCTAACAGCTTTATGTTTATGTTTTATTAACATACATGTAGAGCTCAGCCATAAGCTGAACCAGGTTTAACACTGTTTAAAAACATGTTTTCATTATAATAGTAATAAGGCACTCCCAGGGATTATGTTAATGGTCAGTTAATCACCCTCTAGGGGCATGTGGCACTCGGCTACACCTCGTGCAACAGTATACCCCTAGAAGGTGATTAACAGACCATTAACATAACCCTTGGTCATGCCTTATTGCTTAAAAATTTCCTTAGTAATAAATAATGGGGAGAAGAAATATAAAATATAAATGCAATGAAGACAGAATTGTACCTAATTATTATGCTTCTTAAAGTTTACTTTGAGGCTTCAGTAGCTCTTTCACAAATTACTAAATAAGAAAGAAAACTACTCAAAAATAACAATTCACATATGTACAAACAAAAATCAGGAAAGAACATGAGAAGTATATGAGAAGTATATAAGTATATAAGAACATGAGCACAGAAGTTCTTTGTCTTTTAAATAGTTTTTTTATTTTAATGGGTTTTTAATTTTTTTATTTCAATGGGTTCACCACAATATATCCCAGGCACACTGCCTTAGGGGTAGCTGGTCCATTCCACTGGGGTGTCAAACAGACGAGGCATACTGATGAGTCCTGGTAGGACGAAACACGTGTCTATGTCTTCTGTTAGCACCCTTTGCAAACTGTGTGAGAGGCCTTTTTGGCACCATGCAATTCTGCTTAAAGTTGGACCAGCATAACATTCTGTGGTGATTTGCATATGCAGCTCATGATGCTTTGCATTGTGGGGCATGTGTGATTTTGTATTTTCATGAGAAGTATATTGCTAGTGAGATTTGGAAAACTGGCAATTTAATACATAATAGTGATACAGCTGCAATTATTCCTGGAATACTCCCATTGAAAAATTTCATCCTGAAAAATAACAGTACTAATCAGAGGATTAATGCTAGATCATCATACAAATTCTGTCAGTCAGGGTTGTTGCTTCTGAATACATGGGATTTGTCTAACGGGAAGGCTCACCTGTATGCATGCAATGGATTGCACCTGAATCAAGCTTTGAAAACTATACTAAGTAGACTTTTTGGAGATGCACTGCCTAGCAACAGACAAGAAATGGGAAAAACATTTAAACTGAATTGCAAGGGGGGGAGGGAGCAATATGACTATAACAGGCCTGAAGATCCTTCCAGTAAATACAAGAAATTTATCTGGAAAAAAAGGATAACTTAAGAGTTTTACTTACATCTGACGAGGTACATGTAAGTGGTGTAACGGAAAAGTGGTAAAAAGAGGGCATTTGGGGTAAAAGCATCCCAGGATATAAGGTTTATTATCTGAGCAGAATTAGCAAACAAGGAGGTAGGGACTTTGGGTGATGCAACCGCCCAGTATGGAAGGCTGAATTTCAGCTCCGTCACCCTCCGGCATTATTATTAGTTTTCTTCCAGCATTAAGTCCTTAAATCTTACCACTTTTTGTGGCAAAAGGCTTAGTAGCGTAAGAGTACAAAAGGGAAGAAGAAGAGTCAGAAAAAAATCCTCAGTGGGTGTTCAGACTTCAGTGTAGTCCGAGAACAGTGACTTCTTCACCCATATGGTGCAATCGGCTATGGAGCAGTCCGACCCCAACATATCTTTGCAGTCTTCATCCTCAGAAATATTGGTCAAGCTCAGAGCTTTTCGGGCAAAGTTCTGGACCTTCCAGGAGGACTGGAAAAATTTGCTTTCCATGTTGTAGGGTCAGGTGTCAGAGTTAGAGAAGGCGGCAACTAGAAACGATGCTCGAGTGGACCGACTGGAAAGGCTGTTAGCCCGAGTGCTCCAGGATCAGTATGGCCTTCAGGAACATTGCAAGGACCTGTAAAACAGGTCCCACAGAAATAATTTGTGGCTGCATGGTATAAATGAGGGGGCTGAAGGATGTGATATTAAAGCTTTCCTGCAGGACTTTTTTGCCTCCCAGTTGGATATTGGGGATCTCAGCCCCCCTACAGCTTGAGCAAGCTCATCAGTCATTAACCCCCAAGCTGGTTGCGGATTCTGTGAGACCTTGATCCATTGTGGTCAGGTTCCTCAATTATGCAATTAAGCAGGAGATCCTAGCCTGTGCTTGGAAGAAGGGGCAACTGCATTATTTGGGGCAGAGGGTTTACATGGATAATGATTACTCCCCAGTGGTCCCAGCTCAGTGCTGTGCTTATTTCCCTGTGCTCCGTGTTCTGCGGTGACAGAAAATCAAGTTTGCCACACCATTCCCAACTAAGCTCAAGGTTCATTTTCAGGACTGCACCATGACTTTTGAGGATCCAGCTACAGCTCTTGAGGAGCTGCATAGAAGAAAAATCGTCCAATAGGATGAACAGATGGACTTTGATGCTACACAGGAAAAAAGAGAACTACAGAAGGAGCAGTGGGTTAAGGTATCCCCTCACAGAAAAAAGAGATATCAAGATCAGCATTCGTCAGAAACTAATGGTTTGCTGCAGACATTTCGGAGAGAGAAGATTCCTCATGTTTTAAGTGACCTACCCACTGCTAAGTGACATTTTGCCCCTTCTTAGATGGGCCATCTCTACCCTTGGTGTTCAGCAGGTATGACTGTGACTTGCACCACTCTTGCGAGTGGAATATTTGAGTTCTTTCTTTTTTTTGCTTTCTTTTCTCTATGCTTGTTCCCTTATTTATAGAATCTTCTTCCCTTTTTTCTGTGGCTACCTGGCTTAATTTCCTTGGTCCCCTCCCCCCATTTCTTTCTGTTCTCTTTTTAAATTTTAGGCTTGTTCAAACTCTAATTTGACCCTTTTCTGCATATTTCTGAATTCTGACTCATCACATCTGTGAGCTATTTTTTCTTTTTTTCTTTCAACCTTCCTGAGCAGTTTAATAGCTCTCTGGTATCAGTGAAATATTTTTCTATGAATGCTGCTCTTTTTTGTGCCCTGCTTTTTATTTTCAGGACCTTCTCAGTTGGTTTGCTTGTTTTTTCTTTTTGTTATAACTTTCCTAGTTGTTGTGGTTTTTCTTCCTTATTTCTTCTTTCTTCTACTCTGCTGTTGTATCTCTTTGGTTGTTCATTTGGAGTTTTCTTTTCATCTGAGTTCGTTTTCATTGCTTATTTAAGTTTCGTCACTTCTATGTCGTTACCCATTAGATTTGATATATTTTTTTTCTTTCAGTGGCACTAGTGATTTAATGGGCTTTGTGTGATTTATATGTTTATGGGATGATTTAGTAGATATCTGCTCTATTTGGGGATATTACCAGCCTTTCTGCTTCCTGTGTATTATAAGGGCTTTTAAATAGTTGTTTGCAATTGGATGTTCCTTCAAAGGGAATTGTACCTAGCCAGATATCTAGTTTGCTCTTGTTCTATTCCTAATGGGGCCTGATGTGTTTTATTTTTTTGGAAAAGGAACCATCGGGAACTTTTGCATTCCTGCTTTTATGTTGAGGCTGCTGCTCAGGGGGTTGGTGGAGGAGTCTTATGTCCTTTCTATTCGCATATGTTACTTTTTACTTTTTCTGGCATGCTGTTGTGGTATGCATATGTAATTTTCTCTATGTTAATTAGTTACTTTCTACCTGCCTTGCAATTGTGGGGGGCTGGTCTGGGGATACACAATTGTTATGTTTTTTATCCTGTTTTGTCCTATAATGTTCCTCGTATGGCTGGCCTCATTCATCCTGGGTTTTATTCAACCCAGCAGCATAGGGGGCCCATATCTTGGCCATGTATTTTTCCCTCTTTGGGAGCTGACATCGTCCCTTTGTAGGAGGACTACCTTGGTTCTCCTTGCCTTGAAAGCCTCTCCATGGTAGGGGATCCTCCCGGGGGTTTGATTGCTTAGTTCAATTGTTATTTCCTTGTTTCCTATTTAGGAGTTTGAACTTTGTGCCCTGTTGGTGGTACACATTTATTTCTTGCTTGTTGCAAGGTTTATGGTTACTGTTTTGCTGTTTTAATTTTTTATGCTTTTATTCAGACTTATAATATCTTTATGTAACTATGGCTGATGGTCTTTTGGCCATTGTTATCTGACTATGTTTTTCTTCATATTTATCTGTCTGCTTGTCCATCACTATTTGCACAGTTCTCCAAGGATCAATTATATGCATTCTATTATAAGATAGCTATTGCTGGGGTTATGATTTGACTTTGAGGTGGTATGTTATATTTTCTATTTTTTCAGGTCAGTTGTCCTCTAAAGTGAGAGGGGTTGCAGATAGTCATTTTGTCTATGATTTGGTTAATTTTGGCCAGAGAATCATTATTAGTCTCTTTAAATATTCATGGGATTCACAATCCCATCATGCACTCCAGACTCTTGTAGTTTCTTAGGAAGGACAGGCTGAACATTATATTCCTGCAAGAAATTCATATGTCTCCTGAGGAACATGTTACATTTCAGAAGTTAGGTTTTGAGGTGGTAGCAGTGGCTGCATATAAATTGGACAGATGGTGTAGGATGGGAGTTTTGGTCTCTAGGGGGGTACCTTTTGAGGTTCGGGAGAAGGTTCTGAACTTGGAGGGTAGATATGTGATAGTTTCTGGACTGCTTTATGCCCATCCAGTTACCCTGGCTTCTGTGTATTTTCCCCCTGGGTCCCCAAAATCTTTATCAGTTTGTTTTTTTCCCAAGTATCTGCCATTCTGTATGGACAGCTATTAATGGGGTGGGGAACTGCACATCACCCTCAACCCCTCTTTAGATGCTTCTGCCTCCTTACCCAATAGGACTAACAATTTGCAAAAATACATTAGACAGACCATTTCTTCTTTGGGACTTATGGATACCTGGAGGCACTGTTTCCCTACATCACAGGGATTCACTCATATGGCACCCCATACAGGAGTTGCTTCTCAATTAGATTTTTTTTTACTACAGTTGAGCATTTGGACACCCTTTGTGATGTCTGGCATGGGGTGACCTTGTTGTCTGATCATGCCAGGCAGGTTGGTTTTAGGGGCAGATGCTCAAGTATCTTAATGGCACCTTAATCTTATTCACCTCAGAGACCCTGCCTTCAAACAAATGGTTGTAGAGGCTATCCCTTATATTCTTTCTGATAATTCCCAATCCTTGGTGTCACCTACTCTCTTATGGGACACTTTGAAGTTGGTTCTAAGGGGGGAATCATTAGATATTCCACACAGAAGAAAAAGGAGAGGAAGGCCATTTTCAGGCACTTCAGGAAGAACTTTGGACCGTACAATATCTCCAGGCACAAGGGGATCAGACCCTTCAAAGTAAAATTCAACTAGTTCAGCAACAACTTCAAAAGGTGCTTGATCAGAAGATTGAGCAGCATTTATTTTTATATTGAGCATACCTATCATGGGGGGACCAAGAGGTGCATGGATTTTAGCCCGTTGGATTGGGGAATGTAAAACAAAGGCTTGTGTCACTAGCATGTGTGATCCTGGGATGGGGCACTACTGTCCAAACTCCAGGATATCAGAACTGCTTTGGCAGCCTATTATAAGGAGTTATATACAGCTGAATCAGGATCCTCTCAAGCCCAGATTGAGTCATATTTGCAGGCTTTATCTCGCCTAAAATAACTCCATCTCAAGTTCAATCCCTTTTGGCCCCCATCTCAGGTGCGGAAGTTGAATGGGTGCTAACTAAGGCTAACACCTGTAAGGCACCCAGACTGGATGACTACCCATATGAATATTATAAGCATTTTAATGCCCTATTGATTCCATCCCTACTGTTAGCCTACCATTCTATTCAGAGAGGTGAATCCCCTCCTCCCTCATGGGGTATGCAGTAATGGCAACCATTCCCAAGCCGCAAAAGGACCCCAGATATCCAGCCTCTTACCACCCTATTTTGATGCTTAATTTTGATTATAAGATTTTTATGTCCATGTTAGCCTGCAGATTAGAAAATCTACTCCCCTCAGTCATTGACCCTGATCAGGTGGGTTTCATTAAGGCCTGGCAGGCATCTGATGCTGTTCGGTGTACTTATTTGTTGGTGGATTATGCCCGCTCCCAGAACATACCCCTGGTCCTTTTGGGTTTAGATACAGAGAAAGCCTCTGACATGGTCACCTGGCTTTCCTTTGAGTGACGCTGTCACAATTTGGCTTCCCTGATCAGCTGGTTAAACTGATCCAGAACA
Source organism: Neoceratodus forsteri (assembly GCA_016271365.2). NCBI lineage: Eukaryota > Metazoa > Chordata > Ceratodontiformes > Ceratodontidae > Neoceratodus > Neoceratodus forsteri. The sequence continues at coordinate 928,625,254 of CM057458.1, read as the reverse complement.
TTTACAGTTCTTCTCGAGCCTATTTGAAATTAGATGGTTCTCTTTCTACTCCCTTCCCTCTTTCTCAGGGGACTCATCAGGGATGCTCCTTATCTCCACTTATTTTTGCTGTATACCTACAGCTATTGGCTGTGTCCCTGTGACTTCACCTGGAGGGGGTGGAGGGGGTGGAGTGGGTGGAGGGAATCTCCTTGGGGGACTGGATGAATAAAATGTCCTTATTTGCTGATGACATCTTACTCACCTTGACCTCCCCAGAGTCTTCAGTTCCCATGGCCTGGGATCAGCTCACCTTATTTGGAGTGTTAGCTGGACATAAGGTGAATGACCAAAAGACAGATGTTGTCCTCTATAATTATGTCCCCTCTGCTTGCTTGAAGTGGCAATTTCCTTTTAAGTGGCACAAGCAAGCCATGCGGTACTTTGGGATTAAACTTGCAAAGAACCCCGTTCATGTTGAATTGCTTAATCTGGAACCCTTCACTGAACAATTGACTGACAGCCTCTCCTGCTGGGCCCAACTCCCCATGAGTTTGTTGGGGAGGGTGGAGACCGTACAGCAGAATGTTCTTCCTCAGATGTTAATTTTTCTTTGGATGCTCCCCTTGATGCCTATAGCTACCTACTTTTGGGCCTGGTACATGTTGATATCTCACTTCATATGGAGGGGGAAACCCCCTAGGGTGCGATACTCTCTTTTGCAGCTGCCACGAGATGGGGGAGTCTTAACCTCACTGATCTTTGGAAGTATGCCATAGCTGCCCAATTGAATCTTTTCTTATGTTGGATAAACCCACAGTACATCACTCACTGGAAGACTATAGAACTTACATGGGGGGATCTATTCATTTTTTGGGGTTATTTGTTTGGTAACCCTCCACGGTGCACCCTGCTTTTGAAGTTTCTGTTGTACACTAGAGAACCACTCAAACAGTGGCTACAGGTCTCCCATACATATCTGGCCCCAGTGGAAGCCCTGTATCTCAGGGTATTTGCCTATGGCTCAGCTTTCCCTCCTAACCTTTTAGATAAAAGTTTTTTGGGATGATCAGGTTTTGGGATTTGGCAAGTATTCCAATTTGTGGGGCCCTCTGGCTTGCTCTCGTTCATCTCTTTACAATCTCACTATCAAATTCCCCAGGGGTTCTTTCATGGTTATCTGCAATTGTGAGCCTATCTTTGTTAGTCAGAAGAGGCCCTGTCAGGTATAGCAGAACAGTCATCTCACTTGGTTTCCCTGATCCAACTGCATGTGCTTGGTACATCAACAGGTAATTAAATTAGTCAGTTGTATCGGGCACTCAGGGAGAGGCTGGATGACTCCATTGAATCACTTAGAGCACAGTGGTCTCAGGAATTGCAGGTAGAGGTCTCAAGTCAAGGATGGTTAGCCTTCACTCTCTTTGTACTTAGAGTTTCTAAGTCACCATATTGGAAGGAATATGTATGGAAGTTGTGGAATAGATTTTTCCACACCCCAGCAGTGTTGGCTAAGTACTTGTGGGAGGTTATTGGCAGGTGCTGGAGGGGGTGTGGGTGTGAGTTGGTGGGCCAAAGTCATATACTATGGGAGGGTGCCTTTTGAATGGTTACTGGGGGGGAGGAGATACAGGAACTTACAGCCATCTATGACTGCTCTGATCTATTTCAGCCAGTTTATATTTTGAATTTTATGGTACTGGAGGGTGTCTGGCTCGATAGGGCTACCTATAGGCAAATCACTTTACTTATAATGGCTGCTCACAAGGCCATTACCCAACTGTGGCATATGTAAACAGTCTCCACTAAGGAAGCCTGGTGGGCATTGGCCAAGGAGATCTATGACCTAGATCAACTTTCTGCTAGATTGTCTGAACAGCTGGAGAGCTTTGATCTCCACTGGAGATGGTGGGTGTTATATCAGTTAAATCATTATACTGATTTTGTTCTTTAACTGACAGAATGTGGAGCATCTGGTATGAGTTTTGTTCAGTTCAGGTTGCTTTTGTTTATGTTTGGTGGACTGAACCCCTCTTGCTTTGAGGCCTAAGGTTTCATCCTTTGGAGTGTATGATTTAAAGTTTCATTGTATCCTTATTATTTTGACTGAGCTGTGTTTGGTGCTGGACTACTTTATATTTTTTGTAGGAAGTAACTTCTCCTAGTCATTTCTGGTTTCCAGGGCTGGATAGTGCCACCTGACAAGCTATTCCTTTTTGTCCTGTGGAAGGAAGTGAGCTGGTTGACAGATACCTCTTTTACCATGTTTGTGTTTGAAATCTGTTGGGACTCTGAGGCATCGGTCCATCTTTGCATCAGCATAGGATATTTTGGTGAGGTCTGCAGTTTCCTGAAAACCTTATTTTGAACTTTTTTTTCACAAAAATAAAAACAACATCAGACCCCACGTGTGGCTACTGCAGACTGGGAGGTTTCTTTTTTAAAGGGACTAGTATATATTTTCTTTCTTTTTTTTTTTTTTTGGTATTTTTTAGTATGGAGGCAGTTCTATGCAGCTTTTTGTGGTGGACTTAATTTCTTCATTGGAGCACTGTGTATACATTTCATTCCTGTGTGTATACTTAACTATATGCATTTTTGTCAATTGGAGAATTACGTCTCTGCGATAAACTGAAAGTCAATAAAGATGGTGAATATAAAAAAACAAACAAACAAACAAGCAGGTGGGGTATCAATATATGTTGCCAACACAATTGAATATTGGGAAGTAAACAGCATCTGCACAGTCTCAGAACAAATGAAACAAGTATGTGTGAATATTTACAAAAAAAAAAAACAGCAAAAAGCTACTAGTATGTGTTGGCTATTGAGCACCTAACCTAACAAATGAAGACAGTGATAGATTTTTTGACAGGTTGGAGGACTTGTACCCTAATGCTAAACCATAATTATGAGAGACTTTAATCTTCTGAATATAGAGTGGGATTCCAACACATCTAAATGCTAACATGGGAAAAGATTATTAGATTTATTGACACTTAACAACATGCAATAGATGGTGATGGAACACACTAGGAGAAGTAATACCCTTGATTTATTGTCCACCAATTAAGTGAAGATATTAAAGATTGCAGAACAAGGGAACCATTAGGCCACAGTGACCATAATATGGTCAAGTTTTCTATTAAAATCTGTTGGAAACCTGTATTTGGGGTAACAAAAAAAGTGTTACTCTAGGGCAAACTATAATAACATTCAAAAGTATTTCAGTCAATGGAACTGGAGGGAGGATTTAGAAAATAAAAAGCTGGAAAGTCAATGAGAGATTCTGATCTGCCAAGATGGAGAATTGCATAGATACTTTTATCCCAGAAAAGGTTAAGTACAGTATAATAATAGGGGTAAGATACTTATCTGGTTCAAGAACAACATTAAAAGATTAATACAGCAATGAAAAAAGCATATAAAAAGTATAAAATGACTCCCTCAATAGCAAACTCAAGAAGTTACAGAAACTTATGCAAACAATGTAAAAAAACTAAAAAATGCTAAAAAAAGATCATGAATATCAACTAGCCTCAGACACTAAACACAATAAGAAATTGTCAACTAAATAAACAGCACCAAAAAAAAGTCAACCAGTAGTTGGACCACTTGCTAAGCAGGATAGAGTCATCACAAATTGATTAGAAATGGCCTCAGTAGTTAAACAAATACTTTGCCAGCATATACCAACCAAAGCTGCTAGTCTAGAAATGGAATCCAATATATTAAAAGTAGTTTCAGAATCACAGGTTAAAACATTATTATTGAATTTAAACCCAAACAAATCCCAATGAACAGATGTATTTCACCTGGCCCTGTTGAAAGAACTGGCAGAATACTTGGCTGGACCACTGATGGCCATATTTAATACATCTATTTAATGAAGGAAGAGTACCTAAGGCATGGAAGGATACTAATATAATACCCATCTACAAAAAAGGATCAAAAAGTGACTAAAAATTTATGGACAGATTAGTAATACCTCTGTTCTCAACAAAATATTAGAAGGAATAGTTAAAGACTGGATCAATGAGCATCTCAAAAAGACAGGACTAATGGAAATCACCCAGCATGGATTTAGGGAGTGAACGTCATGTCTGACAAATGTATTGCATTTTTTCAATCTGGTTGGCAGTGCTAAGGACACGAGGCTACCAGTGGACATTTTTTATATGGATTTCTCCAAACATTTAATACTGTACCTTGCCCCATAGGCCCCTTATTATGAGGCTACAGGAAATTGAACTGAACATAAAATTGATCAACTGGGTTTCATCATGGTTGGAGGGTAGAAGGCAGAGAATGAGTGAGGCAGGTCACTTTTCTCCTTGGTTGGAGATTACTAATGGTGTACCCCTGGGGTCTGTCCTGGTCTTACACTATTTAGCCTATACTTTTCACCTATTCAGACTACATCACGTAGCTGGTGTAGTAAGTTTGCAGATGACATAAAAGTAGGAGGAATAGTTAATGGTCAAAACTCCATTACAAGGTTTCAAAGTGAAAAAAACAAAATCAGGGCATGGGTAAATCATAATAAATTAATTATAAATACAGAGAAATGCAAGGTAATGCACATAGATAGAGGTAATAGGTGTGCAAACTTTACCCTATATGGCAAAGATCTACCAGTTATGAACATGAAATGTTACCTGGGGGTCACAATTACCAATAATCTCTCCCCTGTCAACCCTGTAAGGATGCAGCGAGTATAGGCAATAAAATACTAGGATGCATTTTTAGAAACATCAATAGTAGAGACAAAAAGGTACTGCTCCCCCTGTACACCTCCCTCATAAGACCTCACCCAGAGTACTGCATGCAGTTCTGGGTACCACCAAACAAAAGGGAAGTTTGATTGCTGGAAAGAACCCAGAGATGGGCCACCAAAAGGATTAGCCAGATGTTGGGGATAGACTTGGAGAACTGGAACTATACTCCTTACAATATAGGAAATTCAAGGGGGACTTATGCCTAACCTAAAGAACATTCAATAGCAGTGATCTGTGGGAATGTGTAGGATTAGCAAAGAAGGACAATATGAGAAGTAGCAGATTCCATCTACTTCAACTAAAAGGTGAAAATATTAGGACAAATAGTTGGGCCAAATGGTTATGCAAGAGACTGGTGAATATCTGGAATGGACTACCAAAGGAGGAAGTACTAAGCAAGACATTAGATTTATTAAAAACAATCTTGGACAGACATACAGTATAAAGGACACCAAGTTCACCTACTGGGATTGATTGGTTAAGTCACAATGGCCGGTGGCTTCGGACTCATACATACCTATGAACCTAAAAAATGTAACCTAATTTACTTTTAAATGTTTTGAAATTGTGCCATTTTGGAGAAGATTGTAAATCAGCTAAATTCTAAATTAGGGATTATATAATGTAACAATGAGCAATTCCAAAATGAATGTGCTTTTCTGATAAGTGCTGCATATTACAAATATGCAGTTTCAATGTATTTTCAAAATCGTACAATGTTTTGGGTAAGAATATGTGATACACTTTTTGCTGGATTGGTGGCAGTGGGTTTTTGATAGTAACATGTTGCAGAGACTGGTGTAGAAAGAGTGGGAGCTTTTTATTGAAGACAGATACACAGACAGATAAATAGACTGACAGACATAGTTTGTAAGTTGAATATATTGTTTAATATAAATAAATGTATATATATTCATGGCAAAAAACTCTGTTTACTGCATCAGTTAGGGTTGTTCCACAGCGACAAAGTGAAGAATTCAGAGTTAGGGTTGGCCTTGCATTTCCCCAGCCCGCCCCCAACCAGCATCAGAGTGTGTGTTGGGGTCATTGACCCTAACTCTCACCCCATCACGTGTGTAAACAAACTGAGGTATAGGAGAATGGGTGAGAGTTAGATCGATGACCCTAATGCACACCCCAATGCCAGTTGGGGGTGGGCTGGGGGTACAAGGGGGGCTTCCAACCCTAACACCAAATTTCCTCACTTTTGTCACTGTGGAACAACCCTAACTGATGCATTAAACAGAGTTTTTGCCATGAATTGACCTTCTTTTTGAGTATGAGGACTATAAATAGTGAATGGAATGCAGTGGTGTGAGTGCAGGGCCCGAATGACATAGTAACGGTAACTTGAATGCAAACGCAAGCGGTAATGATTACACACATAGTGACACAAACATAAATGGTAAAGCAAACGTTAATACAAATGCAAGCTCAAAGTGATGCCAAAGTGAACAGTGACGCAAACGCAGATGCAAGCGTGTATGGAAACGCAACTGGTAATGCACATGGTCATGATACCGGTATTGAAAACTCAAATGTTAACTGTTACAGCCAAAGATAACAGAAATGGAAATGCAAATGCAAGCATGTATGGAAATGCAAAGAGTAATGCGCACGGTAACGCAATTGCAAATGCAAATGGTAATGGTAACAGCAAAAATTACGCCAAAGGAAACAGAAATGGAAAAGCGAATGCAAGCACGTACGGAAACACAAACCGTTACACGCACGTTCACGGTACTGCAGTTGTAAATACAAATGGTAACGGAAACAGCAACAATAACGCCAAAGGAAACAGAAATGCAAAAGGAAACGCATATGCGTATAGAAACGCAAATCATTATGCGCACGGTTATGGTACTGCAATTGTAAATTCAAATGGTAATGGTAACAGCAACAATAATGCCAAAGGAAACAGAAATGCAAACACAAGCGCGTATGGAAATGCAACCTTAATGCGCACGGGCACAGGAACGCAATTGGAAATGCAAATGGTAATGGTAACAACAACGATGACGTAAAAGGAAACACAAACCCAAATGCAAATGGAAGGGTGGCTGCAAACACAAATGGTAATGCGCACGCTGATGCAAAGCATAACGCAAACAGAAACAGTACTGTAGACACAAATGGTAAGAGTAACACAAAAGCAAGTGCAAACAGAAATGCAAAGGATAACGCACATGGTGGCGTACACGTGAACGCTAATGCAAATGATTACGGAAACACAAGTGGAAACAGTACGTGTAACAGTAACTGGAGCACACACCCTGGTTTTCCCCAACAGCTACATAGAGAAGCACAGTGACTACAAAGAATGTATGCATAAAAATGGGCCTGGGAGCAGAAAATGAGCTCTTGGAATACTAAATTGCTATTTCGGGAACCGAATGACGTAGAGGAAAAAATTAAAATTTCATATGACTCATGACTTTCCTGGCTAGGTTTGCACTGAATGCTTAGCACCCTTGGGGCTACACATTTTTGCCAATGAAAAGTCCATATCTCGCACCGTTTCCGAGATACGGGTCCCGAAAGTTCAGCGGATGCTGCAATGGTAATCTATGGGAAAAAGTGTCAGCTTTGGAGAACCGTAACTTTGCATCTCTGCAATGTTTTTTCACCAACCCACAAAAAGGAACATCTGTGGGTTTTCTTCCCTTCAAATTTCAGCCCAAAAGACCAAACTGTTCTTTTGCAGCAGGGTGGCAAATAATTCCTGTCATTTTGGCCATAGTGTTGCAAAGTAGTGTCATGATTTGCGACACTTTGGCAAAAAGAATCAAGAAAGTGTCGCAGGTGCGACACTACTTTGTGACACTACTTTTCCCAAAAATCTCAAAAACACATTTCTGGGGTGTTTAACCCCAAAATAAAGACATGCCTGGCACCCTCAGGACTCGACTACGTAAACACAAAAAGAATTGTGTCCCTAGATGGTCCCAATTTTAACTGCCAAGCATTTCTGTGACCACTAACTGAAAAAAAAAATGGCTGACTCATGACACTACAGGGTTCATTTGTGACACTAAAAACTGCATTTGTGACACTGTTGAACTTTTTATTAACTTTTCCCTTTGACTATAATGGGAAACTGTTTTTTTGGATAACTTTTGAACCATTCAATATTTTTTCATGAAATCTTCAAAAGACACATTGGGGACCCTGGCCGCACATTCTCTGAAGTTTTTGGACTGGTCCAGCAAACTGTGCGACCTGTAGGTGTGAGCAAAGGATGCACAAAAAGCATAAATGCACTCTGGAATGTTGCTTAATAACTTCACAGCCATATAGCTGACTAGTACAAAACTTGGCAGATCCCAAGATCTATGGTTATGCCCTGTTACTGTCAAATGTCAAGTAAATCTGTTGAATGGTGGAAAGGTTACTAAGGTACAAAATTTCACCATTTAACCTTAAATGGGGTACTCAACCCTAACTATGGTAGCACTACCGTGCTACCATAATTAATACACTACCGGGCAAAAGTTTTAGAACACCCCCATCTTTCCAGTTTTTATTGAAATTTATGCAGTTTAATGTCTCAGTGTACTCTGAAATTAAAGCATAGAACAAATAAACAATTGGAGATAAAAAAGAAATCATAGAATCATTTTGTTTAACAAAATTTAATTTAAATTTTTGACTCATCAAAGTAGCCACCTTTTGCAGATATAACTGCCGAACACACTCGTGGAATTCTTCCTACAATGGACATCAAATATTGTTCGGGAAGTTCTTCCCAACACTGTTGCAGAAGTTCCCACAAATGTGTTGCACTTGTAGGTTGCTTTGCTTTCACCCTTCTGTCAAGTTCATCCCAAACCAGCTCGATGGGGTTTAAGTCTGGAGACTGTGCTGGCCATTCCATGATTTGAAGCCTACCATCTTGTTCTTTTCCTCAAAGGTAGTTCTGACATAGCCTGGAGGTATGTTTTGGGTCATTATCTTGCTGTAGGATGAACCCCTGACCAACTAGGCGTAGACCAGAGGGTATTGCATGGTGCTGCAAAATGCTGTGGTAGCCCTTTTGGTTCAGAGTGCCAGTCACTCTGTGCAAGTCACCGACTCTGGATCCAGCAAAAGAGCCCCAGACCATCACGCTTCCTCCTCCATGTTTGACAGTTGGTGTCACACACTGAGGAACCATCCTTTCGCCTACTCGATGGCATGCAAAAACCCTGCGTGATGAACCAAAGATTTAAAATTTGATTCATCGGTCCATAAGACCTTCTTCCAGTCTTCAGTAGTCCACTGGCAGTGCTTCATGGCCCAGGCAAGCCTCCTTTTCTTATTTTGCCATCTTAGCAATGGCTTTCTTACTGCCACTCGACCTGTCAAACCTGCAGCTCGAAGTCTTCTCTTCACAGTTGAAACTGAGACTTGCTTACTTCCACCAGTGTTAAGCTGTGCTTGAAGCTGTTGTTCTGTGAGCCGCCTATCACGCAAGCTGTTGACTCTCAGAAACTTGTCTTCTGATTCTGTTGTGGCTTTGGGTCTGCCAGACCTCTTCCTGTCAGAGTTTCCTCCAGTTTCCAAGTGCCTTTTGATGGTGTAGGAAACTGTACTCAATGACACCTTGGCTTTCTTTGCAATTTCTCTGAAGGAAAGGCCTACACTTTTAAGGGTTATAATGGTCTGTCTGTCTTCCTTTGTTACTTGCCTTTTTCTCGCCATTATGATAGCAATATACAGTACTACTTCCTGCAGTGCAATATTGTCCAAATAATGCTTCAGAAGGTGTAATAACAGTCTGTTCCAACACTGCTTTTATACATACAGGGGGTTTGTAATCAAGTAATCAACAAAAGTTGGGACACCTGTAGGAATTGTTTGCATCAACTTTCAAGGCTTAATTTACTTCCATTGCTGCAGAACAGCTGTACGTTGTTAACCCATCACTTGTTCCCTGAAAAAGGCCTTTTTTCATAACTCTGAAATTTACATTATTTTTCAGTTTTTGCTAACCTAAACTTTTTTTGTTAACCTCTAGCAGTTTACCGCTTACCTTTGTACCATTTCAGGTTATTCACTGGACTTGAATTGCTTAAATTTCAATAAAAACTGGAAAAATGGGGGTGTTCTAAAACTTTTGTCCGGTAGTGTATATACATATATATTATACAGCATATATATTTTCTTACAGAATCATACTATTTCCTTCTTTTTCCTTTTATGTAAAAAATGTCTGGTGCTGTAGAACCCCAATGTTCAGTGCTACTGAGGTTGCAGTTTTTCAGGACCTTATGTCCAGCTGTCATTGCAGGCTGTTCAGTGTATCTGCCTTGCAGCTGCACAAGCGTGAGGACCTGTGGTTAAAAATTAACAGGTCAACTACCACAGTAACAGGTATGATGAGATCCATTACACAATTACAAAAATGATGGGTGGACATAAAGCACAGTGACACAGAGTCATGTTTTTTCTCTTGCTGGAGTGAGGGAGTCCAGAAAAAGTGATAAGACAAGAAAAGTCAGAGAAACTGTACCCCAAACATTTGGTAAGTTTCCTTACTGATAGATGTTAACATTATTCATTATCGATCTACAGTATTTTTGTATCATATTCAACTTGTTTTTTAAAAGTCCTGGATAATTGTCATAGAATTAGCTGCAATATAGCCACATCTCTATGTGTGATTCATGACATGTTGTATCAAAAAAAGTCATTTGCAAATTCCAATAATTTCTGCCCTTGATTTCTCTTATCGTTCTCCTACACTAATTCTGCATACTGTAGTTACAAAAGACATACCTATCTAATTGTCAGCAAATTTGGTATAAACATTTTGTACTACGGGCTCTGCAGTATTTCAGCATTGTAGCCATGCTTACTGAAGTATGCCCTTTTTATGTTTGCTTGCGTGCATGTGCAGAAAACATCTTGATACACTACAGCATTTGAGAGGTGTGTCACTGTCCTGGCCAATGCAGCTATAGCTGTGTTGGGATCATCCCTGATACACCAATCAGTCAGCAAGCTGCCTATGACAGTGGTCTAACTGCAATGGGCAGAAACGGTCTCAGCTTGAAAGAAATGAACCGCCAGCAATCGGGGACGGTTTTGTCTATGTAGTTATTTACATAGAAAGAGCGGGTCCTCACCTTCCCCCCCCCACACACACATACCTCCTTTTCACCACTTGGGAGACATCTGTATCAGTTCACATAATGGGAGGGCTAAAAGGCCGAGGTTCAGTTTTGAAATAGGGATCACCATGGTCGACTGCCTCTCTGCCTTTCATGTTCTTGCTTGCTGGCATTGTACCCTCGGGCTGGTTCGTGGTTCCTGTGCTGCTCACTCCTTGGCTGGTGGCTAGCCACTCCTGTTCTTGCCTTCTCCTTTCTTTCCTTCCCATGTTTTCCCCTGCCTTGCTCATTCTGTGCCCCCTTCTCCCCTGGCTCCCATTGTTTGTCCCCTTTCCTTTCCCTTTCTCCTTGTTTGTTGTTTTCTGTCACCTGCCGTGCTGGCTTCCAACTCTGCATCTGTGCTCCAGAGCCCTACCTGGTGTGAATTGGGCTGAAAGGTCCATTCCCGCGCTGGTGTCTGACTTTTTTTTTGTGTGTGTCTGACCCTAGGCTCTGGTCCCCGGCCCTGCCCACTGCCCTCTCATCTCCGGGCTTCCCCCCGGATGGAGCTGCCAGGTGGGTGTCCCCTCCATGGATACTCAGGTCATGAAGCCCTGACTTGCCCACCCAGGATGGGGTCACAGGAGCAGGACCCCCCCAGTGGACTTAAGTCTAAGTGGGGAGTGGTAGTGGAGGCAGGGCCATTATTAGCGGTAACAAAATCTTTCAGAGAATCTTTTCCCCTGGGTGTGCAGATGTGCAATGATGTCAGCATCTGCCTCGCCCCTGATACATGTGGTGCTGGCTACACAGGACCCCCAGCCTCCACTAGGGGTCCTCATTGTCCTGGACACTCTTCCTCCCCCTCCTTCCCAGAGAAGGAAAGTAGTCCATAGGACACTCAATCCCTGTCCTCCCGGCTGGCCCTCCAACTCCCGGGTCCATCCCCGAACCTGGGATGTCAGCTCCACAGATGGACACCTTGCCACTGAGCCGGCAGGCCGGCTGTTGGTACCTGACTTTTGTTGGCTTCCATTTCTCATGGGGTACACTTGGCTATCACTTCTGGGACCCTTGCTCCATACACTGGTGATGCCTGACTTGATCCTGCAATTTCAGAGCGGGGGCATTCCGTGCTCCTATGGTTCTGCCCGAGCAGCTCTGTACCATGCACCTTACATGGGCTCTCACCCAGATGCCTTTGAACAATGCTCCACATACTATAATCAGGGATGGCACTGCAGGCAGCGTCAACTTTATCCTGCTGTCTCACTGCTTCTCTACAAGGCTCCATAATGTCATATTCTACACTAAACTGAGGTTGCCCACTTGTCTACTGCCATGGGATGCTGCCTCCTCTACCAGTGGATCTCCATTCCCCTCATCTCAGCCTGCTCCGTTCATCTCCTCCTCAGTACCTTTTGCTGTTCTTCTGACCTGTCATCCAGTGATGACCATCCCCTGCTTCTCGTGGTCACCTAAGCTCTGACATTTTCCTGGCTACTGCTGTCTGCATGTTCAAGAGTGGAGAATTGGTTCACTTTTTAGTGTTGCCACTGCAGTGTCCGTACTGCCTCTGCTCAAAGCCAGGTCTCAACTAATAAGTGGCACTGCGGTAGTCAATAATCTTAAGTGCTATTTTATGATCCAATTTGCACTTATTCATAGTGAACAATCAACCCAGTTACTGCCCAGGTGCATTGCTGTACTCTACCAAGGGTCATATGTTTTCTTCTGAGCTGCCTTCCTGACACCAACGTTGGTAATTCTCTTAATTCTAGGAATCACACTCCCTCCAGCCTGATGTTGGCATGACTTTTGCAGTGTGGGTCTTAGTCTGCTTGTACTCTGCTGCACATAGCTTTCTATTCATTTCTGCTCCTTGGTGCACCATTACCATTATGTGGCTATTGAGCGTCTTTTTTCATAAGCAAAGTATAAATTCAAAAATACATTAGGGATGTCTGCACTAAACATTGTGGGGCACAAGAAGGTAGTCAGGGTGATGACTCTTTGTATGTAAGCAATAAGACACGACAGGGTGTGCGTTAGACACTTTAACACACGGCTAGGAGGCGTAGTGAGGCACGAGGCCAGCGGCCGAGTGCTTCCAGCCTCCTAGCTGTGTGTTAAAGTGTCTAACGCTCACCTTGGAGTGTCTTATTGTGCTTATGAAATGGTTACGTAAAATATAGATGCATGTCATAAGTAAAATTAACAGTATTTCACAGTGAAATTCTTAAATATTTGTGTTACAGTTTAACAAAATAGTTCCTCCACCTGTTTTTTCCTTTGAGTTGAGGACTTTTGACTTGCTAGTTTTGACCTGCTAAGGCATCCTTACTTGTATTTTTTCCCCTGTAGTTGTTATGGCACCCCCCCCACCACCTTATGGCACCAGGCAGCACTAGGGAGAACATGCCGTTACGATGATGCAGAAGCGAGAGAGAAGAGCGGGTGGAAGATTTATTTTGATAGTGAGAGGAATGTGGGATTTATGGATGGGAGCTGTGGTCTGGGTTGCGTGTATTTTTGTGTTTTTATAAACACTTCAACAATATTGGCTAAAAAACTAATTTATTCCACAGAACATGTTGGCAGAAAAAAACAGTGCTCCCTCAAGTCTGCTGTGCTATTTATTAGTTGCAGTGCAGGGCTGATTAAATACTGAACATCCTACTATTTATTTAGCAGGGTTGCTAAAATGTTGAACGTTTACCATACATTAGTTGTCTACGTCACTGTTGCGAAGTCATCGTTTATGGCTCCTCTGTGTCTCCGGTACCATTTATTTAAATTTACCACGTAAAGAGGCAGAGCCCAGAAGGCTTGTTTCCAGTTGTGACCTAGGGGATGGTGAGAGCGTAGGAATGTAATAGGTAGGGGTAACACGGCGGCAGATTGGGAGACAGTTGCTTGGAGGTTGGCAGAAGCGAGTGAGCCGGCAGCGGGTTGGGAGACAGCTGCTTGGCGGTTCACAGTTTATGTGACTGGACTTTTTGAAAGCGTAGGAGGGTAATAGGCAGGTGTAACATGGCAACAGATTAGGAGACAGCTGCTCGGCTGTTGGCAGAAGCGAGTGAGCAGGCCGCGGGTTGGGAGACAGCTGCTCGGCGGTTCACAGTTAATGTGACTGGGCTTTTTTTTTTTAATCATGCAGTCAGCTTAAACATTAGTATAAATATTTATGAAATAGGCATCTGAATATTTGCAGATATGTTGACAGATTGAAAATACAGCCTTGTATTTCACTCTCAGTTAGTGAAAATAAGATGGCTGATTTTCAATTTGCCAACGTTCTAACTGGTATGTTTACTAGGATCAGTACCCACAGGCACTGCTGGTCCTTTTTCCTGTGTGTAAGAAGGAATATCACACAGGTATGGAAAAATCAGGATGTCTAAATTCTGATGCCCATTTCATAAACAGTGCTTAAAGTATTAAATACAGTTCAAATAAATGTTTCAACTATAGGTGTTCTTTAGGAATTATCTGCAAGAAAAATAGAGACTGTGTTTTTCTCTTTTAGATAATGTCTGAAGAAGAATTATGGTCAAAACATCAATTCTAATGCAATTTTCTATTCTCAGCATGCATTTAATATTGCCAGAGTATTTTAAAGGTCCTTGAGTTAGCAAAATGAGATTGGGTAGGGCATAGGAGCATCACACAGTATTTCCAGGGTACTTATCTTTGGATGGCCTTGGGCATGCCAAAGAGTTAGCCCAATGCAATTAACTGGGTGCCAGTCAGGTGAGCTCTTGCAGGCCATGCCAGTGCAGTCACAGGGTGCAAGGGATCTGGATGGCACTGCAGGAGTGGGCTCATGAGGTGTTTGACATAAGGCTGGCTCAGGACTTAGGCCAGGGTGTTGGTTCTTATTGTAGACCCTCACCTGGGGACACAAGTGCAGTACCATCCAATGCTGCTGGGTTGTACCAGGTCAGACCCCTTGTTTGCAAGGAGGTCTCAGTAAACAGCACCAGACTTCTGCACATTGGAGGTGGAGGGAGTAGACCCTGGTTCAGGCCCTACTCATCATGGTAGTTCAGGGGTAAAGGGAGGGGAAGCCCTGGGAGTACTCCCTCAAGGTTTGCAACCCAGTAGCCCTTGGGCCTAAGGTGGAATTCCTAGAAGAGGGGATTTGGTGTATTTGCAGGTGGGGGCAATTTAGAGGAGTACCATTTGTAATGGAGTCTCATAAGAGTACATGTGGGGAGGCAACAGCTTCAGGCTGAAAAGGTTTCCAAGAAATTGCAGAATAAGTTGTGCACACTAAGAAGTTTTAGGAAGCAGTAGCCTTTTGTCTGGAAAGCCCAGAAGGAGGGGGAGGGCTACATGGAGCTTGGATGTTTCAGTGTAGAGCTTTAGTGGATTGCTTGCCCTGCCTTGTGTGGTGTCATCATCCACATGATGCATGGTCCAGAATCTTCAGACACAGCTGAATTAGGACCCACTAGCCCAGCTTGTACTGAACCATGCTTTGGTACCTCGCCTGGAGCTGTGGGTCAGAAAGCCGTATACCCCCCAGGTACGTTGGTGTTTGGTGCCTTTGGACATTTTGAATTTTCAGTGCCAACACTCTGATCGGAGGATCTCAGTCTCACTAACTTCTCTCCAGCTGGTCTCCATTTTACCTTGCTTCGTTAGGCCATTTATCAGTGCTGCTCCCCCTAAGACAATCTTTATTTTTTTGTAAAGCAAGAAAGGCAAAAAAAGGCCACCCCACTGATTCTCTGCTTATCTCTCAATCCAGTTTAGGCCATATAGTGTTACAGTGCCATTGTTTAAAGTGATTTACTTGTTCTGAATGCACAGTGATTACAGCCCTCTTTAGAAGTAATTGTTTGTGAAAAGATGAAGATTTTTAAGTTGACCTTTTACTGCACTCCCTAATATTCTAAGCTTACAGCCTCATCCTTTTTAGAATTAAGTATGTGTGAAAAACTATAGTTTTAAGTTTATCAGACCTTGTACTACACTACCTAGTATTCGACGCTTACAGCCGAATTCTTTCTAGGATTAATTCTGTGTGTAAAGCTGTAGAGTTTTAAGTTTAGCAGACCTTCTACTGCACTGCCAGTATTTTAAGCTTACACCCCAATCCTTGCCTCTCGCTTTCCCACCTGTCTGCTCTCGCACCCACCTACATCTCCTCCCTATTTCTGTTTCTCAGCCCGCCCTGTATTTTAGCCTCCTCCTTCTAAGTAATTTTGCATGGTACTACTCCTCCCCTGCATGCCCCTACTTAATCCATCTCCTTTCCTCTCCCCCTCAGGTCTACCATGCCTGACCAGGGCTTGGATCTCACCACCAGAGGAGAAGCTACAAGCCTGCCCCGGGAAGTGACCCGCAGTCCTGCTCCTGCTAATCAGCAGACCATGCGATTTCTTTACCCTGCTGTAACTGCCACCTGGGATCCTTCGAACTCTGGTTCATTACAAGGTCCAGAATCTACAGAAACAGCCAAATTAGGACCCACTAGCCCAGCCCATACTGAACCACACTTTGGTGGCTCACCTAGAGCTGTGGGTCAGAAAGCTATATACCCCCTCAGGTACGTTTGTGTTTGGCACCTTTGGACATTTTGAATTTTCAGTCTCACTGACTTCTCTCAGGCTGGTCTCCATTTTACTTTGCTTTGTTAGAGCCGCTTATTAGCGCTGCTTCCTCTGAGACAATCTTTGTTTTTTGAAAAGCTCTTTTTTTTAAGTGTCTATTTTCCCATTTGCAAATTACACTGCAAAGCCACTAGATGGCAACAACAGCAGTCTCTCCTGTTAAAGGGGCTACAGCTAATATTTATTCTTCCTCTTCCACTTCCACTCCAGTGAACCTGGGACACCGCTCCTTCTGAGGACTATTCCCGGGACGAGAGCCGTGGTTCCCTCCTGTCCGTCGGGCCGGACTGCGCTCACCTTATAAAGCAACAAGACTTAAACACCTTCCCCCTGCGCCACTTCCATGCAGGTGGAACAGGGCCAGAAATAAGAATGAAAACTGCAGACCATGCCTCTCATGCAGGATAGCAGCCTTGAGCCACCCCGCTGGTTTGGCCAAAAGTCTTATCCTGCCTGCACTTTGTGCCAGCTGCCCACCCTGTGTAGACTCTGCCTTATATAGACACAATGTGGTCGAATGACTAAGTGCCTATTTTTCCATTGGTCCCTTATATTGGTGTCCAGTAAATTCAGCCTTCGTCAATTCAACTCGGTGAATTGTGCCCCATGGCAATTCAGCCCGAGGCAGTTCAGCTCCTATGTCTGTTCAACACGAGTCAATTCAGTTACATGTCAGTTCAGCTCCTATGTCAGTTCAGCCCAAATCAATTCAGCTTCTGTGTCAATTTAGCTCCTATGTCAATTTAGCCCCATGTCAATTCAGCCCCACATTAATTCAGTTCCTATGTTAATTCAGCCCCTATGTCGATTCAGCCCTTATGTAAATTCAGCTCCTTTTGGTTCTGCACTAAAATAAACATAACTGACAACATATGTAAACATATTTAAGTTTTACTGAATGCTTTGAAACATATTCTTTTGCAGTTAAGTACACATTATTGAAAATGTTAATTTGCACATACAGTACAAGCAGCAAACACCAATCACATACACCAGACAGGTAAACAAATCAACAGAACACAAATAAGCCTAAACAAAACCTTCTAACCCACACAACACTAAAACCATCTCAACTAAGCCATCCTAATTAACCCACCCCGACCCTCATGTGCACATTCCAACAGTTCCAGGTGTGAATACTAGAATGGACAGTGACTAAGGTTATAACTACCATTTGGGTTTTTTGCTTAATGGTGGAAAGGGCAGCGTACTCTCCCAACAGACAACTGTCCTGTGTAAAAATTGAGGAAAAGCTGAAGAGTTGAGTATTAAAACATATTGGCCCTGATTCACGAATAGATGCACATGAGGTGTGTATACGGGCACACAGCTCCACACCAATGGGATTTTCATGTGCAGGCTGCATTCATGAACACTGCCCCCCTAGCTCCCATACATGGCCCTGCCCTCCCCCCGGCACACAGGTCCCCCACGGAGCTCTGCAATTGACTTCAACAACAATATGGAGCTGATCCAGAATAATCACTGAATGTGAGAATGTTGACTGCACTGGCATTCGTGCCTATACATGATGTAGAGAAAGCATTCAAGGCTTTAATGGACAGTGCACATTATTGAGAGCAAGAGGATTTGATAAATCCTATGACTGACTATTTCGAAGATATTTGGTTGGGGAGGATGGACAGAAGACAAAGGTGATGACAGCCCATGTTTCTTCACAGCCAGTGGAACTGCAATGATGCAACTAACCAAGGCATCCCAAGGACAAACAATGCCATTGAAGGATAGCACAACAGTTGTGCAAGCCTTCTAAGTGCTGATCACCCCATAACATGGAAACTTATCGATGTTATGAAAAAAGAATAGATCCCACCACAAGAACCAAAGAAAGTGTACAAGAACTCTGCTGACAAAATTCAGAACACTGTTGCAGAATACCATGCAAGGGAAAGAGTGAAGTACCTGAGAGGACTTGCACACAGTTTCATATTTGAACTTAATGGATGTTTACAATTATCTCAATAGGCCCTATTCAATATAAAAAATTGTGGCTATGTGTCATGTACCTTGGAAGCATAGCCACCACGCAGCTGTCTGTGCTCACTGCACCCCCTCTACCCCATTCATGACATCATTTTGCGCCCCCATGCACCGTATATCCTAGCCGATTGCAGAGCTCTGTGCAGGAGCGAGCCTGAGGGCAGTGCAGGGGGGGGGGCAAGCCAGCACCCCACTCATTCACGACCTTGTGGAGTGCTATGTGCAGGGGCTGCTGGCTCTGCTTCTGGAAGGCAGCTGTAAACCACTGGGCCTGGTAACGCACCCCCCAGGGAAGCTGCTTCCAGATGCAGAGGACACGGCAAGGGGCATCAGCCCCCCCCAACAATTTTGCCCCTGCCATTGGGGCACTTCAGGAGGATGGGGGTTGGGTGGGCAGAGTACCCCCCACCTCAGCACGGTCAGTGCTCTGTGTGCCAGCTGACAACATGGCACCCATTGTGTGCAAGGGATCCACTGTGGGTCCCTGCCTGGGCAGTCGATTAGCTGCCCACCCAGATCTGCTGCTCTGCACCCACCTGCCTCCCATGGACCTGCACACTAGGGGGAAGGGCTGCATATGGGAGCCAGGCAGGGGCCGGTGTTCATGAATGCGGCCCCTGCACAAAAATCCAATGGGTGCAGAGTTGCTTGCCCCATAGGTGCCTCATGCACATCTATTCATGAATAGAGGCCAATATGTTTTAATGCTCAACTCTTCAGCCTTTGCTTCATTTTTTACACAGGACATTTGCATGTTGGGAAAGTACTCTGCCCTTCACACCATTAAGCAAAAAACCCAAATGGCAGTTATATCTTTAGTCACTGTCCATTCTAGTATTCACACCTGGAACTGTTGAAATGTGCACATGAGGGTCAGGGTGGGTTAGTCGGGTGGTCTGTGTGTTGTGTGGGTTAGAAGGTTATGTTTAGGCTTATTTGTGTTTTGGTGTTTTGTTTTTCTGTCTGGTGTATGTAATTGGCGTTTGGTGCATGTACTGTATGTGCAAATTAACATTTTCAATACAGTACTTAACTGCAAAAAAATATATGTTTTAAAGCTTTCAATAAAGCTTAAATATGTTTACATATGTTGTTAGTTATGTTTATTCTAGTCCAGAGCCAAAAGGAACTGAATTCACAAAAGGGCTGAATTGACATAGGGGCTGAATTGACATGGGGTTAAATTAACTTGGGGCTGAATTGACATAGGAACTGAACTGACTCAAGTTGAATGGACTGGGGCTGAACTGACATAGGAGCTGAACTGACATGGAACTGAATTGACTCGAGCTGAATTGACATAGGAGCTGAACTGACTCGGTCTGAATTGCCATGGACCTGAATTTACCGGGCTGAATTGATAGGTGTTCGTTATATTGCCTGACCGCTAGGGGTTCCCCACACTGAAATTGTTTACCTACAAACAGAAAGTAACCACTCTAGTAAAAACAATCCCCAAGGATAACCGCTAAAGCACCTTTCTATACTTAATGCCTTCTAATTGTGCTTTTCCTGTACTCAAGTTGTATCTCTACCAGTTAAAGTGCACATCTGGTTTCATGAGCTGCCAAGGAATCCTGATCATCCAGGCACAGGTCTTACTGCTATTCTTCCTCTTGGCTATTACTATCAGCAACAGCAGTCTGGCCCACTCTGCTACACAGCCAAATCTGGATGACTTCCATTTCCTCAACCTCCTCCTACTCTCCCCCACATGGCCTGACTTGACCCCATTGCCAGTGCACAAGGGCTTTATGTATCTAACCACTTATGATCCCAAAAAAATGCTTCCTTCCTTCATTGCTTGACCACCTCCCCTTTATACACTGGAAACTCTGGTATATTTTGCTCTTGACAGTCATTCTCTCTGGTGATATTGAAACTAATCTGGGCCCGACACACCATCTTTCTCAATCAAACTCCATACTAGTTGACTCTAAAGGCCTCCTTACTGTACATCACATTAGAAGCCTTGAGCACAACCTTGCTGAACTTGAGGCTTGGATTACCCTCTACTGCCAGGACATACTCTGCCTATTGGAAATGTAGCTAAAATCCTCTAACTCTGACTCCTTGAATTCAATACCCAGTTATGGCCTCCTACAGAGGGACAGACCATCCCCCAAAAGAGGAGGGGGTTGCCATTTACTTCAAAAAAACCTATGCCTCACTGCCATAAAAACTGACCCCATGACCCTCTGTGAATCTCTACATGCAGTTCTAACCCATGGTCTAAACAGTTACATGCTGTATGCACTTACAACCCCCCAAACAGTGGTCATGCTGGCCTGGATGAACTACTGAACCATACATCCAAACTCTCTGGTAAAAATGAAGTTATCATTTTCAGTGATTGTGCCAGTGTAAACACTACACTGGGAAACAAGGGGTTAACATCTTTGCAGAGGTTGAGAAAATTCAGGGAATGCAACATGAACAGGCAAGAGGGGGTTCTCCCCATGTGTTGCTGATTAGAGGGATTGCTGAAAGGCAGAGAGAATCCAGTAAGGAGTCAGTTGGAGGCTGGAAACTGCTGCAGGGAGGAGATACTGCTAGGCAGAGAACCCTGCAATATGGAGGGTGGAATGTAAGAAAGAAACCGGAGCAGAAAGCCAAGGAGAATGGTTAATTGCTGGAGAGCACATTTGGGGAAAAGCTGAAACCTGCTGCTGAGAAAGAGACCATTTCTAGAGCAGAGAATCCTGAGTTAAAGAATCAGCTTAGCCAGCTGGGGTCAAGAACAGTGAGTGGAATGTACTGCTAATAACAGCATGCAGATAAGGTTAAAGGGAAAACTGGTTGTGTTTTGATTGAGACTGTACATTCAGAAACTACTGGCACACATAGGTGGTTCAAAGACTCCTTTTGTTAAGTCAGCCTGAAAGAAACTGTTTTCTGTTAACCTTTATGTCTCCTGACCAGGCTGGAAAAGTAGAATTGACTGTTTATGCTTTTCTGGAGTAATAACTTACATTTGGAGCAATAAAATTACATTTTCTTCTGTGAACTTTATACCCAGCATATTGCCTCTCCATTTACCATAGGCCAGCTTGTCACACATGGTATCAGAAGTGGGATCTGCCCCCTACTGGAGTGAGTAGGACTAGTTACATTCTGGAAAAATGGATATGGAGAAATTGCTGAAGTTCCTCACTGAACAACACCAACAGGCTTTCAGGTAGCTGGCACAGCAGCAGCAGGAGGAGAAGCAATGGGTGCAACAAGCACAACAGGCTCAGCAACAACAGGTTCTAACCCAGCTGGCTCAGCAGCAGGAGGCACAACAATGGCTGGCTCAGTAGCAGCAGGAGGTGCAACAACAGGCACAACAAGCACAGCAAGCCCAACAGAAGGCACAACAATGGGCACAACAAGCACAGCAGGGAGCACAACAGCAGTTTCTTATACAGTTGGGGCAACAACAACAGCAGCTTCTGCAGCCCCTGGTGCAACAGCAAAACACAAACAGAAACAGCAACTAGAGAATTGGTAAGCCAGTTTTTGGATGTTTTCTTCTTCCTTCCGGGGACAACCCATATGATAGCTCATCATATAGAAACAGAGCCAGGGGAGAAGTTACGGCAGTGACAGTATTGCTTGCCAGAAGCTGTATGAGACACTGTTAAGAAGCAGTTACAGGACATGCTAGAGTTGGGGGTGATTGAGGAATTCAGTAGTGATTGGGGTAGCCCCATAGTGTTAGTACCAAAAGAAGGTAGGCCTTCCCGCTTCTGTATTGATTTTTGCAGGGTCAATGCCATCTCAAAGTTTGATGCCTACCTCATTCCCCAGGTAGATGAACTGTTGGATAGACTAGGGGAAGCCAAGTACATCATGACTATGGACCTAATGAAAGGGTACTGGCAAATTCCTTTTGACCCCAGAGTCTCAGGAAAAGACAGCATTTGCTACCCCTTTTGGGCTATACCAGTTTTGTACCATGCCTTTCAGCTTACATGGGGCACCTGTGACTTTTCAAAGGCTCATGAATTACTTGCTGCGACCCCATGCCCAAAATGCAGCTGCTTACCTAGATGACGTGGTGATCCACAGTGCTGAGTGGGAGTCCCATGTATCCAAGGTGGCAGTGGTACTACAATCCTTATGAGAAGCAGGGTTGATGGTAAATACAGTAAAGTGTGCTTTAGCCAAAGCTGAAATGAAGTACTTAGGGTACTGTATAGGCAATGGACAGGTGAGACCCTTGGTCAGTAAGGTCCAAGCTGTAGTCATGTTCCCAATAATCAGGAAGCACAGTTGAGGGAATATAAACCAGGGGATCAGGTACTAGTTTTGTTGCTGAGCAGCCAGAATAAGCTTCTAGCCAAATGGAAGGGGCCTTACGAGGTTATCCAGAGGGTGGGCCCAGCTGACTATGAAGTTTGCCAGCCAAAGAAGTGAAAAGAGACCCAGATCTACCATGTCAATTTGCTGAAATTCTGGAATCAGAGGAATAGCCTATTGATTTCCCCTGAACCAGACATAGTGGATCTGGGACCCCAAGTGCCGGATGAAAATCCAGGGATACAAGTCCCAATGGGAGAACAGCTGTCTCACTAACAGAAACAGCAACTAGAGAGTTGGTAAGCCAGTTTTTGGATGTTTTCTCCTTCCTCCTGGGGACAACCCATGTGATAGCTCATCATATAGAAACAGAGCCAGGGAAGAAGGTGCGGCAGCAACTGTATCACTTGCCAGAAGCCATAGGAGACACTATGAAGAAGGAGTTACAGGACATGCTAGAGTTGAGGGTGATTGAGGAATCCAGCAGTGTTTGGTGTAGCCTCACAGAGTTAGTACCAAAATAAGGTGGGCCTACCCACTTCTGTATTGATTTTTGCAGGGTGAATACCATCTTGAAATTCGATGCCTACCCCATGCCCCAGGTAGACAAACTGTTGGATAGACTAGGGAAGCCAAGTACATCACAACTTTGCACCTAATGAAAGGGTACTGGAAAATCCCTTTGACCCTGGAGTCTCAGGAAAAGACAGCATTTTCAACTCCCTTTTGGCTATACCAGTTTCATACCATGCCTTTCAGCTTACATGGGGAACCTGTGACTTTTCAAAGGCTCATGAATCACTTGCTGTGACCCCATGTCCACTATGCAACTGCTTACCTAGATGACGTGGTGATCCACAGTGCTGACTGGGAGTCCCATGTATCCAAGGTGGCAGCAGTACTACAATCCTTATGAGAAGCAGGGTTGATGGCCAATACAGTGAAGTGTGCTTTGGCCAAAGCTGAAACAAAGTACTTAGGGTACTGTACAGGCAATGGCAGGTGAGACCCTTGGTCAGTAAGATCCAAGCTGTAGCCAAGTGCCCGATACCCACCACAAAAATCCAGGTGAGGGCCTTCTTGGGATTGGCGGGGTATTACCACAGGTTCATACCGCACTTCTCCACCCTTGCCAGCCCCCTTACAGACCTCACCTGGAAAGCTGCCCCGAGTAAGGTCCAATGGTCAGAGGAGTGTGGCCAGGCCTTCACACAACTCAAAGTGACACTGTGCAGAAAGCCAGTGTTACACAGTCCTGATTTCTACAGGACCTTTATCCTGCAGAAGGACGCCGCTAAAGTCAGTCTAGGAGCCATGCTCTCCCAGGAGTTTGAGGGGAGGAACATCCTATCCTCTACCTCAGTTGGAAACTCTTTCCCAGGGAGAAAAACTATGCGGTGATAGAGAAAGAGTGCCTTGCAGTCAAGTTGGCTGTGAACACCCTCTGCTACTACCTGCATGGCCGGCAGTTTATCCTGGTCATGGATCATGCCCCTCTGAGGTGGCTACAGGTGATGAAGGATGACAACCTCCGCATCACCAGGTGGTTGTTGGCCCTCCACCCATTTTCCTTTATGGTGCACCATCAAGCAAGGACCCAGAATGGAAATGCGGACTTCCTGTCCTGGAAGAGGAATGGTCAGGGGCCGACCAATTGTGTCTTTGCACAAAGGGGGGATGTATGTGACAGTGTGAACACTGCACTGGGAAACAAGGGGTTAACATCATGGCTGAGGTTGAGGATATGCAGGGAATACAATATGAACAGGAAGGAGGGGTGTCTCCCCAGTTGTTGCTGATTAGAGGGATTGCTGAAAGGCAGAGATAATCCAGCAAGGAGTCAGTTGGAGGCTGGAAACTGCTGCAGGGAGGAGATACTCCTAGGCAGAGAACCCTGCTATATGGAGGGTGGAATGTAAGAAAGGAACCAGAGCAGAAAGCCAAGGAGATGGGTTAATTGCTGGAGAGCTCATTTGGGGAAAAGCTGAAACCTGCTGCTGAGAAAGAGACCATTTCTAGAGCAGAGAATCCTGAGTTAAAGAATCAGCCTAGCCAGCTGGGGCCGAGAACAGTGAGTGGAATGTACTGCTAATAACAGCTTGCAAATAAGGTTAAAGGGAAAACTGGTTGTGCTTTCTTTGAGACTGTGCATTCAGAACTGCTGGCCCACAAACTGTTTATGTTTTGTTTGAGACTGTGCATTCAGAAACTACTGGCCCACATAGGTGGTTTAAAGACTCCTTTTGTCAAGTCAGCCTGAAAGAAAAAGTTTTCTGTTAACCTTTACATTTCCTGACCAGGCTGGAGAAGTTGAACTGATTGTTTATGTTTTTCTGGAGCAATAACTTACATTTGGAGCAATAAAATTACATTTTCTTCTGTGAACTTTATACCCAGCATGTTGCCTCTCCATCTACCATAGGCCAGCTTGCCACAGCAATATTAACCTAAACTGGTTAGGGAAGTTCCAAGCCTCATCTGTCTCCAAAATTCAGAGCCATAATCAGCATCACTTGATCATTATGCCCCCTAGAGTTGCTCCTCACTCAACCTCTAGCACCCTGATTGACTGGATACTAGCAAATCATACTGAACACATCCAAGAGCTGCTAGCACACTCACAGATGTTATCACTGACCATTCCCCTATCTTTTGCATCTGGGGCTCAGCTGCACCCCCTTCACGACCTCATTACATTACTTTCCGGGATTATGCTAACTTAGATACACAACAATTTCTATGTAACATATCTAACACTGACTGGTCCAATCTTTTCAATACCAACGATGTACGGTCTGCTCTAAACATTTTCCTTACAGAATTCATGGCACTGCAGGACCTACACTTCCCTCTCGTTACCCACAGAATTAAGGGGAAACAAACCAGATGGCTAAAAAAGGAACTACTTACTAAGCTAAGAGCAAGGGGACAAGAGCTGGAGCCACTTTAAGTCTTCTGGCCAGCAAGCGGATTATAACACCTACAGGCAGCAACAGAATGCCTACCAAAAAGAAATAAGAACAGCCAAAGGCTCATACTGCAAAAGCTTACTAGTGAATGCCTCGGAAGACCACAAAAAATTCTGGTCTCACGTAAAAACCTTTCTGGAGTCTATCCACTCCACTCCACTACCCCGAATGGCATGGTCCTCAACGGTACTCAGTGTAACAATCCTCAGACCATAGCTAACTTTTTTAATAATAAATTTCCAGATCTAAATAAATACACATCCTCCTTCCCTGCCTCACAACACCACTGCCCTCCTGAGACCTCCAGCCAAGAAGTCATTGACCCCTTCTTCTACTTTAAGGCTATCACTCAACATGAGGACTCGAACTACATAGTTCAATCTCAGATAGCACAGCCACAGGCTCAGACAGTCTTGAACCCAGACTACTAAAAATAGCAGCCCCGCTCATTGCCACTCCCTTAGCCAAAATGTTCACATTCTTACTATGTCATAATAGTGTCCCTGACATATGCAAGATAGCCAGGGTCACTCCTGTCTTCAAAAAGGGTGACCCAAAAGACCCATCTAACTACAGACCCATCGCAATCCTCTCGGTTCTGAGCAAAATCATGTAAAAATGAGTTGCTACACAAATCATTGAATTCCTTCTCAAAAATGACCTTCTCACAATTGACAAACATGGTTTCCACAAGGGCCATAGCACCTCCATGGCCCTGCTTATGTTGACTACTGACACACTCACTGCTATGGACTCAGGCCTTCTAACTGGAGCTCTTTTCATAAACATGACAAAGGCCTTCAACTTGGTGAACCACTCCATTCTCCTTGCCACCCTGAAGTCTTTGGGCTTCACGTATAATGTTGTCAACTGGTTAATAGTTTCCTGTCAAACAGGATTCAAGTTGTAAAATACATTTCAACCCATTCCGACCTGGCAGCAGGGAATATTGGTGTACCACAAGGCTCAATTTTGGGGCCACTGCTATTTTCTATATTTATCAACATCACCTCCAATCTTACTGCCACCTTCTTCCTCCTCTATGCTGATGATATAGTCCTATACACCAGTGCAAAAAACATCTCTGACATCAACCTGTGGCTCTCCATTGACCTTCAGCACACACAAGCCTGGCTCTCACATCACAAACTAGTCCTTAATGAGGCCAAAACCCAATCCATGCTATTTAGGACAAATTTTAAACTCAAAACCTGCCAAAATAATTTCATGGTCTCCGTGCCTAGATGGCTCCGCTACTGGTTCAGTGACCTTGTTTAAGTACCTAATAGTAACACTGGACCAATCCCTAAACTTTGATCATCACATCCAGAACTCGTGTACATCTGTCAACTCTAAATTAGGTATGCACTAACCCCTGCAGCGAGGCTTGCCATTACTCGTGGTATTCTACTACCCACCCTTACATATGGAGTTGCGACCTGTGCTGCCTTACCTAAATCCATTCTCCATAGATGGGACATCACCTATAACAATATCTGTTGCTATGCCTCCTCCCATTGGTGGAAACACCACTACCTCCTCTACTCAGATCTAAACTGGCTGTCACCAAATGCTGCTAGACTTTACTCCCTTGGGTTGACTGTCGACAGTATTATGTGGTCTCAAACTCCAAAAACCTTAGCTGATCTACTTGCTCCTCAGATGTCTGGCTATGGCCCATGCTCAGCTGGAAAATCCTTTCTATGTATCCCAAAAAGTAACACCACCAAAGGCACCAGTGCTTTCACACACCATACTCCTCAGCTATGGAACTACCTCCCTTTAGTGATCTGCCAAGCACCCTCACATAACGCCTTTAAAAAGGAGCTCCATAGCTACCTCTTCTTCCTCTAATCAATGCCCTTGCTTCAACCCCCCTTAGCACCTCTTGTACTCTCATCACTGCACACATGATCTGCTCTCTACCCAATGTCTTGCACTTAATCCTCCCCCTGCCTGTCTATTTGTCTCCCCTCCCAACTTGATGTGCTTCTCCTCTTTGGCTTGTTATCTCAAACCCCTTGCCCTGTCCTACTATAACTAATTCTCTACTCCTTAGATCTTTGTAATCACTGCTGAAAAACTCCTACTTGCAATACTCTGTTCCCTATCTCCCAAAACATGTGAATATGTTTCACCCCTAAGGATCTGCCTACCATATGCTATTTTATAATTTTCCCAGCTCATTATATCCAATAGTTCCTTGCAAGTATGTGGTTGTTTGTTTTCAATGAATGTCTCACCAAACTTTGCATCATAATTCCTTACAAATATGTGATCTATTTCCTGCACCTGTCAACAAATTGCCTTATCTCATGTTTTGTCATGAATCCCACTGTTTTCTACCTTGCTCTC
This sequence comes from Neoceratodus forsteri, assembly GCA_016271365.2. Lineage (NCBI taxonomy): Eukaryota > Metazoa > Chordata > Ceratodontiformes > Ceratodontidae > Neoceratodus > Neoceratodus forsteri. The sequence goes on along the minus strand of CM057458.1, from coordinate 928,597,196 downwards.
ATCATCTTGCTTACATTTTTACTGTGAAACCTTGTTTTGTTTTTTTGTTTTATGTAATTCCACTCTGTAACCTCCCAGGTAGTGCCTGAAGATATTCACTTCTATGGCTAGCGCACCTACCCGGTAAACAAAAAGGAAATAAAAAATAAATAAATATTCTGCCAGTGTTTTAAAATATTTAACTTGAAAAGCCTGATTGTACCTTCCTGGTACGAGTCGAGAGGCTGATTGAGCACTGCAGCCCCACCCCAAAATGTAGCATAATTATGAGGTAAGGTCTGGGATGGTGCTATAGGCAGTCTATGAAGAATGTAATGAAATGGGGGTGTGGGATTTCCTAAATGTATTAGGAGCATAATAGCTGGCATATTTGCATGTATTGGCCTAATATAAATATGCCAGAGATTATACTCCTAACACATTTAGGCAAACCCATTCCTGATTACATTACATTCTTCTTAGAGTGCGTGCAGCACCATCCCAGACTTTACCTGATTATTATGCTACATTTTGGGGTGAATCTGCAGTGCTCAGTCAGCTGCTCAGCTCATACCAGGAAGGTACGAGTGGGGCTTTACAAGTTAAATATTTTAAAATACACTGGGCAGAAAATAGTACTTTCCTCCCCCAGATTCAGACAATAAACTTGAGTCTCCTTTCATTCATTGGCAAAACCTCAGACAGAGTCTCAGCCTTTATGTCATTATATTTACCAAAAGGGGGGATCCAGGAGCTAAATCTTTTGTCTCCATGACAGAACATCGTTACACAGCTAACTTCACTCGGTAATGACTAAATATTAGCAATTTTATCGATTGCCAACAGGAATGGTGTCCATATTTTGCCAAATTCAATAATTTTTCCATTTTTTCTATACCACACTTGTTCAAACTTTGATATAACTATTATTAGATTTAACCATGTTTTAAACAAAGGTGGGTCCGGATGTTTCCACTTCATTAAAATGGCTTTTTTTGCTACCACTGAAAATAATGCCATTAATCTCCTCTGAGGTTCATCAAGCAAATTTCTGTCCCGATGGATCCCCAGAAGCCTAACTAAGGTTACTAGCTTAATATCTTTATTAAAAGTTAATTTACAAACCTCTTCTATTTTAGACCAATAATTAGTCAGATATGGATATGATCCCACCAGATGAATCAAGGTTCCCGAAATAGTTGTACATCTTGGACATCTATCTGAAACTGTTGGATTAAATTGGTTCAACTTTTTTGGTGTATAATAAATCCTATGTAACATGTTCATTTGAATCTGCTGCATTTTAACAGAGGATAGTTTAAGTGTATAAGTATCTATAGCATCTCTCCATAGATCATCTGTTAGATTTACTCCCAAACCTCTTTCCCACTTCTTTTTTATTTTATTAACATCTCCTCTGATCTTCTCTTGCACTCCCTGATATATAAGTGAAATCAGTTTCTTCCCATCCAAATTCTCTATCATCATTTTAATAGGGCTGATGTATCCCCACACCTAATAAATCCCCTTTTCTTATTCAAATAACTTTTTAACTGATTATATTGCAAAATGTGGCTTTTAGGAATATCAAATTGGTTCACCAGACAGGTGAACGCTTTCAAATGCTCTCTCTCCCACACATCTCCTATCTGATGTATCCCTTTCTGATACCACACTTTGAATTGGATTTAGGTGGATTTCCCTGCTCTCTGTCATAATCTACATTGATGAAAATCACTCTCAATCACTGACATACTGTACATCTCCTCCCCTTCCCCCTTTCTTAGTGGACATATTCAATACAGAATGAAAGTTAGACTTGTAGTAAGTAAGTAGAAATTGTTTAACCAGGAAAGGCACACCAAGCCAAAGCTTGTTTCCAGGTGCTGCCTGGGAGCACAAGAAAATTAAGTGACATGCTTAGGGTCACACAGTATGCAAGTGGGGGCTGTGTGATTCAAACTCAGGTGTCCAGGTTTACAATTCAGAGCCTTAAACCACAGTGCTATACTGTCTTCATGGAGCTTCAGTCCAATAGAAAAAAAATATGTTGCAGCAAGATGACTTTGAGAACAGGAGCAGTTTGCCACCTGGGTGTTTTCCCATAAACTTTAATTTTATTGTATGGTTACTTAGCTTGCAGCTGTGGTATGATATTGTGGCTCTCAATCTTGAATTTATTACAACCCCCACCCCCAAAAAAAAAAATCTTGCAAGAGTTAGACTAGCATGCACTGTCTATTTATTAAGCCATCCAGTCATGCTAAAAAAAATTATCATTTTAAAAATGTAAATCTGTTTCTTGATATTTGTTTGCCTCTACCTTGGATTTAGAATAAACTAAGAAAAAGGGCAGGAATACCATTAAGTGGCCATTGAACATCTGTTTTTATGAGCCAACTACAAATTCAAAAATACATTTTATACTTTATATTTTATGTATACTATCACACTTCCAGTAATTTCACTCCTATCTCCATTCCTATTACCACCTTCTCGCCTCCGCCTCATGTTCTTTATACAAATATCTTCAACCTGCTACTCACCTACATAACTCTATGCTCATTCACACATACAGCTTCAATACTTCACTGCCATTCCTATACTGCATCTCTCTTAACTCCTGCACTACCAGTGCCAATACCAGCAAGCAAATATTCTGCATTGACAAATGCTTGTTTGATAACAGTCCTGTAAAAAATTGTTTTACTGATGCTATCTTAAAAATGTAATTTTTCTGTGGAGGGGATCAGCCAGTAGAAACACAATCACATTTTATGTTTGTTATTTAACAGATTCAGTAGACACTACGGCTTTGCCTGAAAAGAACAGAGCAGGCCAGCTGCATCAAGATTCTGGTGGTGGAAGTGTGATTCATGAAGGTGATGAGATTAATTTCCTATTATTTCTAACAAAGTCTGAAAACATTGCTTTTCTGTGAGGGTGAGCATAGTCAGCTAGAGTAAACCTTGGTTTCTTTTCCACTTGTTGAATCACGTAGTGGTTCTGGTAGTGCCAGTGGTAGTCCAAGATGACTTGGCAGCCTGAAGTCACATGTACTTTTTTTGTACTTGACCAGCCAGTCAAAATACAATCCCCATACTGCTAAAGGGTTATCCTGCTTCCTGTACAGCTGCACAGCAGTGCTGTGAGTACCTCTTGTTAGCATTAAAATGCACCCTGTAACAAGCTATAATTTGACAGCTTGAAAAGGAAATTGCCAATAAAGCCTACCATAATACTTTTTCAAGATAAACGTGTTGCTAATCAGATAAGAAGTGAGAAACATAAAGACAGATAGAGACAGAGAGAGAAAGAGAATGGGCAGGATTCACAAAGCAGATGTGCCGGGCGCAAATGAGATGCACAGGCACATCAGGGAAATGTGCCGTGGTGCCATTCACAGAGAGCACAGATGCCCCTGTGCAACCTGGATGTGTTACACTGAACAGGATGTGCTGGAGATCAAAAATAATGATATGCAGCACATCTGGAGGGGGCGTGCAACTCCATATACAGAGCAGAATGATTCACAGAGAAAAATGAATGCGCAAACATGGAGCATCTACAGCGCAAGTACCAAATGTGCCATATGGAAAGAAGTATAAAAGAAGACTTTATGCGTCTTATATTGACTGTGAAGGATAGCAGCAGCAAGCAGAAATACAGCAGCAGCTGAACAGAACTATGGATGGAGCACCATTCCTGATGGTGGGAATATTAATGGGGATGAGGAGATGAGCAAACCAGCAACGTGGCAGAGGAAGGCACCGTAGGCAGCCAGCCTCACGGTGGTATTGTGCCAGACAAAGATTTGAACAGCTTACGGATACCAAAACAGTCAACCGATACCGCCTGAACAGGGCTATTCTGAGGCAGCTCTGTGAGCTGTGTCATGATAAAATGCAGGCACCTACTGGAAGGGGTCATGCCATATCAGTGGAGACCAAGATGACAACAGCAATGTGCCTGCTCACCACGGGAACTTTCCAGAGGCCAGCTGGAGACACCACTGGCATATCTCAGCCATCCACATCCCATCTCCTCACACAATTCCTCACCGCACTGCTCACACATGCTTCATAATTCATCCACTTCCCAAGCACACAAGCAGAGTGGATAGAAGCCATGCAGCAGTTCCACACGGTGGCATGCATGCCAGGTGTCTTAAGGGCCATTGGCTGCACCCATGTGGCAATCTGTGCACCACCTGGTGATGATGCCATGACATGTCAACCACAAGAGCTACCACTCTGTCAACTGCCAAGTGATGTGCAATGCCACTGGGTGCATCAGCAATGTCTGTGCCGCACACCCTGGGAGTACACATGATGCCTTCTGCTGCCGGTTTGAGATCGGGAACATGCCCAGTGGTCATCTAGAAGGTGGTTGGGGAATGCATAAATGCCCATGAATGTGGTACCATGACACAACAAATAATGGGAGAGGGAGCAGGTGTATGAGGGCATGGCAGAGAATGTGCAGGGGGATATACACAGGTGGGACAATGGAGGTTGGTATACCGAGGGAACTGTGCACACAACAGGGGGAACACTGCAGCAGAACAGCAAAGCATGGGAGGCAGGTTGCAGCACAACAGCAGGCATGAGTGGCAAGGCAGAACACACCGCACGCAGCCATGCATGGGCAACCACTGGGCATTGGTGGGCAGACAATGGTGAAGGGAACATGTGCGGGCAACCGTGGCTGCATTCACGGGCAGGTACAGGCAGACGTGTACAGCCAGGGCAGGCCATTGCAGGTGTGAGGGGGATGTAGCTGGCCAGGGAGGGCCACCACAGGGGCAGGGGTTGACATTTGGCAGACACAGCACTGCACCATGGTGTGGGGGGGGTGGGAGGACACAATGGACAGGTATGTAGTGGTATAACAGACTGCCCTTGTCCCCCACAGGGGATGCAGTGTACCCCCTCTAACCCTGGCTACTCACAAACTTCCACTGACCTGGCACAGAGGTGGAAGAGTGCTACAACAAGCCAGACATCACTATTCCATCATCATCGAGCATGTCTTTGGCATGCTGAAGATGCGCTTTAGGTGTCTGGATAGGTCAGGTGGTGCCCTACAGTATAGCCCAGAGAATGCCTGTGGCATATTCCTGGCCTGTTGTATGTTGCACAACATGGCCATTGAACATGGAATAGCTGTCCAGGCCAAGGAGGGTGACAGTTCTGCAGAGTAGGAGGAGGGGGATGAGGATGCAGCAGGCCAGAGACAGTGTGATGGACCACCAATGGCAGGCAGAGACCCACGCCTGGTCTCCAGGTCCCGGTGGCACAGGGACACCATTGTTGAAGAGCACTTTGGGGTCTGTAGGTGAGTAACACAGGTGGGTAATACACATCAGTCCCCCAACCCACACATACACACCCAAACTCCCACGACCACACCACAGGGCAGTCAACTGCAACATTGCTGCTGTGTAGAGCAACCATGAGGGTTGACAATGCTGTACGCATGCACACACACACGCACACATGCACACACACACACACACACACACACATATGCACACACAAAGCAGGACTCACATGTCCAGGGGGCACAGTGTAGGTGCTGAGGATGGCGTGGATCAGTGTACTGTTGCTGGCACACGTGCACAGCAGACACAGGATCACACTCATCAGGCCCATGCCACATAGCACAACAACGGTGCACTCAGACATGCATGTAGCAATGCACAGGTGACCCACACAGGCAACGTACTGGAGCACGTGCATGACATCCATGTCACCCCAGGCACAGGTAGCCTGGCGTGTGGGCCGCAATGGGCTCAGGTGACAGGGCCATGTCAGCTGTCACCCAGGTGTCAGTGGGCGGCATGACAGCCACCACAGACACATGGGCTGTCATGCCCATGACCAGTGGTTGCTGAGGCAGTGCCACTGGCCACAGGGGAGTAGCCAACACCCCTGGAGGTGTACTGCAGTGAGATCGTGAACGGGTGCTCACTGGTGTGTTGTCCCCGCAATCCACATCAGATATGGGGTTGATAGGGATGGAGAAGTGTGGTGATGGCATCAGCTGCAATGGGTCCGCCTGATGCCAAGTCCTGGGCATTCATGAGACACTCCTGGTAGTTCAGCTGAAGGCCCAGTAGCCATGAGGTGCACTGTTTGCACATGCCACCTTGGCAGCATGGGTTGTCTGCTCCAGAGCTGCAGTCAAGGCCACCCACAGTAGGCAAGCCTCTGCCAACATCTGGGCATGCCACACAGCCAACAACTCATGTTCAACAGCCACCAGTGTCCAAATGCCTCTGAACTCCACTCGTAGGGATGCCTGCCCCTCCACAGTGGCCCGAAGAAGGCATGCATAGCCCTCAATCTTGTCAGCAAGTGATGGCTCATGGGGACAGCACCAATGGGCAGGTGGTGTGCCAGCCTGCTGCTGCACATCCACTGTAGATGGACACACCACATCAGGCCACTGAATGGGCAGGGATTGAGCTTGGGCAACCACTGTGCATCCAGGGCAGAATGCATCATGGGCCTCCACCTCCTGGGGCAGCACCACGGCATCCTGCTGACCCATGCTGGTGGTCCCCGGCACTACAGCAGCACCAGGCACAGAGACCACAGCAACCACCACCATGGATAGCTGTGCAGGCCCTGTGGGTGTGCCAGGGGCCACAGGACCGCCAATGCCTGATAGTGCCACCTGTGCATGCACCTGTGCGTCATTCATTCCACTGTTGGACATGTCCCCCCAAAGTTGAGTGGCATCTGGATCATCTTCAACATTGCTGTATATCCCCTGCATACAAGATGCCAGCACCAGCAGGGTATCTGCAGTGTCCACCATGTCCCCTGGATCATGATCAGCCATAGCCAGGAACCTGTCCAGCCATGTGCCGTTCTGCTCACTAGCCATGGCACCGGTTGCCAAGGTGTTGGAAGGCCCTGCTACCACTGGTGCTGCATCCAGGTCTGCTGTGCTGTTTGAAGACCTGGCACAGCATCATCCCCAGCCCTGGCTGCAGCCTGGTGTGATGGCCCAGCAACATCCTCTGCATTGCCATCCTGTGGTGCACCAGCCATGGCAGCACCCATGAGGTGTGATGGAGCTGTAACAGAATGAAGGGATACATGGTTACAGACGTGTGACAGTTGTGTTCAGACTGGCATGTACAGGTGGTCTTACACATGTGCCAGTGGAGTACCTGACATGCCATGCGAGTGACAGTCGACAATGGTTCTGATGATGCAGCCAGGCACAGGCTACAGCAGGACTGCCCCGGTGCCTGTACATGCCCCCTTGGACATGTGTGTGACTGGCACAACACCCTGGCTGCCACCTACATGGATGACAGTAATGGTGTGCAGTGGAACCACACCTCATGGGTGTCCCCCCAGCACATGCCAGGCCTGTCATGCGAATGTGCAAGATGGTTCACGGATAGGGATACAGAACCATAGTCAGTGCACACAAGCACATGGTCCAATAGTCACACACATTGGGGCTGTCAGGGCACACATGGCACACACACAGGGACAGGCACATTTCCCAGGCATGTATACTCACAGTGCTGCAATGGCTTGCCACCTGTTTGAAACCCCTCTCCAGGAACACCATGCACAGCTGCCTGGCCCTACTGGCCACCAGCAGCTCCTCCAGGGGGGTGTAAGGTGCACACCTGTCTGCGGCCAACCCCCTGTCCCACTCAGGGAGGCCTCAATGTGTGCCACCTTCTCTTTGGCTTGCCTCTTCTCATCATTCAGGTGCTTTCTGCACTCCTGGGGTGTCCTGTTGAACTTCCCAATGACATTGACATGCCTTGTCACAGCCTCCCAGTCCTCATCCCACAGCTGGCGGTTGCCACCCCTGCCAGCCAGGATGTCCTTGCGCAGGAAGTAGGCCTCGATCAGCACCCTGTCCTCGTCATTGGTGAAATTGGGACATCTGCATCCCGCAGCTGCATCCTTTTCAGATATATTGGTTTCTGTGGGTGAGAATATGCAGCCATTAGCACATGACAGTCAGCTCTGTATGTGTGCAGGCATGGTGTCGGGCTGCTGCAGGGTCATAGCACTCCATCTGCATACCTCTCACCCACCTGCTATGCATATCTGGTACAGGTATTGGGACTGTCAGGGACAGCTGGGCAATGTCAGGTTCAGTTCTGTAGCACTGATACATGTAGCTAACATGTCCTGCACATGTGTCTGGCATTGTCTGCCCTGTACCACCAGATGGTGGTCTGGCCTGCAACACACATGTCTTCAATCTGGGGTACCATGCTACCAAACACACCAGCAACAGCCCCCCGCACGCAAAACCAAGTTGGAACATTGGGACACTGTGGGGCACTCTCATGGATGTGCCTGTTGACCAGGAACAGGTGAGGGTTATGTCTGTATGTCCTAATCCTCACAGTCATTTTGTGCTGCCACACTGTCTTTGGAAGAATGTAAACAGACTTACCTTCAAGGTTGCAATTGGTCTCGGTCACCTGAGCTCTGTGGAGGCTCTTTCAGAAGCATATATGGCTCAGGGCATGCAAATGAGATTGGGAGCATTTGTACTGAGCTGCTAATCAAGTCAGATGCTCCTGAATTTGGCAATGAGCTGATTTGGGAGCAATGTCTGTGAATTGCATAATTGCCCCAGCTCATGCCAAAGAGCAAAGCGCAACTGGTGCATTGAGCACATCCTCCTATGGCACAGCTGCCGTGCATGCACGTAAAACATGGGGCATGTCCTGAATACAGCGCAAATGTCACTGTGCATTGCCACGCATGCACAATGGAAGGTTTGTGGCACAACAGGTGTAGTGCAACTGGTCTGGTGTTCCTGACCATGCGATCGGCTGAGGGAGCGCATCCACGTCCACTTGCGCACTGACCGCTGTGCCGCCTGTCATGTAGTGTGCCTGTATTGCACTGTGAAGTGACGTTGAGTCAATGTGCACATGTGGCTCACAGCGCAACACCGGTAGAGTGTGCGGTTACACTGCAATATGCATCGCATTGGTTTCCACTCACAATATGACGGAGCCATGCAGAATGTGCATGCATGACGTGGATGTGATCCATGGCCCTGTGTTCCCACCCATGCATGGTGCTGTGTACATGCGCAGTATACACTATTATTGGCAATTGTGCATTGACACACCACAGTACTGTGTTGGGAGGTGCGGTGCACAATGGCCAATCGTGCATGTGGCATGAATCTACCATTGCACATCAGCAGCCTGATCTGTGCACACCTGACCTGTTGACACTGAAAGGGATCATGCCACGTGCACAGAGAATAGGCCCAAGGAACATGAACTGAGGGGGAGTTGAGCTCCTCAACCTTGTGGCACTGGTGCTGCAGGTGAAGTTACAGCTCTTTGGGTCAGATGACCTCACTGAGCCCCACTCAGCATTGTGGGCCAGGATAGCTGGGCAGATGGTGCGCCTGAAAGGGGTTGCCCACACTGGTGAGCAATGCAGGCACCATTACAGTGATCTTCAGTGCAGGGACACGGACAGGCTGAGGATCCTCCAGGATCATGCACACAGGGGTGCAGTGCCACGCCCAGGTAAGTCACAGTACACCACATGTACACAGGCAGGCTGGGGTATGTGTCCATGGGGGGGCTGGCACACTGCACACCATCACACAAAACACCTACACACACACACACACACACACACACACACACACATGTGGACTGTGGTCCACAATCAGCATGTGCTGTTCTGGTCTGGCATGTCCACCGGGAGTAGCCATGTGCAGCATGGTGCATGGGTGGGGGGTGCTTGGTCACCGTTGCTTGCACGCTGTGGAACAGCCATTGGCATGGCATACATCCAGCTGCACACATGGTGGGCCTAGGAAAGGGTGCTGTGTGTGGATGCATGCAGCCAGGGTTGCCTTCACTGGGGCACTGAGGGGGTGTTGCCATCACTGCATGCTGTCACTTGTGTTGTTGTTGGGGGCCGGGGGTGGGGAGCTTGACATACCTCCAGTCTTCTCACAGTGCTCTCTGCTTTTGTTCATCTCCCAGGGCCAGCAGACAGGCGGAGGGCTGCAGCTGCGGTGGAGGCCAGGCACAATAGGGCCGGTGTCGGAGCCCATGGACAGGGATGTGCTGGTGCAGGTGAGTGTCTGTCTTATGTATCCTCTATATGTGCAGAGGAGGGCAATACCCTCTGCAAGCTGTTGCCAGTCCCTTGTGCATGTCCATGTGCTGCTGGATGCACGCACTCTTGGGGTATGGGTATGGCAGCATGTGCTTGGGCCACAGTGCACCTGGCCCCTGTGTGTCCACCCGCTTTGTGAGCATATCACGCACACAGTGGACACCTTGTGGTGCTCCAGTGGTGTTTGGACATGGCATGCATGCCTGTGTTGCTGGCTGGCATGTGCACATGCTATGTGGGACATGGCTACGTGCCTCTCTGTGCCTACCTCTACATGCACGTGTGGGCCATGTGCTTTCTAAGTACCATTGCACGGTCACAGTGTGGCACTGTGTGCCAGCCTGTTGCTGGCATGCGATGTGCCTGTCAGCCATTGGCATGGTGGATGCCTCCAGCACACTCACGTGGTTGGCGAGGGGGGGCAGTGTGGAACATGGCACTTAGTACCTGTTGTCTGTGTCCCCCACTGTAAGTCCAATGCGTGTACTGCCACATGTCCACTTTCCAATGTGGCATCAGGGAGTTCTGCAGCTAGCAAGGATCCAGCTCCAGAGGGCAATGTGGAGGACATTACAGTTGCTCTGCAGGCACTGACAATGCTGATCAGAGTGCTTAGTGCCAGGGATCTTAGGGGTAGCTGCTATGTTGTGGCACATCTCACACATTAGGGATGTGGGCTTTTGTATATAGCCCCTTGATGTTGTACCACACATTCCTTGCCCGTCCACATTGTCTGTTGTGGTACCCTGTTCCCTCCCACACACACACACACCTTCACCCTCCTGCTTATCGTTGTTGTACTTGTACAGACACCCCACCCTCACCTTCCCTGTTCCTACAGATAGTTGATATTGTATGTAGTTTATTGTGTTACGTTGAATATTACTAAACTATTTTCTATTGCAACTGGTGTCTGTGGTCATTCATTGTACATTGTGCATGTTGTCTGTTTTGCCTGCTGCTGTCTGCTATCCCTTTGTTCCCATCCACATGTGTGCACCTGTGTTACTGCGCACATATGCATCCTGTCCCCCTGTCATGGTGGCCTCACTATGTGCCCTCCTTGTTGCCTGTGACATGTGGGTGGGCACTGAGACATGCTGCCTTTCTCAGTGTTCCTATTCTGTGTGTGGTGCTTGTGGGCTACATCTGTTGTGCTGGTGCCCTGTTGTTGTGTGGCTCTGCTTGTGGTCCTCATTGCTTGTAGGCATGTTACACCTGCGCGGGGTGTGGCTTTCAGCCTGTCTGCCATTATGTCTGTTCTTCTGTGTGCCCCCGTGTAGCATCTCCATTGTCCACAAACACTGGGTTCCTATGCTCCAGGCTGTGTCCTGGTAACACTTTCATGCTGCATGGTGCCCCTCTGCAGCTGTGGCACGCCTTAACAGGCACCCCTGTGCATGTAATCTGTGCCTATTGGGCTCCTGTGTGGGGTATGTCAGGTGCTTCTGGGTGTTTCCCTGTGTGCTCTGTCTGTGCACCTCTTCTGCTGTGGTCATTTTTAGGCCCTTTGGCACTCTGGTCAGTCCCTACTGGTATGTTCCCCTGCATCCTTTGTACCACTGAAGTTTCCCCCTGTTGCTCCTTTGTCCCTTTGCTGACTTGCTCTGTACTCACTGTTATGCTGCCTGGGTGCTTTGGTGCATCCCTGTTGTGCTGGAGCATCTCACATTGCACCATGCCACATCTGTGTGATTCACAATGGGGATGTACAGGGTGCATCTTGTGGCACATCCTTCTCTGAATTGCACTGTCTGGGGAAGGTGCATCTCATTTGCACCACCACATCTGCTTTGTGAATCCTGCCTATAAAGCACTCATTACTTCAATATTTTTCTGTCTCTCTCTGTAAAATGGAGATGTGGAGCAACTAGGGTCATCAGGTTTGCCAAGGAGCACCCCTAAAGAGACCCAGAAGGAGGCTATGACCCAGTGACAGGAACAAAAAAGTATTATGGGCACTCCATAAACATTGAAAGACAGAAACTGAGTGCAGGAAATGTAACTTACTAAAGAAGAAAGTGAAGGAGGGACATATTAAAAAAACCAAATGTGTGTCTGCAGGGCCAGGATAATATCAACCAATAAAGAGGATAACTGAGAGCCACAGCAGCACACAGTGATGAGAGAATATGGTACAGGGGGTAGACATTTGGCCAGGATAGCAGCTGGAGGGTAGACTCATACATCCCCAGCATAGGATCCCCTACCAGCACAACAAGAGCTTGTCAGGTGGCCCCCTGTCCCTGTTGTTGTTGCACTGCAGGAGGATGTAGGTGATTTGCATCAGAGTGTGGCGAGAATATAGGGAGCACTGGAAACAATACTCAGCAAGTTGCAGGGCCAAGGACAGTAATTCAAATACTGAGTCACTGAAGCATTTGTGGTTGGTTTGATGGCTCCTGTGGATGTCAGGCTGTGAAGTAAACACTGCGACATTTCCATAACACCCTGTTCCCCAAACCTTCAGTAAAAAAATGCAACAAGTTAATGAAAGGTCAGAGTCCCTGTTCCCTTTTTTTGGCAGGGGGTTGATTTGTTTGTTATTTTGAACAAATTACTTTTGGGGGGGGATAGTTATATGTATGGCATTTTAAAATAAATACAATTTTTAAGTATTTGAAAATGTGTTCTTTGTTTTTTTCTTTAACTCCAATGTGTTTTACTAATTAATACAGTTTGTTAGAGATGTAGTAAAGATTTTGCATACATAGTCAAGAATGCGATCCATGATTATCCAATGTCCACCCTTTCCCTTCCCCCCTCCTCTTAGAATGTGTTGTGATTTGAACCAGTGACTGAAATGAGGACAGATCTTAAGTGAATTGTTCCATGTCACTGCTAGTCTTTCACTATTTTGCAGGAAGCCTTTAACTATAAAGTTTAGACAAAGTGTAACACATGAAACATGATAAAAGTTTCCAGCCTCAAGAGCTGCTGTCATATTTGATCCATTGTCAGATATAATAAATCTTGGTGTGAGATTTAGTGGTGTCAGTCAGAGCTCAATTTGTTATGTTCATCGAGGATGCTAGGACCTGTATGTGCTTTCTTCAAAGCTGATATTGAAATAGTGGCAGTTTGATGAATTCTGCCAGAGCTACAAGACTTTGAAGCCCAATGTGCCATGATGCTCATATAGTCTGTCAGTGCACCACTGGTCCACATATCAGTGGTAAGACAAATGTTGCCAACGATTGTGTCTTTTATTGACTTTACTGGGGCAGACTTCAAGTGGTCATACTATTCTGGTACAGAGACACATGAAAAATAATGACAACTGGGTGCATTCCACTTTGGTATTGCTATATTAGCAACATTTTGGAAACCCTCCCCCACTACAAATGAAAATGGAAATAAGTCAATTGTGATCATCTGTGCCACAGTGGCTTTGATTGTACATGTTACATGGTGATTACAGGCATACTTAGAGTGTTTGCCAAACATCTGTGGGATGGTGGACTGCCATGTTTTTGACACAATGACTAAGATGGATTGAGAAAGAGGAGGCAAAAATAAAATGGTTTGGTACACATACTGGTTTGCAAATCATTTAGTAATGTTGGTGCTGTATTCGGAACCAGAATTTTGTCTCATTCAGATGTACTGCTTCTCCTGCTCAGGCACATCATTTCCATTTCACACATTTCTTCAGCTTTTTTTTTTATTTTAGTCTGTGGTAACTGGATAAGGCCCACTAGGCACAAGTGCCTGTTTTCAGGGGCGACCTGGGAGCACTGGGTGGTTAAGTGACTTGCTCAGAGTCACACAGTATGCAAGTGGAAGTTGTGAGAATCAAACCCAGGTCTGGTCTGCTGGATGTACCAAGCTCATTCATAGCTCATTACTCCAACTTCTAGGCTATACTGCCAGCTTCACATGCACCATCATAATCCTTTTTTTTTGTAATAAGAAAATTATACCAATCTTTCTTTGCACAGGTTACTACCAATGCCATGGGCATTACCAACAGTGTTAATAGATACTTGGTATTTATACCATTCACTGCAATCATGATTCTTTAGATAGTTAAGCTACCCACCTGTTCCCAAGGGTTTAGCTTACCTTTGTTCACCCTTTTTTACACAGTTGACAAACTGCGACTGAGTAATCTGTGTGGTCAAGAATAAATAATCACACACTAAGGGTGCATTTTTTTCTAACTGGTTGATTTGAGAGGGACACAAATTAACTAGGGAAATCTGTAATGCTGGAAACATCAGTATCATCATCATCATCACAAAAAATGTTATCCACAGAAACAAGTTTGAGCTTGGAAGGTCTTGTCACAATCACTTACTATTTACTGCATTTTAGGCAGTGTGAAAAGCTGTTTTTTTTATCCCTGATGATTTTATAGGAACAGCAGGATGAGTAAGAGAGGGTTTAGCATTATACTAGTATTAATGTTTCAATGGCCATGAGTGAATCCAGATTTCATTATTTTGGGTGGTGATGATGAATGTTCCATCTCAATGATTTCAGCATCAGATTCATCAACAACACTGTAAACAAATAATCTTCTATGCTTGGGAATTATGAGGTTTGGGGTCCATGTTATAGCTGTGTTTTCATCACCTATAGATAAGTCTGATTGAACATCTGCACTATATAATGTGTGCTCCTGTTCAAACTCATCCTCCTGTACCTGCTTCATATTACCTTTAGTGGAGAAGCTATCACAGTTAGTATTTTTATAAATATCTGTAGCAGAAGCAATGGTTCTCAAATTGGTAACTTCATTGTTAACATACATATACTGTATGTGATTGCACAATCATGAACTCTGTTGGTGTTGGTAATGATTTAGGAACATTGGTATACATTTTAAATACCACTGAATTTATACTGTTTGATGTTGACACCAAGCTTTGTTTTCACTGAGTTCACCATTTTCACTCAGAACTTGACTGCTCTTGTCCCCTCTTGCTCTTCATTGATACTGCACTACTTGTAAATAATGCAGCAATGATCTTAGCATCGATATTTTTTGTCTGAGTACCTTTCGTGATAACAGGTAATTCATTCATGCTGATTTAGAATGCTTGGAAGATGTACTAATAATTGCTATTGTATCATTTTTAAGCAAGGGTTACTCTTCTTGGTAATACAGTGCACTCCACTTATAATGGACACTTGTAATGGACAATTGGTTATAGTGGACAAAAACTGAATTCCCAAACCAAATATATCAAATCCAATGCATTTTTCCCAGTTATAATGGACAGAAACATTACTTATAATGGACACTTTGAAGCTTTTATGGGCATTTGTAGCGCTTTTTTTGAGGGGTTGCACTGCAGAGATGATGAGGAGATTTGGCAAATGTAGAATTTATATGGAGATGCTACAGAGATTATATTTCTAACAAAATAATCCTCCACAAGTTGCCTACACTTTTTTTTAGTTAATTACACTAAAAGGAAATTATTCTATATTTGAATAAAACTCTTACAGTACAATTACTTTTGTTCTTACTGTCCTAGAACCCCAACATCCAGACACTAGAGGTACCATCTTCTTACCTTCTGCAATATACTTCCTTAAAAAAGGTCATGTTCTTTGATAGTTAAATAAATAAACACACATAATACAGAAAATTATAAGCTAGGCAGGATTTTGAGTAATCTATGAAGGTTTATAATAGGTTTTCATGCACTCTGAGCCCATCCTCATCCACATAGACACACGTAACACCTCCTCTGGATATAATGGACATTGGATATAACAGACAAAAGTTGTGTGCACAGATGTGCCCTTTATAACAGGTTTGCACTGTAACCGGAAATGTAATCTGTCCCACCTTGTCTGCATTGTTAGATTTACCACATCCAAGGCCATAACCTCAACCACTTTGTTTTCCATGCTTGATAACGTTGCTTCTGGTGAACATAATGTTATACAGGACACAGGACGTCCCCTTAGCAGTATGGGGATTGTATTTCCACTGGTGGATCAAACACAACAATTGTTACACTTTTATTTTCAAATAAAAACAATGACACAATTTTAGCAGACTGTTAAGGTGGCAAAACAGATATACAGTAATGGCAGTACTGGCACACTGTATTTGCAGCACTGTAGGCATACTGTGCAGCCACACAGGACACTGGACCTCCCTTAAGCAGTATGGGGATTGTATTGCTACTGGCTAATCAAGCTTAATAAAGTGTCACACTTTTATTTTAAAATGAAAACAGTGACACAAATTTACCTGTCTGTTAAGGATGGAAAAACATATATGGTGATTGCAGTGCACACAAACTGTACTCATTGCTGCTGGCTGCTCAAGCATATTATCCATTCCCAAGTAAACACTACAAAATTCATTAACTGAAAAGTTTCCTTGAATATTTTAAATGAAAAAAAAAATAGATTTTCTCTGTTACAGGATTAAGCAAGACTGCAGCTCTATAGGTCTGACTGCTTTCTCTCGAATGCATGGAGATGGCTGGCCAACACTGGAGCATGCTAAGGGTAAAATACCAAGGAGTCATAGGAAACACCTTCCTCCTCCTCTAAAGCCGTGCTGTTTGGCGATATCTTTGCAAATTTTCTATGGCAATATTGCACATTTCAAAAAGTGCATATTTTTGAAAACATCATTCTGAAAAAGTGTACAGTTTTATTCAATGTGCTCAAAAAAGTGCACGTGATCACAAAATGTCTCCTCTGTCATGAGTAAACATGAGCCTTAGCAACTTCACTTCTAATCTCCAGGGAAATGTTGAGCCCTTAGGAAAATTGTTCTCTAGGAATAAACTAGTCCTCAGCTACAAAAAGCAAACAACCCCCCCCCAAAAAAAAACAACCATGTTTTTCACTAGCAATGAGATGAAGAGAAATATCTCCCCCTTGTCATCCTCTATAACAAAGGTCAAATGTGGGAACAGGTGGAGACATTCATATATCTCTGAGTAGTTCTGGACTACACTTATCCTTCACCCTGTGTAGACATCTGGTGTCCCTGATAAATAGAAGGCTGGGTGTCCTATCCAGAAATCATATCTGCCTTACTGCAGAAATGAGATGACTGATTGTGTCCAGCTCCATTCTTTCCCTAGTGGACTATGGACTATCTATACAGCTGCCTGTAACTCTGTATTAAACAGGGTCAAGATTATATGCAATAAAACTTATCACTTTGTGTTAGGGGCCGACAAGCACACCCACAGCTGTACCCTTTATTTACTAATCAACTAGCTACCCCTTCCCAGCAGAATAAAGTTTCAAACATGTGTACAGTACCAGCCAAGAAAACACTGATGGACCTAACACCCAATGCACTAAAAAACAATTTTCACCCAGTGTGTAACCATTATACCACGAGGAGCATGTTTCCAGAGAACTCAGCTGGGTAAATGTTCCTTTACTTCTAGGACTGCAGACTACCTAAATAAATTGTCAGAATCCATGCTGAACCTCCCCAGGTTTGCCCAATTCAAAAAATCCATGTGGGCTTCCATAGCTGTTCAGTACAATTGCAATGAGTCATTGAAGTTGTCATGGGTGTTTCCTTGCTGAATAAAAAAACTCACAAACCATAGGTGTGGTTGCTCAATTGACCAAGGTTATTTACAAAACATACCCTATTTAAAATCTAAATCATCATTACCATTTTTATACATCCATATTAATTATTCACATTTCCACATTTCCATTCACTTTCCATCATTGTACACAACCAGTCCATTTATTTTTACTCTTTCTTCCTGGGTTCAGGTGTGCACCCAGTACCCTCTGCTTAATCTTCCCTACATCTTCCTGGAATCGGGTGTTCCAGCCAACCCCCTTCCTCTGCTCCATGCCCCCTGGAGTGATGACCCCATGAGGGGTGCCTGGCCCAGCTGGATGTAGGGACCCAGTCTGTGCCTCTCTCTCCCTCCCCCAGAAAACCCCTTTTGCTTCCCTCTTCCCCTTTTCTTTGTCCCTCCTACTCCTTATCCATCCACTAGCCCATATCCTGCCCTTGTGACGGTCAACGAGTTTTCCCCTTGACTGGTTTCCTGGGCTTTCCACTCCTCTATCACTTCCTAGATTTTTAACAAGAAAAGGGAGTTACCTACAGTACTTCAGACAAATGGACCTCATCTGACCTGTAGTCCCCGGATAGTCATGAGCTAACCTATGTTTAATATAAATACCCTCTGTTTCCACCAGCATTACAGCCATCCTTCTGTTTAACCTCTTTCTAGCCCTTTTGATGGCTTTGATGTCCCATGCCTGTCTCTATACCCTGTTAGGTATGATAGAGATCAGGCTATCACCACCCCAAGCCACCAGGACCTGAAAACCCCACAATCATGGCATATTTCATGTAACAAGTCCACTCAGGAGTGATCCCCCCAAGTCATTTTCCCCTGCGTATATCACCAGCAAGTCCAGCCTCAGCCATTTTAGTTTCATCTCTTCTGCCAATGGAAGTATTTTCACCCATTTCAACCTGCGGACCCCTTTCCAGAAAATCCTGGTGTCCTCCAGTGCCCTGTGAAACTGCTTCCCACTGGGCTTAATAGCTGCTCTCTGTTCCACCCAGTAAATGAGGGAGTGCCCCAATATCCACCATTCCTTCTTCAAACAGCATCTGAGGGAAGACAAAAACATGGTTAACAACTACAGTATATGCTTATGTATTTCTTATAACAGTTGGAATGCCATCTGCTCAATTTTTTGATGCAGTCAGCAGATGCCCCCTGGTCGCCATCTCTAATAGAGTGTGGCATGAACCAATTTGCATCCTCCCCTGAAAAAATCATACCCTTCTTAAGTACCACAGTCACTTGGAAACAGGTGAGTGGTTCCCCATTACTGTGTATAAATAAGCTGCCCTCACCCGTGGCCTCCCTTCTCTGTATGCTTCCAGGGCCTTTATTACACATTCTTCTTCATTCTCCCTTCTGTGAAAAACACCCCCACCCAGCTTGATCCATTTGTGACCTACAGAGCATACTTTCAATGACCCTCATTCCCCAAGTGATGGCCCCCACTTCAACCCCCTGTGTCTGTCCATTTTATTCCTGGTCATCACCTCTCTGACCCTGAATGCTCCCCTCTGCAGGGTAAGAAATGTCGCTGTGAACAGCCGAGCTTCATACTCCGAAGTGCACACATGCTTCAGCTTCTCAGAAGACCTTATGGAGTTCCCCATTATTGGCCTACGTTAGTCTACCACCTTCTCCTGTAATCTCTGCCATCCTTGTACCATTCTAGGGATCACCAGGGCCCTGTTTAGTCCCCCCACCCTTGGAGGTTACATACCAGGCCTATCCTGGCCAAATGCAATCTGATGGTGGAATGCGTCATTCCTTCCTCCCACTTCTTCACTATGTACCTCATTACTTGTGCCTTGGTAACTGGGTCAATTTCCTCCATCTCCATTAGCCACCAAGATTCCTGGAAAGCCTTCCATACCCTCTTATATGCCCTCAGCATGTTGGGTACCCAAGAATCTCAAAACAGCATCTGGACTCCTTCCATACAATTTTCCACAACTCTGATGGGACCCTTGTTCTCTCTGGTGCAGTCTTGGGTGCCAATGACCTGAACCTGTTCAACTGCAAATGGGAAAGGTTGTCAGCTACCTCATTCTTCACACCCTCAATATGTCTTGCTTTAAATGACATATTTAACCATAACCCTTCAATTACCATCTGACTCACCACCCTGGTTGCTGATTCTGTGGATCTCCTCTGTTTATTAAAGACATCGACTACCACCTGATTGTTGCACCAGAAAATGACCTTTTTGTTTTTGAGCTTCTCCCCCCAATTTTTTAATGCTGCCCATATGGGACAAATCTCCAGGAATGTAATGTCCCTCAGCAAGCCCTTGTCTGCCCAGTTTTTTGGCTATGGTTCCAAAACCCATGCCCCCCCCGAAGTAAGCCCCTATCCCAAAGGACCCTGCTGCATCCATGTATAATTCCAGGTCTGTGTTAAATAACCAGTCTTCCTGCCAGAACATGACCCCATTGAACTGCTATAAAAAGTGTTCCCAGATTTCTAAATCCTGTTTCACCACCTTGTTTATATCCACCCAATGATGCAGGAACTTTGTCCCTGCTGTGGCCCTTGCCAATCTGCAGTTGAAGGAGTGCTTTGGTGCCACCACCTGACAAGCAAAATTTAGGTGGCCAAGCAGCTGTTTCACCACCTCAGCTGTGCCCTCTGCTGTGTCTTCACCCTGCCAATCAAGTCATTGAGTTTTTCCACCTTGCTGGTAGGCAGTCAGAACACTCAGCCTTCAGCGTCTTCCTCTATGCCCAAATATTCTAACCTGTGCACTGGGTCCTCAGTGTTTTGGGTGCCAGCTGTACCACTATGATCCCACACACATCCTGAAAGTCACAGAGCATCTGCTGAATGCTGCCCTAGCTGTGCCTCACTAGCAGAAAGTCATCCAAATAATGTAACACTATCTCATGCCCATATCGCTCCCTGAAGAACAGTTGTAATTGAAAGGCTCTGCCTGTAGTTATATGGGGGAAGAGCTCTTCCCCATATCCTATTTAAGAAGCAGAGCCCTGCTGCTCTGCTTAGAGTGAGATGCACTCGTTAGTGGTACTGCTAGGGTGAGGCTGCTCTTCTCCTTTTCTGTTGCCCTCCCCGTGCTTCCTTGCTCATTGTTCATTTATTTTGCCCCCTCCCCAGCCTCCGTTGTTTGTTGTCTTTTTTTTTTTGGTCCTTTGCTTCTTTCAGGGATTCTCCTCTCCCCGCTAATCCACTTGCTTCCTGCCCTCTGCCTGTTTGTCTCAGCCCTTGCATGTTTCCTTTCTCTCCCTGCCTTTGTTTCTTCCGAGCAGCCACTGCCACCAACGCTGAGTCCTGTCTTCTATGCCTGTTTTGCTGCCCTTACCTATGGGGCTTCAGACCTTCCAGCTTCTTGCTCCACTCTCTGCCTCTACTGTGGCCTCCTGCAGCTACCAGAGCTGTGTTTCAGTTCACTCTCCGCGCTGAGGATGCCTGCCTTCCTTCTGCAGCTGCGGTCGCACTCCAGATGCCTCTGCTCATCCAGCTGACCTCTTTGGACTCTTCCTTCAGGTGGATCAATGCGTGTGGGGCCAAGGACCTGGTTTGGCACCATGTTTCCATGTCTGTACTGGATATATTACTTTCTTACCAGTCGCTGTGCATGACATGTGGGCTCATAGACGCTGCATTCCTGTAAAGGCATTTAGTGCTGCCCAGCTTGCTCTTAACTGCCTGACCTGCTTATGGTCAATCATGTCCCCTTCTGCCTACCTACCTCGCTACTCCATGGTACAGTTGGACATTCCTTCGATGAAGTCACATCGCATTGATTCACCTGCACTGCTAGACTCGGGCTTCCTGTATACCTTATCACAGCCTTATGCAGGGGTCTCCTTCTGTACCATAACTCTGGCGCAGCCATGATATATTCCTATATCCTCCCTTTCCTGTAGTCCAATGGGAATGTGTACAGGCAATGCCTCTCTCCTTGTATGCCAGCTTGTGTCTGACCTTCTCAGCATGGCGCTACACCCCACTCCAGTTTATGCAGCTATTGAGGCAATCCTTGGCACTATTCCCTGAATTTCAGTTCTCTGAAGCATTTTTATTCATGGATTGGATGCTTTCTGTTGTACACACTACTGGCACTTGGCTACTGTGGTGCTCCCTTTGCCCAAAGCTGATTGGTGGTTGGCTCTGGGACTCGACAACTGGCAATCGATTTTCATCAAGCTTCCAGCCAGTGACCATTGGCCTTCTTTTGGCCATGACCGCCACACCTGCACCATCCAGTATACCGATCTCTCATTTTTTCCATCATGGGCTTGCCAATTTTTCTGACTCCTGCAGCCATCGGCTGCTCCATGTTCTTCTCTGTTATAGTGGTTCTCATTCCTTTTTGGGGGGCTTTTGGCATCACATACTCCGGCTGTTGGACGTCATTCAGGGGATGTCTCTTGCTTCACCAGACTCATTTTCCAAGAAGGAACAAGTTTGCATTTAAAGCAGCAGTGCAATGAAAAAAGTTATTCCAAAAACCACATTTTCTGCTATGGTTATGAAAAACATTGGCAGAATTGTTGATTTGAGTTTTCTGGATGCTTCCTATGCTGTGTACTGTACATTTGCATTTTTTGTCTGGATTCTTACCCTCCTCAAGTCTTCAATATTATTTCTGTGCAAAAATGAGGCGGCCATCTTTTTTTCTTGAGAAATAATTATTTTAAAACTTTCATAAAATTCTTAAAAGATAACAGAAACAGAATATTTCACCATCAAAATAAACTGGAAGACATCTGGCATCAATTAGAAAGAAAAAAGGTGGGGTCAAATTTTAGCCCATTTTCATTGCACTGCTGCTTTAATGTTGGTCATTATTTTATGTTTCCATGCTTCCCCTGTTTGGTCACCAAACATTCAACTCTAGGAGGGTCAGATTACTCCCCTGCTATTTACATTCCTCATCAATCCCCACTAAGTACCTTCTGCATTTAATCAGTATTACTACTTGCTACTTCCTCTGCATCTGCATGCCATGCAAACCTAACGACTACTACTACTACTACTGACCTACGTGCAGGTTCCTTGTTTACAATTCGTTACCAACTGCTCGCCCTATTCATTGCATTCCTGCTTCCTGCTCCCTGCTCTTCCCTGGCTGCCTTGGACTTGCAAGGGCCTCACACTCACACTCTTTTCAGATCAGCTCTCAATGCTCATTCTGCAGCTTCCAACATTGCTCTCTCTTCACCTGCCTCGCCGCGTCATGGCCTGGAGATTCGTCTATTCATACACTATGCCTGTCTCGCCCAGCATCGGGCATGGAGATTCATACTTCTCTCAGCCTGCCATGCCCAGTTTGGGCCTGGAGGTTCATATACTTCTACTTCATACCTGACTTTTCTACCATAACTTGGCATCAACTCCAGGACCATATTCTGCTACCGGATTTCAGTCATTAGTTCAAGCTCCTCTCCTCCTCGGAAAGAATTCCTCATCTGCTAGAATTACTCGACAAGTGCAACTCGACCTAAGTGGATCGCATATGCTCACCTGTGGATCTGACTATTTCTCCTAGTATTCGTCCTGGATATACCCTCACAATTCAATCATGCTAATTCCAGCTGACTTACGTGGGCTTCACTATGCATGCTAGCCCTTATGAGCTTGATCGCCATTTTCAACAACCTATTATTACTCAACAGCTGACCTACGTGGGGACCAACTGCACACACGATCCTATGAGGGCTAGCTGCCACTCTACTTACTCACCAGCAGACCTACGAAGGTCTGGCTGCGCTTACATGTTACCTGGAGCTAGCCGTGACTCTACTTACCTCACCAGCTGACCTACAAGGGTGCAGCTGTGCATCTCAGCCATGGGACTAGCTGCCACGTTCTACTACTTATCAACTGACCAACCTGGTCCATAATACGTGCTACTTACTACCTCATCTCCCAACCAACGAAGTCCAGCCACACATCCTTACCTATTAAGGTTTGCCCTGTTATACTCCCTTGGATGCTTCCTAACCTTACTCGGTATTGCTTCAGTTTTACTACCCTCAAATCCTGCCAGGATCTCACTTCAGCTCTATGGCCTTCTCAGTCATGACTTAAGCATAAATTCAGCTCTTTTGTGCTATTAACTTAACTGTGTTCATCAATCATCAGCCTAATTTCAAGCCTTCTACCATTCCACGAAATTCATAAGCATTCTATTAGCAGAAGCCTGGAGGTTGAACTACTTCTATTTCATCCTGCTTCACTAGCATCAAAGCCTGGATATAATTATTCCATATTCACCTATCTATCATTTGCTAGCCTTAAGAGCTCCTCACTTCTAGTCCTATCCTGAACCTATTGGACATGTTCTAACAATGATCACCTCAGTGCACATCTACCTGGATGCTTCACGTGTTCATACAGCTACCTGCTTCACTCACGCAAGACTTGGAAGCCTGTTTCTGATCTTTCGTCTCTGGCTAAGAACTGTTCCACTGGATATGTAATCTGCAACTTGGACTAGCCAATAATTAATTAATGTAGGATTATGCTCCTTTAATATGCCTAGAAGGACGGGCAGGTCAGTACCCATGGGTCCTCAGAGGTTTCCCCCTAAGGGTTTTTTTCCTCCCCTGCATGCTGCTGGCCGTACTCTCCGGAGTTAGAGGAGATAATCATGGATATCATATTTTTTGGGGGGATTTACATCCTAATTAACTAATCATCCTTCCTATGGTGGGATACAGAGTAAAGTCAAACCATCAACTCATAACGACTACCTCATCTGTTCCAGTATCAGCACTATCTTACTGTCAGCTCATCATGTGCTATAATCACTGACTTACTCATATCCATGCCTAAAGTACCTAAGCACTATTTATCCATACAAACTAAACCTTGGAAGCATCCTTTTACTTACTGGTCTGGCCTCTGTATCCAAACTCAAACCAACATCATGTAGATACAGTATGTAACACAAGCACTGAGCTCTGAACCACATATAACCAGGTGCTGAAGGCCTCAAAAGCTGTGCAGGTGACTGAACAACCCATTATCATTATCAAATTAATACTCGCCCCCTAAATTGAAAACCCAGCAAATCACAATCCTTGGCTCATACTGGGAGCAGCCAGAACTACACCTCAATATTGGTCTTTGCTAACCAAGCCTCTTCCACCACCCGGATCAGCGCAACCACTTGGTCCAAAGTGGCGTAAGACACTATCCGTTGTTCATCTGCTATGGCGTTGTTTACCAAATCCCCTTCAGGATAAGACAGGAGATGGATCAATCTGTATTCCCCTGGTTGGTTTTTGGGTACCAGCCCCAAGGAAGAGACCCACAACTCCAGGAACGGAGGGTCCTGGAATGGGCCTTTTGCTCTGCCAGTCACAACCTCCTTCTCAATCTTGTGCCATGCTATCTCCTCTTTCTCCTTTACTGACCCCAGGTTTTTCACCTGTATGGGCCTTCTTACCCCCCTATAGTGCAAGTTAAAAACCCCTGAAAACTCATCCCGCAGCACTTTCGTGGCTGCTTCATTTGGATATCCTTCTGTGGCCATCTGAAGCCCCCTCCTCACTCTCTGGGCCTCCACCTCTTCTTTACCTGCTCCTGAAGCCTTGGCCAAAGCCCCCCCTCCCATTGAAACCCCTCCCCCAAAAACTGAATCCTGCCCCAGTGCCCCTGGTTGTCCCCAAACCCCCCAAAATGGCTTCCCCCATATTGGTGTGTACT
The DNA here is from genome assembly GCA_016271365.2 of Neoceratodus forsteri. Lineage (NCBI taxonomy): Eukaryota > Metazoa > Chordata > Ceratodontiformes > Ceratodontidae > Neoceratodus > Neoceratodus forsteri. The sequence goes on along the minus strand of CM057458.1, from coordinate 928,571,854 downwards.
CCCTGTTCCTGTTGTTTTCTGCATCACAGTACCAGATGGAAACCCTCAAACCTGGAACAGTTGTGCTTGAATTTGCAGTTTGCCCAGTTACAGTACACGTGGCCTTGTTTTACCCCCAACAAGCCTTGTTCCCTGCTTTAATGCTACCCCTGGCCCCCTCAAAACCCCCTCCCTCTTGTTCTGACATGGATCTCAGCCACAAGTCTGCATGTGTGGAATCTCACCTGACATCCCCATGATTACCCATTCTCTGACAAAACTTTTTATCATAATGGAACCACCTGAAATCCCCTTTCATTTTATATGCTTCCTGAATAATAGCTCAGCAGTGGGATGGCTAGCTCTGGATGCTTTTCCAGCTTTATGGCACTGAAATGGGTGAAGCCCAACACCCATGCATCAAAATGCTTTCCCTTGTATGTGGTACCCTCTACCATCTTTCTCATGATAGCCAGCACCACCGCCATCTCTGATTTTCCCATTGTCTCACTTTGTTCATACCTTTTTGCTGCCTCCTTCTCCACCAAGGCAAACATGTTTGCATACTCCCCTTTCCATATTTTTTCTTTGATGGATTAGAGCACGTGGTCTTCCAGGATCATGCCCTGGAATCCTCCCGCCCCCCCGTGGGCCCATCCTTCCCTGTCCCCTCACCCTTCTTCCCTTTTCACCCTTGCAGTACCTCTCCAGGTCCTCCCATTCTATATCACCCTTCTCAGATATCATACTTGCCAGGTAATCTTTTAGACACCCATCTACCATAAGGTCTACTGCCAGATCCTTACCCTTGCACTGCTGCCCCTCTGGCTCCTTGGAGAGTGTTGCCCTCTTTCAGAGCCTTCCTCTTGTCTCTTCTACCTCGTCCTGGGATTTTTTCTTCCTGTCCATCCTTTCCTTGTTCATGGCTTTCTGGGACTCATTCAGTAGCTCTTGCACCTTTCCCATTAGGTAGTCAGCCTGTTGTGCCAGCCTCTCACCCGCTAAGGTGGATTTTGCCATTGCCTCCTTCAGTGCCATCTTGTTGGTCCTAAGCATAATAGACATTTATTAATCTTTTGTCCCACTCACCCATCTAACCTTACCACTAAATACTTTCACTGGCAGCCCTTATTCCCTGTGCAGTGCCCAGCCTATGGCTGCCTCCCTTTCCAGTGGAACTGTCCCATTGTGGTGGCTGGCCTGTGCCTCCAGGCTGCGTCTCCACTAGGACCTGGGCCATCCTGTTGTCTTTTGTCCCCCTTCCCCCCTTTAAGCATGTCTGGAATCACCCTTTCTTCTGAGGCCTTGCTTTCCAGGTTACATAATCTCCCTTGCAATAGGTCCACCCAACTATAGTATTATTATTCTGTACACCTTGCATTAGTAGAAATTCCTTGTAGTTTTCCCCATTTGATAATATTAGTGTAAAATGCTTTTTTTCTGTGCACCAGAAGGCATATCCCTTGTTTCCCCATGCCAGCAAGAAATTGCTTTGGGACCATGCCCCAGTGCCCAAACACTGGTTGCCCCTGTTCCTTGCCGATGGTCACCCAGGCCTTAGAGGCCTTTAAGGCCCCATTGTACTTCCCAATCCATCATTTTGTCCCCCTGGCCACCTGGCTTTTCCTTAAACTGGAAAAATCATGTACCAGTAAGCATATCCTTACTCCCCCATGCCAGCAAGAAATCACTTTTTTAAAACAAAACCCCCAAGCCAAACTGGTTGCTCCTGATCCATTCTGGTGGTCACCCAGGCTTGAGAGGACTTTTAGGTCCTGTTACACTTTTTGCCAGCCATCTTGTCCTCCCTTCCGATGTGGCCTCTCCCAAAATGGCAGCCGGCTGCCCAGACCCTTTTCTAACATCCTGCGGCCTGTTGGTTAACTATATATTCATCCTTCCATCCCCCTGTTGGCCTGATCTTTGAGCACTGCTAATCCACCCCTATGCTGCTGTGCTGGAGCTGCTCCCAGTTCTGCAGCCCCTTCATTGTCCTCTTGCTTGTTTCTGTTATGTAATTATATATCGTGCATATAAAATTATTTTATCTCTTTTATTCTTTTTTTTATTTGCATTTCATTTGTTTTCTCCTTCTTGCGTTTATCATCACCCCCTTGTCCTGCTCTCCCTGGTGCTGTCCAGGTCCCTCAGCATGTTGTTCCATCCTGAGGGCCTCCCCACTCCCGTGACATCACCTGTCAACTTGCATGGTTTGAATTGCGGGCCGTGGCGTGGTCCTTAGGCCTAAAACTGACTCCCGGTGCCTCTGTCTGGCTCCCTGCTTTCCCATCCCAAAACCCCCTTGCATCAATTGCTCTCAGTGCCAGATCTTGCTGTATCAAGCTCCTCAAGAACCCCTTGGAAGGAAAACACACCTGCCCCTGAACGCTGACCCAGCCACTACCGGCTGCATGGCAACTTTTCCACCTGCTCCACCAACTAAAACCCCTCTTGCTCTTCCCAAGCACTGTCAAGTAAATACATTTCCCTACTGTGCTATTGGTTATTTTAAATGGCTTGAACCTTCTTTTTTTTTTTTTTTTTTTAAACCATGGCTGCTAAGTCACCATCTGCTCACTGCCAGCTATCCTTGCCAGGTCACCTGTGGAGGAAGCATGCTGCTCCGACTTGCCATACCCCCGCCCCTACTTGAAAGCTGCAGAAAATATCCATGCATGAGTCTACAACAATACAACGCTTGCTCAAACCAATTTAAAACTTCTCCTTCATATAGACTGGTGGACCCCACTCCCTTGCTGCTCACTTGAAAACATTTCTTCTGGCCCTTTAGACTCCCATCACCCAATGCCTGGATAAAAACTTCAAAACAAAGCTAATCCGGGCAAATCATTTCTACTTTACCTTCTCATACCATAACATATATCTCTAATTTTTTTTCTCCCGTATCTTACCCAACTTCTTTTTTCCTAGGAATATTCCAACAGAAAATTCCAACCTTGCCAATTGCTGTGCTAAACGTCTTGAAAAAACAGAAAAATCCAGGAAATGAGGGCTTGCTCCTTCTGATCTGCCCTTAAGTATCCCCACTTTAGCCCCTCGCTGGATTCTTCTTGACCTATCCTTGTCCACTCTCCCCTTACTCCCAGCATGCCTTGCTCCCCCCTTCCCTCCTCCTCTGATGTCACTAAGCCATTCTTGGTCCCCCCCGCCGCCCCTTGGACTTTCCCCAAGGAAACCTCAGACAATGTTGTCTGCCTATTTAGAAGGCAACCCCGTTTGTTGTAATCATCAATTTTGTGTTCTGCTTCTCCCTAACAGCCTGCTACTGGAAACTGTTTTTGTTCAGTCAGTATTATACATACACAACTTTGATGTATCTTTATTTTTTATACAACATTTCCCTCTGGAATGTGCTTATTTGCCCTGTCTCTGTCTAAATTGTAACACCTACTGCAATTCTATTGTAATGTATGCTGTAAAATTCATAACTCTGATGTGGAAAATTTATAAAAGAGCACTTGTTCTCAAAGGTATCATCTGAATCTTCTAATAAATACATAAATAATAATCTACCTTTATGTGAGTCATATGACCTCTAGCACCATTTGATGTATGCTAATTAAACAAAAATGTGCATTATTTAAGTAATGCTATGCTATGTGAAATCTGGGCTTTTAAAGATAGTAAACACAATTCACAAAATCGCACCAAATTTCATGAAAATGGTACATTTCTGCAAAATGTGTGTGAAAGGGATTTGCACAATTATACCCACCACTAAATGGGAGTAATAAGGTAGGGAAAGGAGATACACATCAATCAAAATTACAGGATGTGAAAAAGATTCTTTGGACCAAAAGAAATACATCAATTGGAACTTTTCCTAGTGCTATCTCAGATAAGAGATATAATAAAGACCCTAACAAAATGTACACTGGATTACATACCTGTAATTACAGTCACACAGAACACATAGCCCATGTACTTTTAGTATGTTCATTTTATAATTAACAAAGAGCTAAATGGGTGGGAAAAGTTTTGAAGAATCAAGTAAAAGACAGGCTACATATGGTAACTTCATTTAAGTTCATGTCATTTTTATTTTATTTTTATTTAGACTGGTAAGCAGATTAACACAATTGCTATTTTTCACAGCAACCAGTACTTAAAAAAAATGCAATTAAAAACATTACATGAAACATACACAATTGGAATCCAACAACAATAAGTTATACAGTCCAGATTTAAGTGAGGACAATTGTACACTACTCAAAACAGACTGAGGTAGATTGTTATAACGAATGATTGATTGCTTTGTATTTAAAAGCTTTTTGGCCAAAAGACAAATTAAAATGGGGATATTCACATCAGAAAATAGAGACGTTTTATTAAGATTAGGATATTTTCTGAAATTAATTATGAAAAAATGTTTCATTATGCAATGTTAAATGCAGTATAACTTTTTGTAACATTTTACTATCTGCAGATGTGCATTAAATTATGTAATATTTATATGTATTTATATAATGTGGATATAATACTTACTATATGTACAATATGCAGATATTGTAATGTCAAACTGATGATAGATATATTTTTTGCCTGCCTACCTACCTAACTACCTACCCACCTACCTACCTACATGGACAGTTAACATAAAGGATGGCTTTGATATATAGAAACAGAAAAAAATATATATAACTCCCATTCCTTTTTATTGTAGGGTTGCTGTCTCTCTGGAAGATGTCACACTTGATATCATGGGGGGGGTCAAAAATATGATCATATATTCAGTAAATCGAATCTAACAGTGCTCTGTCATTGTACATCAAAGGTTTAGGTAAAAATACTGTGGAAGACAGACATTTAAATATTGTGTTTTATCTGGTAAAGTGCTGTTAGAGGATGCTGGGCTAGATTCTTAAAAGGTTTTGGGACTAAGTCCTACATCGCAGCTCTAGTTGCGGATTGAAATCTCCATAGCTGCAAAGACTGGCAGTCTCATCCATAGCAGCTGTGGAAGATGTTACAGTTGGTCCCACTGGCCATAACATTGTTTGTGCATCTGTGGGGATTCTATGGCAACACCACCATCAAGCTGACATACACCCTGGAGCTGGTCATAAACCAACTTCACTTCTGAGAATACCATAGCTGTGAGAGAAACTGCAGTTCCACAAGTGGCAACCCACTTGAGCTGAGTTTTTCCCGCAGCTGCAGGATTTTCAAGAGTTTTGAGAATCCAACCTGGAATCTTTTGATCAGACATAGTTCCTACTTACAGATATAAAATACAAATTCATCAAGGCTGTATTTTTCTTTTTGTTAAAACTCATGACCCCCCAAAAAATCATATAATTGAAAGTGTAGCATCTCTAAAATAGCTACTTAGAGTGTCCCTGTATGCTCAGAGATGAAACTTTATCCCCTGAGAAGTCTAAAGTGAAAACTAATAATCATAGAAGTAGACGAACCCCAGATGCTAAAAAAAAAGATAACAAATGGCAGCAATCTATTGAGAATTATTTTACCCATTTGGAAACAAAATATAACCTTAAATATCATGATCAATCAGATAAGCAGGTAAAAAGAAATCAAAGTAAGATAGGAATGTTCATTTAGCCTAGCTATGTTGTCTCGAACCCAGAACCAGAAAAATCACATTGCTGTTGTTCAATCTTTATTTGAATAGGTCATCTCTATTCCGGTTCATAAAAGGTAACAATTTCTGGAAGATGCCAATTCATGATGGCATAATGCCAATGGTCTCGTCCAACAATTTATCAGCATTGTGCAAATGATAGAAAACTGATATACAAATGCTGTTGCAGAATTTTGAAGGTCTCTGTTCTAAATTATGTAACATAGAGTGAGTTAGTATTATTACATTATTGGAAAATATATAAGTGGAAGAGACATGGGTCTTGACTAATGAAGAAACAGAATTGGATGGATCTGTACACTTTTTGACTTCAGCCTTGAGAAGTAATTTGACAGACCAGTGGGGAGCATGTATACCTTTTTTATTGAACAAATTGGAAGGGACAGGTGTGGTCAATCAATCTTCCTGATGTTTCAATTGATTTATCTTCTTTAAATTTCTTTAAATAGTATTACCCATTGATTTTTAAGCTAATTAGTTTTATAAATACAGTATATACATTTCACCATTCAACTCACAACTTTATAAAAACTCCTTTTAGTTTAAATTCCCATTATTAACTAAGCAATAAGAAATAATAGGGTGTGCATTATTGTGGTATAATTACTGGCCACAATTTTTTTAACACGGGCACAGCGAGTTATAATTTGCCGTTATAACTACCTCGGCTAGTTATAACGGCAAACACGCGCTACTCTGCTCTAGAGCACAGCGCGAGACATAAGGAAGTAAACGACTTGCAGTCTCGCAGCTTGCCGTGCCCTGTCAGATCTACCGTTCTGAAACAAAACAAATACGGACCACTTTTAAAAAAACGGATGTAAAATAGCGACAGCAACAGCACAAGATTCTTAAGAAATGGAGACAAGATTTTAAATCGTAGACTCCCATAACAGAACAATTTACAGTAGAGCAGCATAATCTAAATACCAAAAGAAAACAGACAGTGACCTCCGTCTCAATTTTTAGCAATAATCTATTGAATTTGCAAATAAATGAATAAGGCAGTTGAAGAAACACGTTTTTAAAATAATTTAAAACTGCAATGTTGTACAACCACCACAAATAAATTCTTCATTATACCACAACTGCCTTGTTCATTTTATTTGCCAAATTCAATAGAATTATAAAAATGTGACCAGCAATATATAAAAATAAAAAGTAATAAGCAGGTGGTTGTTGTAAAATTTTACACACACCCTCGGTGTGGGATGCCCTATATAAACCCCCGGGCCCGCCTCGGGTTTATGGGCATCCCACACCGGGTGTGTGTAAAATTCTCATAATAACCACCTGCCTATACATTATTCTCTATATAATGCCAAGGAAAGCAGGAAGGTAAAACATGCAAATAGCAGTGGGTGCTCCAAAATCAAATCAGCTAATAGAGACAGCACAAACAACCTTGGGCATTTGTGATTTCTAACAGGACAGTACAAACTGACATTTTATTATATCAAACAGACACCAGGAAGTTTTCAAGCAGCACAGGCAGACTGGGAGACAGGGGAGTCTGCCTGTGCTGCTTGTGAAATTTATAAGTGTCTATTTGACATAATAAAATATCAGTTATATTGATTTGTTTCTTTTGGTCTTACCCCATGGAAGACCTGCTCCAGCAGGACTTCAACAACATTTTACACTGGTTCCAATCCAACCTACTCAGAGTCAACACTGAAAAAACTGTGTCCATGACCTTTGGTGTTAGTCAGAAACTGGCCAGACCCCCTCCAGTTTTCATCACACTGGATGGCACAGCCCTTGAAGTAGTTCAGTCCTTCAAGTACCTCAGTGTGTGGCTTGACAGTAAGATTGACTTCTCAGCCCAGATAGATGCCATCCATGCAGAACACCATCCCATGATCAGTGTGCTGTACTAAAACAAAGACTGATTATCTCTGTAGGTTTTCAGGGAGCTTGTTGTCAAAATGGTGCTCCCTGTCCTTGACTACATAGATGTAGTCTATGGCAGCCCGCCCCCCACTTCCCTTGGCAGACTGGACACCCTCTGTAACTACTTTTGCTGCCTTGCTACATGCTCCCCGCCTTGTACCCATCATTGCTCCATTTCTACCTATCTGTCCTCCCTGTGCCCTTACATCACCAGGTTCACTGTACCACTTTCATTCCCAAATACTGGTTTGGTACACTTCTCTTTTAACTCTCCTCTCCTATCTCTCCTACCATCTCTTCTTGTTCCCCTCATTCCAGGGAGCATCACACTTTTGCCATTCTTCAGCATATCCTCCTCCACTGGGCAATCTGCCTTCTCCCTTCAATTTCACTTACTCTTGAACCAACTCCCCTCCTCCCTCCACCTCTCCTCCTCCCCAGGCTCCCTCAGGCACCAGCTGTATTTCCAACCCCACCCGACTTGTTCCCTTCCTCCTGATGCTTCCCTGCCCTGAACCTCAACCATCCTTGGTAAGGCAGCAGAATGGGTCCCAGCTATCTGCCTTCTGGTTTCATTTCCTCACTACTTCTGCTTTTTCCTCTATAATGAGGCTAGGCAAAAATTCACCCTACAGGTCTCTCAGCTGTTGTCAGTACTGTCTTTGTCCACTGTGTATTGCTACTACTCTTCCATTGAACTTGTTTAGGTGTGTAATACTGAGCTATGAATGCCTTTATTCTCTCTGTCTACTGTTTTTGTATTTATCTAATTTTGTACCAACTTATTTTATCAAATATTGTTCAACTGCTGGCTCCATGGCATTGAGTGGTGAGATTTTCCACTCAGCATGCTGGTGACCTGGGTTTGCAACTTGCACCCAGAGCAATTGGAGTGGGGACCAATTTGGTGGGTGAAGAGAATCCACATCAATGCTCTTCTCCCTGGGAGGGAGGGTACAGTCTGCACCACTCCTCGAGTGGCTCCTGGTGGTGAGCTGGCAGAGGTGCACTTGACAGCATGGGTGATCATGTGCTGCCATGTGGCTTTCCCAGGATTCTGTGAACTAGCAGTCAGGACATGGGAGGGGGCAGAGGGAAGGGAGGGAACAGAAACTAGCCAACCCTGGCAGTGTTGGATGATGACTCACTGCAACTCCCCCCATGCCACCTGACAACCCAGCACACCGTACCTATGCCCCCAAGCAACACCTCCATGTACAAAGTGTTTCCTCCCTAGTGGCAGAAAGGGGATGTCCAGGCAGGGATAAGGCGGACCACAGGGGATGTTGGAGGATCTTGGGGAGCCTCGAGGTAGGTAAGGGCAGTGAGGGTTGAGTCTGGCAGGCAGAAGGGTTGAGTGTGTGGAGCCCAATGGAGGGAGGCCCCGGGGGGGGGCAGGAAGAAGCAAAAAAAAAAATGTTCCACTGACTTGTTACTGTGTATTGTACTGCTGTTCTTCCACTGTTCCCCTCCCCTGGGTCACACCTCCAAATGAGTCTTGACTCAGTGTACCTTTCACAATTACCACTTTTCAAATAAATAAAATAAATAAAAAAACAGTTAGTACTGTTTCATGGGGGTACTTGTCTCAATTTTGACAAGATGGATTGCTCTCTTAAGTAAAGTCTTGCACTACACACAGTGCCAGCACTGTTTGTAGCTGTCTTCAAACTAATGTCCCATCTTTGGCCAGTAGAACAGTTCACATGTGAGATCTAATGTCATTTCAGTTGTTAAATATCCCTTTTCATTTTATAAAGCCTTGAACAGAAATAATCAAAACCTGGTTGGCAGCAGAAGTTGTTGTCTAGGGAACTCATGAGGGCTTTGATTTTCCTTATACAGTAGATTGTGCTTTAGACACAGATTTTGTCCTTCTTTAGTCAACAACCAGCTGTCTACATTCCTTGCTACCATCTTTGTTGCATCCCATTCCCTTTGGAGAACATTTAAAATGTCTTTAATCCAAGGTCTTATCTTTGCTCTCTCTGCAGTCCAAACTGGCTCAGGTGTACCAAGGATGTTTTTTGCAAGGCAACAAAGCTGCAATAGGTGGGGGCAGACAATCAATGAAGGGCCTTAAGCTGGCTACAGAGTGATGCACATCAGTAGGGGAGGTTTGGTTATCAAGGTTCCATGTCATGTGTGTGCAAAAAAATTCAGTGCGGAAATTTAAAGAGCGGCAATTTCAGCACATCCAAAAGCAGTGCTAAACATTATTACCACATGTAATGTCACCGCAGAGTTGAGGTGTTCACTGTAGTACAGCAGTGTAGTGAGCAAGGCTCAGGCTGGCAAGTGCAAGGCAAGCAACAACTTAAGCTGAGCACTGGCCTGGGGCGCTGGGCAGCAGAGCAGTACTAGTCGGCAGGCAAAGGAGGCAAAAATGGAAAAACCGTGTCACCGATAGATAGTTGTAGCATCACCATGGACCCTGTCCCACCACAAAGACACACTACAGTCAGTGACCACCAGTCGCACTCTCAGATAACTTACTTGGACAGACTATATACTGTCGGATTGCAGGTTGCCTCACTCTGCTTCTGACTCTCCAGTCCATGTCAGACAGTGTCTGAGTCAGTTCTGTTTTAAAATTAAATGAAGAATCAGGTTTTCCCTGATCAGGACTGACTCTCTGGACCAGTGGGACCACACTCACTGTCTGACTCTGGGTGTGGCAGTTTAGTTTACCACAAAGCAGAGCCTGGTTGGGGGGGGGCACAAGTCACGGGCAAAATGGAACAGATTGCAAGGTTTAAGTTATTTATTTTTTGTAATTCATTCAAGGGCATACTATTCTGTGCTGGCCAGGTCATCAGTTGAGAGGCTACAGCTCGCTGTGAAAATCCTTTAAGCTGCTGTCCTACACTAACAGCCTAACAGCCACGCTGCTAAACAGCTGATCACTTACCCATGAAGCAGATCAAAAAACATCACAAACAGATTCTGATTCAGGTACTGATTGGACTGGAGGGTGGGGGGACTGGTATCTAATTTTGTGGGCTTGTACTGGAGAAAGTAATATTTGCGATGTGAATGCATTACATCAAAATGTACCATTAGCTCTACTAGGTTTGCACTTATTTTGCTGTACTTTAATGCTCTTGCTCAAATGCTTGTGCTGAGTTGACATGATACCGATTATCAGTGTCAAATCTTTTACAAATTGCTGCTTAAACAGTGGACTATGGGATCTTGCTCCATTGTGTGCCAGCAGCATCACTGTCTATCAAGCGCTGGAGGCATCTTCATCTACATGAATTAGCCCTGAGTGGTACTTCACAGAATAATTGCACACAGACTGTGCTGATAGCCACTGGTGTCAAGCTGCATCCAGTTTTGCCATGGTCTGTACATTTGTCAGTGGATTATTGTGTTTTGATGGTGATCTGGGCTCCATACAAGTACTGGCACACAGTGACACACCTATATGACAGGAACCCCAGTTTGTGGACAGGATAATTGGGTTCAGCTGGTGATGAACTCCTGCTGGTGAAAGTGATAGCTGTTAAGCCTTCAGGAGATGCTTAGTAGATGATAGCTCCCTTTAGACTGCAGCCAGTATGCAGGACATACAGCCTCACTGTCTCTGCTTAAACTAATGGGAGGGCTAAAGCCCAAAGTTCAGTGTGGAGGAATAGGTCCTCCCACATCCTCAATAAAGGCCAACCTCCCACGACAGTTCCCCGCTTAGCATGTTATGAAACTCACCCCCTTTGCAAGCACTGGGCCCCTGCATGGCTCATGTGGCTGAGCCTCCTTCCAGTCTTTCTCTTCTGCTCCCTGCTTGTCCCCCCTTGCTCCTTCCTGCTCCTCTCATTCCTCCATTTCTCTTCTCCTTGTCTTGTTGTCTCCCCCTTGCTCAACTGACGCTGTCTTCCTGCCATTACTTTCCCTGCCCTTCCGTGTTCTGCCATCTCCTGACCCCTCCCCTTTTCTGCACCTCTTTCGCCTGGCTTGTTGTGCATTTTCCTGTCTTTCTGCCTATGGGTTGTGTGCTTGGATCCCTGTGGGCTTTACTTTCTGCTAGCATTTTGCCTGTGGGCTTCTGTGTCCCTGTTTGATCCCTGTCATTTAGGGACCTGTGCTGTCTGTCCCTGTCTCTGGTTTTCCTGTCTGGTTGTGGTTTCCCTCCCGGCCCACTCTCAGCCCCTGGTGTCTTGGCTTCCTTCCTGCTGTTTCCAACCCTCCCCTTCTCCCTCTTCTGCCTGTGTTGGTTGCCTCTTCCCCCATTTTCATTTTCTCCCTCTCCCTCATTGTGTTTCACTCCACTTTCACCTGCCGTTTTCCCCTCCTCCCTTCCCCGTACCTTGTTTTCCACTCCTATCCTGTTTGCCATCCCTCCTTTGGGTGATTCCTCTCTCTTGTGTCCTGCTCCACTTGGGGCTGCCACTCCTTTCTCCACAGGCACATCCTGGTGTGCTCCTCTTTCTCTGCCTGCCTCCTTGTTCTGCTCCCTCACATTGCAGTCCTGTCTGGTCTGTGGTGTCCTCCTCAGCATAGAACTCCTCAGTTTCTCCTGGTGGGTTGATATGTGGAGCATTGTCCCTTTCCTTGTTGCTTCCTGAAATCTTAGTGCTGGGCTATGATTCCCTGCCCGTTTCCTTGTGTTACGGTGTGCTGACCCGCCTGAGCTTGCTCAGTGCTGCCGGTTCAGGATCCTCTGCCTTGAGATAAGATTCAGTTTCTCTGCCCTGCTGTGCCCCGCTCCTATGATTTTTCCTTTCCCCAATACTTGCAATGATCCTGCCCCATGCACTGCCTCATATATGTTCTGCTCCTCTTCCCTGTTCTACTCTTTTGTGTGTCATATTTTACTTCCCTGTGTCCCATGGATTTTCTTTCCCATTTTCCCAGATATCCGATCCCACTCTGTTCCTTGCTGGCTTTGGCTTATTTCTTTTTTTTTATTGCTTGCTACTGTATTTATCCGGGGACACCCAAATGTGTTCCATCATTTTGTTTTCAGTGGGTTTTTCCTCTCCTCTCCTTTTCTCAATTTGTGCATATGCAGTTTTCAGTGCAGGGAGGTCATGTGATCTTGCTCCACCACACTTTTCTCCCTTACTTTTGGCCTTTCCCCATTTTCGTCTCTCCGGTCCAGTGCTTTCGGGGTGTTTTGTCACCCCCTAGCAATCAGCCCTTGGCTATTGCACATTATCTGCCTATTCTTGTGCTCAAGTCCCAGTTGTTTTCTTCTCTCGGCTTGACTCTACACCTGTACCTCACTTCCCTATGCATTGATCCACTGATTTTCCACAGGTTTCTACCTGTCCACTTCCTATGTTACTCTCTGCTGCTGTTTCACCTATTACTCCCTGTGCATTTATGGCTCCTGTGTACCGTACCTTTGTGAGTTCCCTCACATTTCGTCAGGCAGTGTATGTCATTCCCTCAGCTGCTCTCTACCCTCCTACCCTGCTCCTTTTAACCTTCTAGCCCCTTATGCTGCATTGTCTTTCCCAGAAGCAGCCTCTGCTGCTCTTTTCTTGGTCAACCCATACCAGCGATCCAGCAGCTTCCGTCCCTAACTCTGCCTACTGAGGCATAGCAGTGCAGGTAGGCTTCCCCTGTCTACCGGGGATGGGAGCCTGTTTCCTTCACCTTCAGTCTCAACCAGTTTTTCTCCTGGTCAATGTCTGAACAGCCTCCATTCCTAAATCTGCCTGGTGTGATATCGAGTGAAGGTTACCTCGTCCCGCTACCAGGGATGGGAGCCTGTTTCTTCAATCTACTGTTTCAACTAACTGCATTCTATACGTAATACCCAGTTGCCACATTCCCTTTGGGAATTGGACCACTGTGCCCCATTTGCCTTCAATATCCTACTTCACTAGACTACATCCTTCACTTCCATGGGCTCAATGTACTTGTCCTTGCCTTGGCCTCCTCACATTCTGCATTTGGACCCTGACAGCTTATTCTGCCTCCACCTCCACTCCATTCAGCAAACTCCTGCACTTCCTTGCTGCTTAACATCCACCTCTCCCTGTACTCCTTGGCATCATTGATGTGGCTTGCCTTCCAGCTTAACCTCATCTGATCTTCAGTCTTTCAGCACCATGCTGCCATCTCCTCCCTCATTGCTGTGCTGGATAGAAACATAGAATTTGACGGTAGATAAGGACCGCTTGGCCCACCCAGTCTGCCCATTTCCCTACCTACTGGATAAGTTGCAGATCCTAGTTAACCAGCAGCCTACTTCTTCCTATCCCCACCCCCTAGAATTGCCTTATGACTGTCCCATGCATGCTTGAATTCCACCACTGATTTTGACTCCACAACCTCCTCCGGAAGGCTGTCCCATGCATCCACAACCCTCTCTGTGAAAAAATACTTCCTTAAATTACCTCTGAGCTGCCCCCCCCCATCTTCAAATTGTGCCCTCTTGTTCTTGCACACTTTTTATTTTTGAAAGATGCTACCCTCTTGGACTTTGCTGATTCCCTTGAGGTACTTGAACGTTTCTATCATGTCCCCCCTATCCCTCCTTTCCTCGAGGCTATACATGTTAAGCTCCTTTCGTCTCTCTTCATATGTCTTCCGGTGCAGACCCTGCACCATTTTAGTTGCCCTCCTCTGGACAGCTTCCATCCTGTCTATGTCTTTGCGGAGATTGGGTCTCCAGAACTGCACACAGTACTCCAGATGGGGTCTCACCAGCTGTCTGTACAGAGGGATAATAACTTCCTGTTTTCTACTGGTGATGCCTCTCCCTATGCATCCCAGTATCCCCCAGCCCTCCTTGCTGCCCTCTCACATTGCTTGCCCACCTTTAGGTCATCTGATATGACTACCCCAGATCCCTTTCCATTTTTGTTGTTGTTAGTATCTCACCCCCCATTGTGTACTCTTCCCCTGGGTTTTTGTTTCCCAGGTGCATTACCTTGCACTTCTTAGCATTGAATCTAAGCTGCCATACATTTGATCATTCCTCTAACCTTGCCAAGTCCCTTCTCATCCTTTCCACCCCACCCTGTGCATCAACTCTGTTGCAGATCTTTGTGTCATCTGCAAAGAGACATACTTTGCCTTCCAGTCCTTCTGCAATGTCACTTATAAGTAGATAGAAGTAAACATAGACCAAAGGCAGAGAAATCCCTCACTCACCACCTGAAAAAATTTACAGCTGTTCCAAGATATCCATTGTGACCAAAACATCATGGGTAAACAGTCTGAGGCCAATGTGAAAACCACAGTCGGTGCACAAATATTTTCCCTCAATGATAGTAAAGAGAAAGCTGTGATGCACATAGAAAATAAAAAAAAAAGAAAAAGCATATCTGTAACTATGAAAGCAATGTGAATTTAGTAGTCTCAAACTTCAACTTTGAATATTACCAGCGATGTACAGAAAATATACTATTAGTGAATGAACAGAAATTTCACATTAAATATCATAAGTAATGCATGTTACAATGATGAAACCTAATATTGCACATAACTATTGTAAGCAGGCAAAACCTGATTTATTTGTTTTCCAAGTTCCTATTTAGTATAAGCAAATTTCAGGTTAAAGCATACTATAAACACATATAGTGGTCTCCTCTATTTTTGTAAATATGGAGACACATCTAGATGTTCCTTTAAACCAGGGAGGCGATATACTCTTAGCATAAAAATCCAGAAGCCCTCTCATTCTAAACTGTGATTGTTGAAGTTAGCACCCCTGGGGTGTAGGGATACCTTCTCAATCGCTCTGAAAGAAAAACTGTGTTCTGCCTTAGTGTAATCCTTGAGGACATTTAATGTCATAGCGCAGGTGATGTCCCCATTCTGTATTGCCCTGCAATGTTCTCTGACTCGAATTTTGAATGCCTTTTTTGTTTTTCCCACGTAGAATGAGCCACAGCTGCATTCTGCTAGATATATCACTCCGATAGTGTCACATGTAATGAGTTGCATAGTTCTTAGCCACATTGACAATAGTAAACTCTTTTCCTGGTGTTACAGCAGGGCAGTATGTACATTTAAGGCATCCAAAACAACCTGAATACTGTATTGGTGAGTTAGCCATGTCTGTGTCGTGGGCTGGGTTTGCCTACTATGAACCAAATGGTCCCTGATTGTTGTTGCCCTTCTGTATGTCACTCTTGGGGTATTGTCATGGTACAGGACTTTAAAGATGTTCCAATTCTGTTTTAAAATTTGACCCACCTTATGTGCATGGATACAGTATGTGGTAACGAAGTTGAGCATACCCATATTATGTTGTCTATTTTGTCTCTGTATCAAAGTATCTGAACACAGCATGTTTCTAATGTCTCTGTAAGTGTCATGTACTATTGTGGTGCTGTATCCTCTCTCATTGAAACATTATTCCAAATCATGTGATGCCCTATCAGATTTTTCTGCCGTACTACAGTTACAGCGTAACCTCAAAAACTGCCCTCTGGGTATATTCTGTCTCACATGCCTCGGGTGGCAGCTGGAGGAAACTAAAAGATTATTTCTTTCACAACATTTT
Organism: Neoceratodus forsteri; assembly: GCA_016271365.2. Taxonomy (NCBI): domain Eukaryota; kingdom Metazoa; phylum Chordata; order Ceratodontiformes; family Ceratodontidae; genus Neoceratodus; species Neoceratodus forsteri. The sequence goes on along the minus strand of CM057458.1, from coordinate 928,555,892 downwards.
CTGAAGATGTCAGTACTAATGTTCCCTGATATGTCTTTCTGTATTTTGAGGTCCAAAAAATGGATCTCATCTGAGCTTACAGTATATGTGAAATGTAAATTATGGTTAGTAAAATGCAAATATGTAATCTCTGGTAATATTCAAGGGCGAAGTTTGAGACTGCTAACTTTGCATCGCTTTCATAGTTACAGATATGCTTTTTCTCTTTTTTTATTTTCTAGGTGCATCACAGTATCACTACTCCCTTTACTATCATTGAGGGAATATACCTGTGCACTGACTGTGGTTTTCACATTGGCCTCCGACTGTTTGCCCATGATGTTTCAGTAATTTTGGTGAAAATTTTCCTAAAAAATATGTAATTAATTTTCTTGAGTATGTGTTTATATTCTTAGCTTTTGCTTTTAATGGTGATGTTTTGTATTGAATACAGTATTATATTCTTGTATATCATATGTTTTTGCTATGCACTGAACACTTGTCAATCACTTGTTGTTTGTCTCACCTTGGTGACATCATACTGATGTATATAAGGTGAGCTTTTGTAACTCAACAAACATCCTTTGAGAAAGGACATTTTGATTTCCGAAATGTGTCAGGAGATGGAGATGTGTTTTACACTTGCACTGGCACTTTAATAAAACATTGGTCACAATGGATATCTTGGAACAGCTGTGAATTTTTTTGAGTGGTGAGTGTGGGATTTCTCTGCCTGTTGTTGACATGTGGTAATGTTTCCTACAGGGGACAGTGCTTATCACTGGTGACCCTGGCTCCTTACCCAAGTTCTCTGGCCAGCAAATGTGGCTGAGCAGACATACAATGAGGCACACAGCACAACATGGAACATCATTCAGCATGTCTTTGGCATGCTCAAAATATGCTTCAGATGCCTGGACCATTTAGATGGTGCCCTACAATATACCCCTCTGAAGGCATGTCACATATTCCTAGCCTGTTGTATGTTACACAACATGGTGCTCAACTGAGGAATGCACCTGCCAAAACCAGAGAAACATGCCAACAGTGAAATGGAGCCAGAGATGCATGGGATAGTGGAGTAGCTTGATAGACATGACCCATGCATGGCTAGGAGATCCCAGAAACATTGCCAGAATATCACTGGAGCACTAACAGTTATGGGCAGGTGAGTGAAAACAACATGGACAACAGACATGCTTGCAATAGTGTATTTATATAATATGTACAAACAAACAACTGTGATAGGATGCACACAACAAAAAGCAGAAAAACAGGATGCTACAGTGGTGATACAGGGACAGGGACAGGGATAGGGGTGGGGTGTGGGCACATGCAACAGGGTGAATGAGAAGGGTGCAAGTGAGGAAGGGTAATGTAAGGTACAACACACAACATCATTGCCTGCTTCCACCATATGTCCAGACAGAAGCCCTACCATGAGGTCATGTAGGTGGGGTTATGTGGACTGAGGAGCTGTAGGGTGAAGTTTGAGCAATGGTGACACCCTCAGACAGACATGCCCATGCCTCGGGCTGGGTGAAGCCAAGGCCATGTGTTGCCCAGTGGTACAGGGAATGCCCATGGACAACACCGTTGCAGCAGTGCTGGCTGACCCTGACCTGTCACTATGTGCTAATGACACATGCCAGGGGACAATACTCACATGCCGAAGACATGTGCCAGTGTGGTGTTGTTGCCTAGCCAGCCCAACCTCCCTCACCATGGCAATGAGCTCTCTCACAGCCCCAATGAGGTTACCAAACACCTGGTGGAGGGCATCCAGGAAACATGCCTCAAGCTCCTTGGTACGCTGTTCTGCACGCAGAAGGTCAGTGTGCAAGGTCTCCTGGAAGTGAGCAAATTCCTGCCACATTTCCCTCTGAAATGCATGCACCTCCCTTTGTGCAGTGGACTTGGAGTCCACCACAGACCAGAAGAGCTGCTGGACCTCCGAGCTATCCTGTCTATAGGGGCAAGGTCACCTGGGACAGTGGGTGGATGTGAGCATGGGTGACATGTGGGTTGTGTGCACCCAACACCCTGTGTGGATGGTGGCAGCAGTGCCTCACTGGCTGTGGGGCCACACATGTCATGAGAGAGGTTGGGTGGGGCAATATGATGCTGCCCACAGACACCTGTGGTGTGGGCCATGTGGCATGGGAGCTGGTGGGTGTGCTGGTCACACCTGTGGCAGTGGTGGAGGGGCTGAAGGTAGTGGTGTTGGCAGTTGAGGTTGAGAAGGCATGATCCTCCAGGGACCCTTCCATCACATTTAGCACTGTGTGGCTGATAGGCAACTGTGTGGTGACTGTGATGGCCCCCCTGGTGTCCACCCCTGCCAGGTCGGGAGTGTCAAGTAACAGCTCTGATGGTGAGAACCCCACATTGTGGCAATGGCTGCTAAACATACCCCAGGGGGAATGTAGGTGTCCTCATCACTGTCATACAGTTCATCAAATAAGGTGTCCAAGGACTTCCCCTCCTCTTCATATGCCACCTGCTGCTGGACATCTGATATGGATGGCCCAGTGTCCTCCTCTATGTCAACCTCCTCGGCGATGTCATCTCCCTGTGCTGTGGACAGAGATGAACACTGTCAGTGTGTTACACAGTACACAGAGGCCCTGTACAAGTGCCAACACATGCACACCCCACCACTGCTGTCTACGTCACCCAGTGCCAGCAAAAAACAGGTGACTACAGCCTATACACCTACACATTCAGGGTGCATGCACACCTACAGGTGGAATGTGGATCCTACAGGCATGCCCACACCTAACACCAATGTATCCCACACACTCTACACATGTGAAGACCGCCACCCACAGGGATAGCATAGGTAATGCACCCAGTGACACACGTGGCAGCATGCACCACTGCACATGGAAGGAACACCTGCTGCTGTGATACACACTATGTGCAAAGGCACATGGCATCTGTGTGCAGAGACCAACCTAAGTGTGTTAGGGTGTCACATGCTACAAGGCTGGTAGTGCAGAACACACAGCAGCAGACAATGCCATACTGCACACAGGCCATTCCAATACACACATGTGTGCACTGGCCAGGGCAACATTGTGCCAAAACACAAGTAGAGCTGCACGTATGCTCATGCACACATATGCACACCACACTGGTACACAGCCATGTACTCATGTGTCCTGTGTGATGCCACCTGTGTCTCACACCCACTGCCATCAAAACCTTCCATAGCCACAATTCTGAGAGTTGATGCCTCCACCTCCATCGCAGGATCAACAGGTCTTGCAACCTCTGATGGCCATGGCCTACCACCCGTGCTGAGCAGTGCATAGTGGTGTGCAATCCTTTTCAATGCAGCCTGCAACAAACATGCACCCATTAAAAAAGCATACGATCAAAGGTCATTTCAACCCCTGGCTTGACCATGACATTCTAGAACTCATGAAACATAATGACCATCTCTGGCATGTTGCCAGGGCCTCAGGAAAACTATCAGACATCCAGAATTATAAAAAGGCCAGGAATAACTGTACCAGGACCATCCGTATAACCAAAAACAAATATTACAAAGATGTCCTTGAACAACACTGGAAAGATGTCAGAAAATTCTGGATGAACTTGAAAGAGGTCACCGGACATGAGCCTAAATCCACCCCCACCATGCTCAACATTAATGGATCCCTCATCCTCAACCCCAAATCCATAAGCAACACCTTCAATCAAACCTTCACAAACCTCCTTGGTATCCTCCCTGCTGGCTTCTTCTCCCCTACCAACCCAACCAAATCTATGCAGACCCTCAAACAACCTCCTTTTTATTTCAAAGCAATCTCCATTGGGGAAGCAAGAAAATGTCTAAGCAAAGTCCTGGGTAAAGGGAGATATAGTAGTGATACCCTTGATCTCAAACTATTGGCTCTTAGGATGGAGGAAATACTATCCCCCCTCAAGCATATCCTTAACCAATCACTTTGCTACGCTAAACTCCCACAAAGATAGAAAGCTGCTGTAGTAACTCCTGTGCATAAGAATGGTGATCATGCATTCCCAGAGAATTACAGACCTATCTCCATCCTGCTGCCCCTCTTTAAGGCTCTTGAAAGAATTGTTGCAGACCAGCTTACCGAATACCTGGAAAAACACCAGCTTCAATGCCCCGAGTGACATGGATTTAGGACCGGGCACAGTACCACCATGGCTCTTCTTAAATTCACATACTCTTATCTACAAATCCCTCGACCAAGAACACCTTGTTGGGGCAATCTACATTGACTTAACAAAGGCCTTTGATACGGTAAACCATGCCCTCCTTGCTGACCAACTACTTACCATTTGGACTCTCCACAGACACCGTCACCTGGTTCTGTAGTTACCTTGTGAGTCACTCCCAACAAGCAAAGATAGGTACTGTCCTCTCAGACAGTCAGCCTGTTTGCTCCGGCATCCCCCAAGGCTCAATCCTGGGCCCCCTCCTTTTCAGTTTGTTTCTTAATAATCTCCCCAAGCCTGCCAAAGTCGCATCCTCCTTTACATAGAGGATGCCCTTGTGTGGCAACTCCAACGTGATTTCTCAAGTGTCGACCAATGGTTCAATGACCACAAATTGATTATGAACTACAAAAAGACCAAGACCATGCTGTTCTCCGGCCCCCAAAACAAGGACAGAAGGTACCCCCTTCTCAATACGCAGTAGAGCCAATTCCTCACTTGATCTCATTCAACACTTCAAATACCTTGGGATCACCATTGACAGCTTATTCACTTACACCCTCCACATAGATAACACCACCAAAGCTATCAACTCATGCATTGGTCTTCTCCATAGACACAAGCATAGTCTGACATCCGAAGCTTTAAGCATCACCGTTCACAGCTCTGTGGTTTCTCTTGTTGACTATGGCCTTGCCATCTATGGCTCTGCCTCAGACACTACACTTCAACGCATAAAAACTGTGCATAACAAAGCCTGTCAGCTCATCACAGGAGTGTCTAGACTTACACATACCTGTGACCCTTACTACAGGACAGAGTGGCTCCCTCTTCTCAACCGACTGAAATACCAAACCTGCCTTCTGACCAAAAAAATCCACCTCAGTCAACTACCAAAAGCAGTGTGACAATTACTAGTTCCCAGCACCAACCCCTGTCCCACACAAAATTAAGATCGCTGGCTCTTTCTTACCCCCAAATGCTGCACTTCTCAAGGTCAATGGTCCTTCGCATTCAGAGCTCTGCAGTGGATCAGATCCCTTCATGATAACTATTTATTTATTTTTTATTATTTATTTCAGTTTAGGATTAATACATTTGAGTCAAGGACTTGTTTTCAAAGGTTCCAAGTCAGTGGTGGACAAAAACATTACAGAAAAACAGTGAATAAAATTACACAGGCAAGTACATAGCAATTATATACATCTTAATTCCAATGGTGCCAGAGAAGGGATTAGGTTAGGAGAAGGGGGGGGTACACTGTCCTAGTGATAACTGGATGGTCAATAAACTAAAAAGACAGAGATGGGAGGATGGTCAGCCTAGATAAGGCCTCATCAAGGCGGGGGTGATCAGCTGAGGGAGGCATCATCTGGGTGAAGCATACAGGGGGAAAAGTAGGGGTGGAGAGGAGGGGTGATCAGCCGAGGAGGCATCATCTGGGTGAAGCGTACAGGGAAAAATGTAGGGTTTTAGCGGTGACAGGGGGGAAGGGAGGGATAGAGGGAAAATAGGGTAGCTAGGGGCACACTAAACTACACAGGCAGGTACAGGTCTTGAATGTGTCCAGATAGGATCTGAATCCAGATTTGAAAGTTCCAACGTTGGTTGTATCAGTGAGGTCAGCTGGTAGTTCATTGTAGCATTTCGGTCCATTGTACAAGATGGAATTCTATGCAAGTTTCGTACATTTGAAAGGGATCGTCAGCCTGTGGGAGGATGCACTTTTAGTGTATTTAGTTGATACTGCCAGTTTAAAGAGGCTGCCCAGAGTGGGGGACATAAGCCCAAGAAGCACTTTTTTAGGAGAAGACAGGTTTGGTATTGCACTCTAAGCTGGAGAGGGAGCCACCCAGTTTCAGTGTAGAGGGAACAGGTGTGGGTGTCAAGAGAGACCCCAGGTGTTAGGCGGCAGACCTTGTTGAGGAGTGTACTAACCCTGTTGAGGGCAGTCTTTGTGCCTGTCCCATAGATAGGCAGACCATAGTCGAAGGACAACAGTACTGAACTACCGGTAGCAAGTCTGAGTGCCTCAGGAGTCATCGAGTGCCTATGTCAAGTACCAAGCTTCCCACACTTGGTGCCTTCAAAGTGAATCTTAAGCAGCAGTTGGTGCTTGGGTCCCACTGTGACAGTCATTGCTAGTTCTCTCTGCCAACCGTCCATGACTACCTCCCCACTTCCCCTCCTCTCTGCCTTCCTCTCTTCTTCTCCTCCCCTCCCTCCACCCCCTGGTGCTCCTGCCTCCCCCCCACCTCACATTTCACCTCTCCTGCTCCAACTCCTTTGCCCTGTCCTCTCCCACTTCCCCCCCAACAAGGCCTTACTGTCTGTTCTGTCCACCTGCTGCTGTAGGGGTGCTGTCATTTGTTAGTCCTTGCTGCAGTGTCCCAGGCTGACACAACACTTATCTGTCTCCCTCCCTATGTAATGATTTTTTCCTTCCATATCTGTAATTGCCTGTTATTACCTAAATGTACCCTGTATCTGTACCTCCATGTAGCATTGTCTTGCCTATGTTGTATGTGTTGTACTTTACATGACATGGAACCTATGTAAAGAGCTTCTAGCTCAAAGGTACTAATCCAAGAATGTAATATATATATAAATAAATAAAACCAGGTCATCCTTTGCACAGTGCTGTAGATCATGCCACCATTTGTGGACAGCGTCCATTGTGCATTCCCTGACACCAACAGCGTTCACCTTTGCTGTGATCTCTCCCCACAAGACATGGACTGGGGAATCAGCTGTCTTGTAGCACCACATGTTTTGCTTCCTGGCCTTGTAGGCATCAGCCAGAGCCTTCAGCTCCTCCCTAGAGAATTTCTGGCTTTGGAGGCATTCGTGGCCACCAGAGGCACTTATATGGGGATGGAAATGGTCATGTAATCAGTGGCTGTTCTGTAAGTGGTGTGTGTGTGCATGTGTGTGTGTGTGTGTGACTTCCCCACAACAAATGGGTCACACCGTGGCATTGGTTGTGGGCATGCATCACAGGGATATAGTGGTTGGGACCATACCCTAGGCTGTCCCTGTCCATCAATGGCCCCAGCATGTCCCTTTGTGGACAGCGGCCACATGATGGTGTTTATGTGCCACATACAAACCATCAGCACCCTGCACTGTGTGGGCTGCAACAGGTCCTGTCTTGTGTCGCTACAGCAACAGGTGTGGGACATGTATTGGATGCAGAGATCTGTGATGATGGTCATTTTCACACTGTGTCCAGGATGATGCACAGCACAGCATGAGGTACACATCCACATGATGGTGTCACAGAGATCTGCCATGGGAACAGCATGCCTGTGTTGTGTATTGTGACTGCCCCCCCCCCCCGGGAATGTACAGCATATCTGTAGATGCACATGGGCATCTGCTTGTGTGTCACAATGTGTGACTCCAGTGCCACTGTCATAGCATATACATGTGCTAGGACAGTACAACAGTGCAGCGCAGCATTAGTCCACACCTGCCAGCTGGGCCTGGTGCATGTGTGACAGTATCATTCAGCAGTACCTGACACAATACACTTCGCATTTGTTCACCATCCAGTACTGTAGCCCCAAGTCACTGTAGCAGATTTCACACTCTGTTGCAGACCATGAAATCAGTGAATTGCCTGAAGAACACCTACCTGTTCCTGTGGAATGCATCCCCTAGGACATGTTGTGGCCTACTGTGTCAAGTGCAGAAGCCAGCCTACTGCTTGCAGTTCCAGTGAGCTCTGCAGGTGGTGCTGTGTCCTCACTGAAATAACCCAGGCAATTCACATATGGTAGTGCATGCAAAATAGTCCATAAGAACATGCTAATGTGGTAGTTTGCACTCTGACTGCCAAAGTAGGCTCATTTGCATAACACCTCTGAATATTGTAGTCAATAGCATGGGCAAACGTGTTTGTGCAGTGCAAATGGTTATCACTGTGGCCCAGCGCTCAATGGCTGCCATGGTGCAACCTGCATTTGTGCCACCTATAGTATACATGTGTGATGATGTCAATACTGGGAAGGTCATGCAAGGGTTGGGCATGCTTAGTGAGGTTATACCACATTTGCACAGTGCTGTAGTATTTTGCGAGCGTTGTCCTTTGCTAGCCCAGTGCTATGTTTCGTGCATTTCCAGTTGTGTTCTGGACAGCATTCCATGCACATTGGTGTGAGGGTGTTGCTTCTGCCAGTGACAGACCAACTATGATGACCAGGTGAAGGCTCAGGGCAGTGGTTCAGAGGGACCAGCAGTGGAGGGAAGTGGAGCTGGCCAACATGGTGCAGCTGGTGAAGGCCAGGGAGTGCCAGCTGTTTGAAGAGGTGTTCAAGGGGGATATGCCTTGGCGTGAGGTGTGGGCATCTGTGGCGTGCCACCTCACTGCCTCACAGGCATCCAATGCACAGGGGATCAGTGCAGGCACTGTTACCTTGGACCTACAACAGAGAGAGTGAGGCAGAGGTTAGACAGGTTCCAGAACATGGTGTATGATGGCACTGTGCCTATGCCAGGTAAGTGAACACATTTCTCATTTTCCAGCTTTATGCATGTCAAAGGGTGTGGGCAGGCATGTGCACAGTACACACATGTGGATACATATTTGTAGGACAGGTCACTGTACACATGTCTATCATGCTGCAGGGTCATTCTCATGCATTGCTGTGTATACACCACTATGGGTACAGTGGTGTCCTTGTGTGTGTCAACAGTGCCTCTGTATGTGGTAGTACATGTAACGTGCACAGTGGTATCACGTGACAGGTATCAGTGTGCCCCTTCATTGGTAGTGTAGCACATGTGCACATATATGTAACAATGGTTATGCTGTTGGATGGTGTGTATACAACACTGAAATGTCCAGCCACACCTCTGTACATTAACACAGCCTGCTGTGGGAGGCCTATTGGCCACACACTGTCCAGACATGTTGGTTTCAGACACGCTGCTGCCTGTGTTCCCAGCATGGTGGCAATGGACCCACCCTGCTGGTGGACATGGTGCATACTGTGCGACTGGGACAGGACTGTTGCTGACCAGCTGACCACTGCCACATGTATCGATAACATCCTCCCGGTGTGGGCAACCATATGCCTGTGTGTGACGGACAGCTGCTGGTCAGGTTCCCTGGGCTCACTACGGTGTGTCCATGTGCTCCACGGGCTACATGACATTAGGACCTGCTGTCTCCAGTGGTTGGCCAACACACATGCACATCACTGTAATGGGCACTGTAGTGGCACTGTCTATGTGGGGTGAATTAGCCACAGCTGTGCTGCCGTATCCCCTGTTTACCATGGTCATACAGTCATACAAGACTTGAGGGCTCATTACTGGGCCCCCTTGTACATATTGACAGTGTGGCATGGGCCATTGGGGGGACACAGGCAAGTCACAGGTGTAGCCCATCCGTGTTGTGGGTTGCGGGTATACTGCCATGGATGCCTTTCGGTTGTCGGGCACCTACAGGACATATGTGCTGGGTGCATACAGATGTGTACAGATCTGTCCCACAGTTGCCTGAGCATTGCTTCTCCAGTTGATATCAGATAGACTAGCATGTGTGCTGCAAATGGGCTGTAACAGTACACTGTACCAACATTGCACATGTGTCCCATATGTCATATGCTGGCTGTGGAGGGACACAGTACACTGTTTGACAGTTGCACACAGTGTAACTGGCACAGCTTGGGGGTATTATTGATATCCATATTGGTACTGACACTGTTCTATTCCCTTCAATCTGCAGATTGCACTGCCAGGGCACAGCAGCGAGGGTGCAGCTGGGGGACTGTGGCTCACAGCCAGCAGGCCAGGAATGGCAGTGACAGGCAGCAGGATGCCACATGTGAGAATGCTCCTTTGTGGTTTATATACGTTAAATTCCTTGCTGGGTGGGGCATGTTTGGTACCCCTTTACATCACAGTGTCACTACCATATGTGTGTTTGCCCTGTGTCATGTCACTGGTCCCAGGGGCATGTGGACATGGGGTGCCCATGCTCCTGTGCTGCTGAGCAGGGCATCACACACACCTACTGCAGCCTGTGGTACTGTGCACCTGGCCACTGTCTGGCCACACAGCCTGTGGGCCTGTGTTGTGACAGCACATGGCCGCACACAGTCCTGCACTGCTGCATCATGGTGTATCATGCATGCCCAGACCATGCAGTGATTGTACTCTGCATGTAGCACTTGCCTACATGGACACACACCCTCCTTGGTGCTACTGTTCTGCATCTTCACCTGGGTGTTGCATGTCAGCCATTCAGTGGCCCTATCTCACATATGTGTCTGTGACATGCTGCATGGGCATGTCTTCCTCATTGCACCTTGTGCATCAGACTACATGTGGTGGCCTACAGTCCACCGTGGGCACATCAGTCAACATCAATGGGCTGTGTGGGTATGCTGTTATTCTACTGTGTTCGCCATGTGTGCTGTGTTTGGACCATATGCTACCATTCCACAGTTGTATTGTACCGTGGATTATAGCTGTCTTCTCCTGTGGCATGCGGTGTACTACTCCCATACATCTGCCATGGGCATGTTTGCATTGTATACATTGTGCACCAGGTGTATGGTGTGTGGTCTTCATGACTGTGTCATGATGGGTGGGTGCATTTTCTGGTTCCTGTGGTTGTGTGTATACCAGTAGCATGCATAATTTACATGTCGTGCCTATGGCCTGGGCATGGATTCCTCAGACGTTGTGTGCGCACAGTGGTGGGGGCATGTGTGCACCATCCACATCAGGCATGCATTCTGTTCACATTGCACTGTGCTGTTCCAGTGTGCCACCATGACAGGGCTGTGCTGCACACTGTGGCCACTGACCTGTTGCGTGCCATGGGGGAGTGTTGCTAATGCTGTATGTCACAGTGGTATGTCGTGACCAAGGGTACTGTGTCCGTTTCATGACCACATGATACACATAAGACATGGACAGTGGGTGTGGCTGTCCAGGGGTGTGTGGATACACTTGCACTGGGTCTGCAATAAAGCCCTGTGGTTTGGCACTACAGGCCACAGAATGTTGCCCTGTGGACTAGGGGTGTAAGGCTTCTGATAGTGCTGTTGTGATGCTTCATAGGGCTACATTATGTCCTGTTGGGCAGCATGTCCCAGTACTTATGTTGCTATGATATGTTTGATTGTGCTATGGGGCTAACTGGGAGTTACCTCAGGGAGGCTGTGTGGCAATACTTGTCATGGCAACATTGGGCATGCATGGGGTGGCATTCCATTGATGGTGGTGGTGGTGGTGGCAATGGCCATACTACCCTACACATCTGTGTGGGATGGGCTTGAGGGTACAGTATCATGAGGTTATGTGATGCTGCAGACTGGCACATATCAGGTGGTGTCTGCACTGTTTCCATTGTTTGATACATGGGCGTACCAGTTGGGACATGCTGACCTTCTCTGGGGCCACATTCTGGGTGCTACATTACTCCACAGTGTCATCTCACCATTCTTACATGGACATCTGTCTCCCAATAGCTACACATCACACATCTGAATGGGCTAGATAGCCATAGAAGGGTAAGAGTCAGGATGACCTGCTGTGGAGGATAATACATCAGCAGCAAATAATTATGGAGCAACAGATCCAGTTGGTTTGGCTTGGGACATGGACTGTGGAGCTCCTGGAGGTGCTGGTGCAGGGGCCATGCCCAGCTACGGCACCATAGATTCCCCCATTCCTCTGTTTTTTTCCCATTTCCCTGTTCCCTCACCTTGTTCTTGGTTTTTCTTCCTGCCTTTCATTTGTATATAGTTTTTATTGATGTGTTTGGACAATATATTTTTGATTGTTATGATCCTGTGTCCTGTGTCTTTATTGATTACCTGGAGTCAGTTTTATTGCTGTGTTGTGTTACCCCTATAGAACATCTGTGTCACCCTGGTGGCTGCCATCCTGGCCTATCATGTGGAATGGGTTTCCCACTGCTCTCCTTGCAGTGTCTATGGCTGTGCATATAGTTGTCCATCGTTGTGGGCATGGTACGTGGCCCCTCTGTTGGCTGACACATCCTGTTCTCCGTGTGTACCCTGCATGGCCTGTGTATGTGCCAGACAACATCTGAGTTGTGACTGTCCATGGTAATGGTCTGTTCCTTGTTCCTTTGGTGACCCCCACTGGTGTTGTCTGACTGTGGGGGGCCTTGGTCTGTGGGTCTGTGTGTGACTTTGCCCATGTGGCCATGGCTGATATTCATCCCCCTGTGTCCTCCTGCTGTGTCATGTGGTGTGTTGTCCCCTGCTGTGTAGTAGTAGTAGTAGTAATACAATTTTTTTATACAGTATATCACCACTGGGACAATGTATGCCCTATTTGCAAGGTGTACCTGTGCAGTAGACATATAAATACAAGTTTCCACACATAACAATGGAACTAACATTACATATTTTGTTATTCAATCAATATTTTAAACACACAAACATTTAACAAAAATGTTAATAAATTGTTACAACAAATAATCAACAGGGACTACATTTGGACTACAACAAATCACGGATAGCATTTAAGTACTATTCCACTATCAATTACACATACATGTAATACTAAAATACTGTCTAGCCTGTATTTTGAAATGAAGTTTGGAAAGATCCAAGTTTCTTAAATCTGGGGGCAATGCATTCCAAGTGCTGGCTACACTAAATTCAAAGGTCATTTTACCAAAATTATTAAAGATCCTAGGCTGTATCAGGACCCTAGCACAATTTTTCCTTAAATTTAAACAGTGTTTAGGTTGTTGCATTTTCACTACTAAGTATTGAGGTGATTTGTTTCTAAGCATTCTCCAGGCAAGATTTGTCCAAATATTTCTATGTTTTAACTCACATGATTGCCAACCCAGTTTTTTTGTACATAATACAATGGAATACAATGATAGGTATTATAACTACACCTCAAGACAAATCAAGATTAACAGCAAGATTAACTGATTAACTATCATGAGATGTATGGTTTTGGTTGTACTTGTTGAAAACCTTCTTGACGCCCCTATATGGCTATTTACTCTTTTTACTAGATCTGCAATATGACAATCAAAACTTAAATTCTGATCAAAAAAATTCCCAAGTATTTGTAAGTGGCAGTTTGAGTCAAACATTTCCCTTCAGAAGTCATTATATGTAAACACGAATCCTTTAATCTAGACTGCCTGGATTCAAATAATATTGTTTGTGTTTTTTTATTGTTAATGATCAAATCCAAAGAAGTGAAGCACTCCTGCACTGCTAAGAAGTCCTGCTGCAATTTGATTTCCACTTCGCTGGGGATGCCCCCCTCAGCCACCAGCATGGTGTCATCCGCATAAAGGCAGATAGAGGAGTGCCTCACAAAGTCAGTGAGCTACTTAATATAAACAATAAACAACAGTGGCCCCAGGATCAAGCCCTGGGGCACCCCACAGGTTACTGGCAAGATGTCAGACTGAAATTCATTTACTGTTACTACCTGTGTTCTTTCATTTAGATATGAACTAAACCACCGGCAAGATTCATTTGTTAAACCAATGTTTCTTAATTTCCCCATCAAAATATTATGGTCCACCAAATCAAATGCTTTTAACAGGAGCCAGCAGACCTCGCCATCCCCAATAGGGTAGCCACTAAATCCAAGAAGTCTGCTAGCGCAGTGGACGTGGACCTGCCTCTTCTAAAGCCAGACTGATAGCTTGTTAGCTTATGGTACTTTTCCAAGTATTCAGCAGCTGACTGTGAACTATTCTCTCAAGGACCTTTGAAATTGTCAAAAGCAAAGCTATGGGGTGATAGTTTGTTGGATCTGTAGGATCTCCACCCTTAGTAATTGGTATAACTTCAGCTGTCTTCCAACTTTGGGGAAAAATTCCTTTGCACAAACTCCAATTTACAGTACCCTGGATTATTGGAGAAATTTCTAATGCTTATTCCTTCAGTAATCTGTTTTCGATACCATCAATACCACTGCCCATTTTATCTGTAAGTTCTTTACTATCTTAAAGACTTTGGCAAAAGTAACCTTACGAAATCTAAACTTAGGTGTATTTTTATACTGCTTCTCTTCTTTTGTTACCATTATGTTTCCCTTTTCTACATCTATTTGTGGAATTGATAAATCAGGCAAATCAACAAAATAATTATTTAATAAGTTTACAGAGATGTCAGTTTGTTACAGCACTCCATTTTTCTTAATCTGTATTTCCAAACATTGATTAATTGAATTAGTTAGATTTTTTATCAAAGAGCAATAATTTTTATGATCCACTGTTTCTTTTATTCTTTGTTTATAATAATAAGCGTTTGAGTTCTTAATCACCGTACTAACTCTATTTCTTATTTTTTTGAATTTTGTCCATATTTCTGGATCCAATGATTTGTTAACTTTTTCCAAAGCTGTTTTTTTAGCCGAATCAATTTACTTATTTTAGTTGTTTCCCATGGTAAATTTCTGTTATCGTTTGTAGTCTTTTTTTTTTTAGAGGATTAAATTTATCAGAAGCTTCCAAAAACATTTTTGTGACTTCCACAACAGCCATGCTTAGGTCTGTAATTAAAAATACCCTATACCAGCGCATTGCTGCTAAGTAATTCCAAAATTGCAAGTCATTAAATCCAACATAATTTCTCCTATAGGTATCAGGGTATTTGGGCAGAACCTTATGCTCTGATTCTATCTGTATGTAACACTGGATGACATGATGGTCACCCAAGTTTGGACAGCAGACACTAACTTCACTGATTTGTAAATCTGGGAAAATGAATATTAAATCCAGGATATTGCCACCACTGTTTAATTAACTTTTCCTTGTGGGAGATTGTATTACCTGGGTTAAGTGTAGGCTCTGCATGTAACCCTCTAATTTCTGTCCCCGGGGAACCCCTCAGGTGGCATTGAAATCGTCGATAAGAACTACTTTCTTGCTTCCAATGTGTGTACCAATTTCATGACAGAATTTATTAAAATTGGACATTTTCACCTTAAGTGGAGGGTAAACAGTCCCTATTACTAAGTTCTGGGATTGTAATTGAACCAAAATACATTCAATGCCATCTGTTTTCCCTGAGAACATAATCTCAGAGTGTCCCAATGCCAACCTGAAATATATTAGAATCCCTCCCCCCTGGCTTCCCTATCTTGCCTGTGAAAATAATAGTTTTCCAATTCAATTTCCTTCTGTTGTATACCCCTATGCAACCAGGTTTAAGGTAATATCATGATATCTGGGATCTCTGACATTACCCAGATCCTGAGGAAGTCCATATTGTTAAGCAAACTTCTCGCATTATCATGCATTATCTTAACAAGGTCCCCCCAGGGCCTGGGTTCATCTCAACATCACCACAAAGGATAAGGGAAATCCACAATACATTCTGAGTAGTCAATCTTCTATAAACTTTATTCGTATGCTTATTTACTCATATGCTGTAACCAAAAAAGTCTGTTCTTTGTGTCCTCAATGTGACGAGGTACCTTTGGAAATGAGCCTCTGACTCAAAGGTTGTAAACTGATGTACAAATAAATAAATAAAATAAAGGCTAGTTGAAATTAACACTTTCTGAGTTCCCATTCTAATCAATTTAAAGGAGTTTCTAGGCCTATGATTATACCTAGCTCAATGTAACTCAGCAAAGTCCTGGCCAATTTCATGATAAACAGACATTCCCCCCATAAGCTGTCTTATACATAGTGGAGCAGATAAATGATTTACAATTGCTAAAGTTACAACAAATATAAAAATGTTTAAAAACATTCCTTTAAATATCTTAGCTACTGTACCTAAGTAAACACCCAATTCAATTATAAATTTCCTAGTCAAGTAAGAACAGCAGGCCAGCCCAGTGGCACTGAGGGTTGAGGTGCTGGACACCACATCTTGCACCATGCCAGTGACTCTGGTTTGGGAATGAGCTCGGGTCACCAGGGGTTCGTGGGGATGAGGAAGAATTGAGCATCCCTAGGACTGCTCTCTTTCCTCGGGGGGGGGGGATTAACTCACCGGTGCAATAGTGGCCCCTAGTGGCTACTGGGGATTGCATTGCCCAGTCAGCAGATGCAGGAAATCAGGGCTACAGTGGACACCTTCTGAGGGTGCACAAGACAGGAGTATGTGCCTGTCCAGAAGGGCATCATTGACATCCGAGCCCAGGGAACTATAAGCAAAAAATACCTCTCCTGCAAGCAGTGTGATGGCCACCAATGGATGATCTAATTCAGTGGGCCAAACAAAGCCCGATGAATGGAGATGAGGGCTCAGGGTGATGTGGTCTCCTCCCCCGGTTCCCGCTGCCAGCGGTGGCCCTGCCATAGGAGGTAAGCTGCGGTCCTCCTCATTTCAGCCGTTGCGGCGGATGCTGGTTCCAACTGGGGTTAGTTGAGTGTCTGTGTACAAACCCCACTGCGGTGAGAGTATAAAGAAAATAAAAAAATGAAAAAGTAAGCACAGCAACCTGATTATTTAAAACTATTAGCTGGTATAACTAACGATATTTAGTTTACTGAATTACATATAGTTAGAAACAGTCATTTACTCTCAGTAAGCAGCTTATCCCAACACCAACCTTAATTTTATTTTGCTACCGAGTGGAGCTCACGCCACTCACGCTCGCGCTACTGTGCTCACGCAGTTGCAGCATGAGCAAGATATACAGGTCTGCCTCTCCTTCTCTGTAGCTCATGGAGCCACGGTTGCCGCCTCCCCCCCCCTCAGCTGCAGGTTGTTAATATCAGCTGCGGAAACCGAGAGCTGTAATGTCCTGAGCAAATACACAGTTTCACAGTTCTTTACTAAGAGTGGAGCACTGACACAGTTCAAAGCTTTACAGGCTGCAGGTACACTTTAGCACTGGAATACTCAGTAGTCTATATTTAGCAAAACGTACCTGGCACTCTTGTAGCAGTGTGAGCAAGATATACAGGTCTGCCCCTCCTTCTCTGTAGCTCGTGGAACCATGCTTACCACCCCTCCTCAGCTGCAAAATGTTAATATCAGCTGCAGTAACCAGGAGATGTAATGTCCAGAGCAAACACACAGTTTCACAGTTCTTTACTCAGAGTGGAGCACTGGCACATTTCAAAACTTTATAGGCTGCAGGTACACTTTAGCGCTGGAATACTCAGTAGTCTATATAGCACAGCGCACCTGACACTCTTGTAGCAGCATGAACAAGATATACAGGTCTACCCCCCCCCTTCTTTGTAGCTTGTGGAGCCACGGTTACTACCACCCCCAGCTGTAGGTTGTTAATATCAGCTGTGGTAACTGGGAGATGTAATGTCCTGAGAAAATACACAGTTTCACAGTTCTTTACTCAGAATGGAGCACTGGCACAGTTCAAAGCTTTACAGACAGCAGGTACACTTTTAGTGCTGGAATACTCAGTAATCTATATGGCACAGCATACCTGGCACTCCCTGTGCTTGGCGACAAATATGAAAAGGTCACCTCTTTCTCTGTAGCTCGTGGAGCCATGGTTACCACCCCCCCCCCAGTTGCAGGTTGTTAATATCAACTGCGGTAAATGGGAGATGTAATGTCCTGAGCAAATACACAGTTTCACAGTTCTTTACTCAGAGTGGAGCACTGGCACAGTTCAAAGCTTTACAGGCTGCAGGTACACTTTAGTGCTGGAATATTCGGTAGTCTATATAGCACAGCATGCCAGTGTCAGGGAACCTTGTCTCCTTCCCCTGTGTACAATGGGCAATGGTTGGGGTTGTACTGGCATACCGGCATGGTTGAATATTTATGCAGGACACATTCCCACTGTCCCGTCTCTGCTCTTATTCCACAGTTCACATCTGTACAGTGTTGCTACATTTTGGGTTACATCTCTCTTGGCATTGCCTTTGCTGTATCCATTGCTGTTATTTGTGTTGTACACTGCTCTTTGCTCAGGTTTTCTCATTTTATGCACCACTTCTTTGATGGTGCCCGCCAGTGGCCATGTGGTTCACCTGTGCCTGACTCCAGCTTTTTGTGCACCATGCTGCTGTTGCTGTTTGCACAGCCCTGTTGCTATATTCAGAGCTGTCTTCCTTGTTGGGTTGTCTTTGCATTGCACTCTCAGCCATGTTTGCCTGCCTTCATTTGCCCACTATATTCACCTGTGTTACCCCATGGCTATTACTTTGAATATTGTGTGCAATTGGATGTGCTCTAATTTTGTCCACTGAGCAGTGCAATTTTTACCTGCAGGCAAAGTTTTGAATATTGGGCCTCAAGATATTTAAGAGCATCATCTGTTTCCAGCAGTAACCATCTTTACACCTAATCTGAAGTGCATCAATAAATGAACTATCGACTTTGTCATTTTTACCTTAAAGACAAATGTGCTACTGGACAACCAATCCTGAATGAATCCAAAGTCAAAATTAAGATATGTATTAATGTCATATAGGTTATGAGATGGACTATAAATCATCAAGTCATCAGCAGATAATACAATTTGACTTTTAGCACCAATTGCAGAGAAACCTTTGACAAAAATTGCAAACAAAATGGGGCCAATGATTAAGCATGGTGGGATACCAGATTCTACAGGAAGGAGACCAGATTCAACAATACAGATTTTAACAAGTTGCTGTTGACTTGATAAGTACTCCTCAAACCATATTAACACAGAGCTAAAGATTCCAAGGGCTTGTAGATGATTTAAGAGAAGGTCATGATTAACCAAGTCAAAGGCCTTGATCAGATCCATGAAAGATGCCACTTGTTAATTAACCAGCATTCATAGCAGTGCACACATCATTTGTGAACCAGAACAAGGCTGATTTGATCTCATGACAAGACCTAAACTCATGTTGATCAGGCTATAGTACAACAGTGCCAGCCTGGATGCAGCGCAGTACCTTGCAGTATTACTGACAAATGTTGCAGGGAACAGTGTAATTCAAGGGCAATTAAGTCTTTAGTCATGCAGTATTTTGTGACATGCCATTTACTGTAAGGAGATTTGTTACATCCTGGCTGACTCCGGTGTAAGTCATATCTACCAATGCAATCATAAATTTGGTTATAGACCAAACATTAAAGGATTTTTTTCCAAGGGTTGATAAAATTGAAATGGGCCTGTAATAATTCTGGGACACATTTTCTTAGAAACTGGCACAACTTTCATCACTTTTCACTTGGCAGGAACAATTCCTGAAATAAAGGATAAATTAAACAAGTGGGAAGTGGAGCAGAAATACAGTCTGCTGCCAACCAAAGAAGCCTTAGTTCAAGAACATTGTATCCAGACCCCCTTGGTTGGATCTAATCCTTTAAATACATTTAGGACATTTAATGAGTCTAACTGTTGAAACTAAATTTTAAACCTGAGATGTCTCCACCAGATGGAGAGGCAAAAGAGGTAGATGAATGTGAAAAAGTATTGTGATATGAGGTAAGGACAGAGAACTTGTAATTGAAAGCATCAACAATATTGCAGACATTGGTTTCAAATGCCCCTCCACTGGCATCTTCACTGATCTCAACTCTGGGTTTGATCCAAAGTATTCTTTTTATAGATCTCCAAAAACACCTCAGATTAGAGAAGATACTGTACTTTCCAACAGCTGTTTACAGTATTCATTTTTACTAGTTTGATTTGACCTTTTGCAAATATATCTTAATTCTTGGGATTAGGGCTTCTCTCCTTTCTTGGAACTGACCTCCAGACTTTATTGTTGAGAAGGTACCCTTGGGTCAGGTTCAGCAGGGGCATCAGCACACTTGTGTAATCATTGATGCAATGTCAGTAGTATTCACATAAACCCAAGAATCATACAAGGTCTTTAAAATTCTTTGGTTAGGGCCAAGTCATCAGTGCCTCCACTTTACTGGAGTAGGTTTCAATGGCACAGGCAGAAACAGTATGTCCCACATATTTCACAGAAGTTTGGAAAAAAAACTGTACCTTTTCATTGACAGTTTAAATCCAAATTTCCACAGTCAGTTCAGCACTTTGTGCAGTGAACTCTCATGCTCCTTCTGGCTCAAGCCAAACACAATCATATCATCCAAGTAGAGTGGAGCCAGCCAGGATGCAAAACACTACTGCAGCATACTTCAGTAAAGTTACTGCAGTAAACAAGTCAGTTTCAATGGCAGTTAATCCCTTTTGTCATCCAGTAACTCTTGACACTGTGTTCCATCCTGGCTGGCTCCACTGTAGATTAAATATTCCAACAGGTTCATGCTACTCATTGCTTTTTCCATAAGGTGCTGAAATATGGCAGGTGCTTTGGAGATGCCTTGCAGCATTTTCAGGGACTCATAAAACCAAAGCGTACAAATGAAAGCAATCTTTTCCCAATCATTTCATACCATGGGAGTTTGGTAGTACCCACTTCTTAAAGCTAAGACAGAGTACCAGCAGCTACCAGTAAGGCAATCTAATTCATCCTGAATATTGGGGCTTGTGTATTGCTCTGGTATTTTACATTTACTGAGACTTCAGTAATCAATGTACATGCTGATTGCTCCTTTCCTTTTCTACACTACAATGATAGATGACAGAGAAGGACTCTGGGACTCTTGTATAATTAAATCTCCTAGAAACTCTTGTACGTGATGATACACATCCTTGATTCTTGCACATCACAAATGTTAAGATCATTCCCTAAAGTTCCCTAAATTCCCTTAGAGAGACAGTATAGTGCAGTGGTTTAAGGCTCTGGGCTGCAAACCTGGAGACCTGGGTTTGAATTCCACAGCCCCCACCTGCATACTGTGAGACCCTGAGCAAGTCACTTAACTTCCCTGTGCTCCTAGGTTGCACCTGTAAACAAGCTTTCAGCTTAGTGTGTCTCACCTGGTTAAACAATCGTAAAACAAAAATAAATTAGCGATGGTTATAGAGAACATGGTTTTTGGTGTTCACTCTTCTGGTAGAGGTGACTACCTGAAATCAAATACAGCAGGATCCTGTTTCCTTTTTGGCCCATCCACACCCACCTTGGACCATACAGGGGTGTCAGTGGAAGACATCCGGCCAATGACCTAACATTTTGAACTGTGAGGGGCCTCTATATCACACTCTTCATCTGAAAAAAATAATCTAGCACACTGTAACATGTGAATGTGCTGGTTGCACAGGGTCTTGACTACAAGCTCCTCAGGTAATATCTGCTCCTCTGAGACATTGATCTTTAAGATCTGGTTGGTGGCTTCCTTCTTTAAGCAGATGATAATACTAATGGCACACTCAGCATTTGGAAAAAGGTTGTTCACCTTTTCCTCTCAGCATCACACTATGCCAATATCAACATTCTCCTCTCCATGCAGTCACTGGTGATACCTCTGATAGCCTGCTTTCCTAGTCCTTAAATAGTGCCCCCCTATTCCATTGAGCTTCCTTCTCCTCAAAGGGCTACTTGTTGGCCAAATGTATGAAAATTAGTCCAGTGATCATTGGGACATTTTTCATATGTTCCAGAATCTGGATAAACAATGGCAAAGATTTCCACTAGTTGTCTTGCCCTGATGACCTGATCCAGCAACATGATACTTACAGCTATGCATTCAAAGTAGGGAAACATTTTGTCACTCAGACCCCAAATATCTAATCCCTACAGGGGCAACAGAGGAAGCTGGGTCAAATGTTGATCTTAGATGTCTTTGAATAACATAATTTGTGACCCACTGTTAAGTTCAGCCTAAGTTTGTTGTCCCTCAAATTTAATGTGTATCTCCGACAAGGGCTTGAATATATGGTTCAGGGCAAATGTTGGTCCTGTCACAGTGTTAACTATGGACCAGTAAACATTTGGCAGTGAACATCTTGCTGCCAGGGCTGCAGTGCACTCCCTTACTGGGCCCCTGTGTTTCCTGTTTCACTGCTGTCTTGATTAATTTTTCAGTAACCTTCTATGGGTCCTCGGGATTATGGCAATTCTTCCACTGGTATCCATATATCCCACACTGGATACAGATATAGTCGTCCTAGGTCAAGTGGGTTCAGGCACCAGCCCTGGCACACTTATCTTGACTTCCTTCAGAGAGGTGACATCCCTGTTAGGTGTCTCTGTCCTCTGTGTCACCAGTGGACCTCCACCATCCTTTCATTGCTTCATTACCATATGGATCAAGACATCAATTCCGGCCAGTAAATCTGACATCCCAGGACCCCCTTGAGCAGACACAGGCTCACTCCACATAATAGAGTTTGATTGACATAAACTGCTGACAGCAACTCCTCCTGTTCCCATATATCCCATATCTGTATTCCCATTTCAGGGAGGCCAATCCATAAAAAAAACTGACAGCTTCTCTCCCTCGGTCTACCTGAGGAGGGTTAGTTGCACCAAAAATGTCCAGGTTTCTCCACACCCACATACATGAGTTTTAGCATTGTCAAATGTTAATCTATTGCTGTTAGCCTTTGAAGCTAAGAGGGCCAGTACGTCAGCCAAAATGGAACCAGTTTAAAACTTCCAATCTAACGATACCTTTTCTCATAGTCAGAGCATTCCATCTCTTGCACCATCAAAGTAGCTTGGTCCCTCCTTTTGGGGCCACTCCCCTGGCTGAAACATTGACATACATGTTTGTGACCCTTAAAGGTGAGAGCAGAAAAGAACTGCTTGGGTCCACCTCTTGGTGACTTTCCACATTGATGTTAACAGTTTGAGTGCCCGTCTCACATGTTACATGTTGTACTTTCTAAGCTACCAACCTCCATGACTTTTTTCTCCTGTAGTGCCTCAATTGCACCCTTGCCCATGTCATTACAGACATTTTGCACCAGGACTACTTTCTAGCTCTTCTATTTTGTATCACCATTTGACTTCCTAAAAGGCTATCTTATTTACTGCTAATTTTTGAATAGTCAATATTTTTGGGAGAACGGGGATTGTTTTCTGCTGAATCACACTGGTAGTCCAGGGGTGTGACTTATTGGTAACAGAGACTCAGTTACAGTGATGCTTCCATGAAGTGAGATCCCTGTAGGAAGGGCTTAGGGGTAGGGGTGCCACTATTTTACACTACCACCAAGTCCCTGTCGATGTTTTGGTGGCTCCTGTTTTTTTTTGTCTTCTTCACTAAATGGGGGGGGGGGTCATACCCAGATAGTAGAAAGATTTAAGTTGGTTTGGTGACTGGTCAGCATAACCCACAGGGATGCTGTACCTGCCCACTTCTCCACTATGGTCACCTCTTTCACAGACCCCAGACAAAAAGGATCCCCCAAATTAGCATTGTTATCCTACATAGGCAATAACAAGAAATGACTTTTAATAAAGCACAAATCTATTTTAGGTGCATACCCTAAAATGGAAATGGGTTATTGCAACACGAGATAGAGCACTAGTAACAACTGGTGTTCTGCTGCTCTACTTAGGCCTTGACTAGAACAGCAAATTGCTCATATGCCCTGAGCGGGCATGGCTGAATTAAAGAGTTTTCTCAAGCTTTAAATAAAAATGTCTTTCAGGTACCTGATACCAGTAATTTCATTCGAAACCTTCAGGGCACTGTCTTATAACAGTCTTTGGGTACCCAGTGATGAATCTGTACAGGTCTGTTGATTTTGTCGTGAGTTGGCCTATGTGTTGCACTATAAATTAACTGTGAGAAGATGCTCAATAATACCCCCAAAACCTGAAGGCCATGCAATTGCAAAAATGGCAGTCTAAAATCTCTCCCCTGAGCTACTTTGTACACTATGTTCCTGGTCTGATGGCCAAATGCAAAGAACAAAACTCCCAAATAACAGTTCACTTCCTTTGAAGAAGGACAATCCATGATCTTATGCAAGGTTCCCAATTTGTGTGGATCCTCTCATACTCTGCAGGGCCTTTGGATTTTCAGTCTCTGCTATCTCCCTCGATCAGCTGGTCTGCCTTTCCACTGTTCCGCTTTACTCACTCCTAGGTGCTGAATTCGTTAGCTCAATCTTGAAGATTCAGCTGTCTCTCTCTCTGTCTGACCTCTGCATGTTCATACGGATCCACTCATCATGACCTCCAAGCACTCAGGATGCTCACAGCCTGACACTTGGCTACAATGCCCACTAATGGACTAGCAGTCCTACAGCTGCTGTTTCTTGCTGTCACACTCCAGTTACATGCTAGCCATGAACAGCATCATCTTCCATGCTGGCTAGCATGTGAATGTGCCTCTTATGCTTCACCAAGGAAATGGCTTTACAGTTCACCTCACACAGATGTACAGTCTGTCACAGCTCAGCCTGAGCTTTCCTGAACAGCAACCATTCTCACTAAGATCTCCCAAGGATCTTCCCAAAGCCAGCAAAGCTCCTGCTCTTCTCTTATAGAATGTCTAGCTCCCATGGGATCTTGAGTGCTGTCAATCAGACCAGACAGTCCTGGAGATCTGATTCGCAACAGTCCTTTGACCAACAAAAGGGCACCTGAATTAATTAGCTCACCAGCAGTTCAGAGGAGTCTGCAATCCCATTTTCTAGTCCAACCCCCTGATTGACTGCAACCCCTGTAATGGGACACACACAGCAGCAGCCATTCTGTGTAGGAACTCTGTCTCCGAAGGATTTGTTTGCACTGGGATCCTGGCCTTAAACAACAGTTCCTAACCCTACTTTATCCTTGTGGGATTTGCATGGCAGTCCAGTGTCATTTGGGGCATTAGTCAAGGCACTGTGATCCAGTCAGGATCACTGCTCACGCATCCATTTGCAGGGGATGGTAGCTGTTTGATTTGTGGTTGAAGCTATGCTTTACAATGGTGTAGAAAACACTGAAGGAATCAAGAGATTTGCAGCTGTTCTGCCAATCCCCCACAGCAAAGGTCCAGTCCACGGGGCTGGAGGGAGCAGTACTGAAGTCACAGAAGTCAAGCTGGGGGACAAAGGATGCCAAGGTAAGATCCACACTTTTAGAGGTTACACAGTCATTCTCAATGACAAGGGTCTGCACATCATACCCCACTACAATTCTAGAACCCTTGTTGCCACATCAAATGATAGCACCTTCTTATCTATAGCATCCAACTGATTTCAGTATGGCTCTCAAACTGGGCGCTGTCAAACTTTTGAATTGTCTTGAGAGTTTTAGCCCATCTCAATTTTATCTATTGCTGCACGTCCTACCACTGGGCATCATAGCTTTGCCTCATGACTTGTTATCTGTCAGTCAGCCACTTTGACAGTCATACCAAAGATACAGTTATGTTTGCTTTTATATACAGAGAGTTTTATCATTCACAGAATTCATGAAATACATACAGAGTATGCCTAGCCAGAGGGGTGTTATAAGACTCCTCCTTAAATATATGTCATGTTAGAGTGACAGCATGATACAATTATGACCTGCATTCAGACATTCCTTTCAGACAAACTGTCTTTACATCTGAAACCCATCTTGCACACGAACACTTGAAATATTGAATCTTGCAATCACCTTGTCTTAGAAATCTCAATAATATACAGCCTCCTTCCAAAGTCAGAGCATATCTTACAGATCTCTGTATGTACCTTTATTCCAGTCACTCCTCTGGTCACCAGGATTATCACTACCTAGCATGTTTCCCTTTCACCTGAACATATACTGGATATCCCACTTTTACCACCATGTGTCACTGGGAGGGGATATTGGAGAAAATGACAGGTAAAGAAATATGATGCAGCACACTTTTTTTCATTGCTCTCTTGCAATTGTAGCATAAAATGAATGCTAAATGTTAGAAAAACTAGCAGTCTACAAGAGAGGTAGACAGCAATGAGTGTCTCAACTTTGGCATACAAAAAAAAACTTAAACTAAGACTCAGCATATCAAGCACAAACTAAACTGATTGCTTAGTCTTGGAAGTCTGAGGCAGTTTTACAATAATGGCTCATTTGGGAGGACCCATGCTGGCAGGGACTTTAACTGTTGAAGCCCACCTCTCCTCCAGTTGTCTGAGCTGGCTAGGCCAGAGGAAATAAGACTGCAGTCAGCCATAGTGATGGGAGGTTAGCTTAGAATAAAGGAAGGCACCAGGCAGGCAGAGGGACAAGGGGCCCAATCAAAGAAAGGATAGGGGAAGGTTACCAGAGAAAAGAGGAGTGAATGGAGGGGGTACCGTAGTGTTTCCTCATCAGGAATTTGGCCTCTTTAGCCCAAGATCTCATGGAGATGCAGACATTCATCTCTACTATACCTAAAGTGAGACTAAAAGTCAAGTGGGAGTGGGCCAGAGCCCCCAGTAGTATAAGGAGAGGAGTGGCCCCAGGTTCCCAGTTAACACAGTATGGTCCTGAGTTATGATAAGGATCAGAAGTAGGAAGCAGGAGAGAGGATCAGGAGACAGTGATCAGAGGGGCAGGAAGGACTAGCAGAGTCAATAGAGCTGACATTCAGGAGTATGCAACAAGTCGGGGGGGGCATAGTCAATGCATAGCACTCATTGGTTAAAAAAATTATTTTTCAATGGAATAATGACTGCCTTAAGTACCCGGGAATATTTATTACCAAATGCCCTCAAGATATGATACCTAGTAATTTAGATCCTCTTCTGTGGAAAATCACACTGGATTTGGCCAGATAGGCCCACTTACCACTCATGTTATTGGGAAGAATTAATCGGGTTAAAATGCACCTTCTCACTAGGTTTTATACCCACTCAGCATGATTAATCAGGTCATCCCCAAAATTTGGTTCATCCAGTTGCATTGACTGATATCCCACTTTATATGGGTGGGGAAACCCACACAACAGGATTATAATAAATTGGTAGCCCCTAAACTTCTTGGTGGCCTTAAGTTGCCAAACGTTTTCCTTTATTATTTGGCTACCAGTTATAACAAGTACCTGCAGTGATGGGTACCCTCCATTACAGAGCAGGAACAGCTCTACACCCTCTTGTGGTTGCAAATTGAGAGAAGATTATGTTCTAATGCCCATGTCAACTTGAAATCCCTTATATATACAACAATTATGAAACTCCCCTGGACCCTTCAAACTACTCCAATAGCAACCATAATGCTTGTACGTTGCCAACTTAGCCACCTCCTTGGCCTACAGTCAATGTGCGACACATCACAGCCCACACTCTACAATCCCAATTTCCAAAAAGGAGGCTGGGCCATCACTCTGTGTAAATGGAAGGGCATGGCCCTTAACAGTGTGGCACATTTCCTTGGGGACAACCAAATTCCAGGAATTGCCCAATTTTGTGATATACACCATCTCCAAACTGCTATGGCCTTTTCCTTTTTGCAAGTGGCTCATTTCTGACAGGTCAGTCACTCCTGCCACGACTGATACCTTACTGTCTGACTCCATTTGCTTACAATTTTGTATTCTGTGCATTCTCTGTAGGGTTTGATATGTCATCAGTTGCATGATATGGTGGGGGGAGTGGCATGGTGGAATGGAGCAGAGCAGCTGGGTGCAGGCATATGGACTACAATGCCTGCCAAAGTACCAACCCATCAGTTAATGACTCACTCTATCAGCATACTCTTTTTTTTTTAAAGCATGGAGTCTGGAATGTTGTATACCATGACATCCCTTATAAAGAGAAACAGGATAGAAGGTCATTTCATCTTTGAAACAGACACACATAAGGATGGACACAAACAATTAATAAAGTAGAACTATGGCATTCAATTACACAAATAACTTGATTTGTAGCACAGGCCTCATGCAGTTGTTGGTCTACAACACAGTAACACAAAAAATGTTAGCATTTGCAATTTGGGTTCGCATTTTGATATTTGAGTTTGTATTCATAAAATCTAACATCTTTTGCAGAGAGAAGTTACCTCAACTCTTGTACACATCTGCACTGAATGATAAGGAAGAGTGGTGTGGAATGGTAAAGCCATGTAAAGTGTTACAGTAAGTAAGCTGAGACTAGTTAACTTACTTCAGAATTCAAAAAATGTATATTTGTGAAGTATTTACTAAAGCCACTGTTTTCTGAAACATAATATTAAAGCAAGCCTCTTGAACAAAGTACAAAACACCTATTCAGAAGGAAGGCTGTTACATTTAGACAGAATAAAACCTCATTATTAGAACTATTGCCATGTTTATCTATAACCTCTTCTTGTAAATTGTAGATTATGGAAAGATGTTCCTCCAAGCATAAGTCTAACATGAATTAATAGGTTATGTTTACACTGCCAGTACCCAGCATATAATGCATTATTATTGTGGATAGTTTCTTGTGTAGTATCTACTGTCTTAAGTTGTATTTTCTTTTTTCTAATACAAGTGGTCAGCATGAAAAAGTACTACATAAATTCAATACTACAGTGACCTACCACTGGGAATCTTATGGGTTTCACACATTTGTTCTGAAGTCTTCTTATGTTTATTAGTTTATGTCATTGCATTACATTGCGTAACTGATTTACTTATTGAGCTCCCTGTAAGCAAAATGCTGTGTATCCTTCCAACTTGTTAAATGTGAGAATATCTTTACTTTGGCAGAGACACACAGCTAGGTAGAGATAAATGTGATCCAGGAGGCAACTTGCAGCAGATTGGAGAACATAATGTACTCTTGAGAGTCTGCTTAGTGTCTAAAGTGAAACAGCACAGCTTAACACATTACAATTACCATGTTCTGTATCTGTGAAAAACATTTCTATTTTGGAGATGCTGTTTTGATTGTGTCCTTTATTTGCATGATTAAAATACAAGACAGATACAACAAGGACAACAAAAGGAGCCAGTGTTAAAATTCAACATGCTATAATTCTAATATGCAAGTATTGTAAGATCTGCATTTATTCAATGAACAAAGGGGCTTTTAAATATCAGCTACACTGTTGGTTTGGGGAATTTGTCTACAGATTATACTTATCAGTTTTAAACACAAGTGAATATTTGTAATAAAAGCAGCAGGTCAGAAAAAAGTAATTGTTATTTTCTATGTCCAGCAGTTTGTCTTTTAAGTTAACTATAAATGTAATCTTCTTTATTAGCTTTCAGGACTCTGACATGTACGTGGATTGGAGGACACCTGTAGTTACAATTCAGAAGAGGCACAAACAACCCCTTCCTTACACTAACTGTATGTTGGAAATTCTGCAGCATTTCATGGGAAGCAAAATTCCAAAATTCTGAACGTGGAATATTAACTGCAGAATCATAGCTTGTAGTTTATGAAAACTATTGATGCATTTCCTGCAAATAGTGAAATATTATTCCACAAATCACTTGACCCACAGAATATTATTCCACAGCTGGTCTGGAAATTATTTCATAATTCTGCAGAATTAAAAAAGAAAGTCCATAAAGCATTTCAAAAGCATAATAGCTTTTCTGAACAAATTCCATACAGCTCTAGTAAGGGTGAGAGAATTGGGCCATTAGTAACTACAGATTGACATTAAGTTGAGGCTCATATATTTGGTTCAGCTATGAGAATTCATCTAAACCTCTTCAGGTCACAATGCATGGCATGGGATAAAGAAGATTACAATTGGGGTAAGGAATCATTGAGAACAGCAATGAATATCAATTACTGTAGCTTACTTATAGCAACTGCAGTTGGCATGCTATAGATTACTGTTTGTAGTTAATGTGACAGAGTTTAGAAAACCCACTAAGACCACCATGTCCCAGAGTGAACTACTGTAATGGCAGTTTACTCACCTGGTAAAGGTGATTGAGTGGGGTAGTCTTCTGAGGCACTCCAGTTCTTACAGATAGAGTATTTAGGGTCCACCTGATAGGCTGTCGAGTCACATGTGGCTTCCAAGTTTGAAATGTGAGCTCCACCCCTCTGCATACTGCCCACCAAGCCCAGTTTCAACATCTTCCAAAGCTTATTCATTTGAAATAAAACTAGTCAAGTACTGTAGAGAATGACCTGTGACCAGTGATTACTCATGACCTCAATTCATTTCTATAGCTTTATTACCTATTTCAGTTACAAACCAAGCATGTCACTCATACAGCATGTTGGTAAATCATGGCCTTGTGTCCTGGTCCATACGCATGCTGTCTCCCTGGACAGGATGTGGACTGCCTCAAAGAACTACTTCCCACAGTTGCCTTTACAAGGTGAGTAATCTACCATTGTGGATGGTATCCTGTGAAGCACTTCAGTTCTTACAGCTAGGATCTTTAATAAGCAGTGCCCATTTGCTCAGGGTAGGAGAGACAAGTTGGTGCTCAGAGTATGGAGAAACTGCCACACAGAGTACTTAGCGGACAAAGTTTGTCTTATGTTTCTGTGCAATAATTTCTATTATGTCTAGCGAAGGTGTGAATGGATGTCCAAGTGGAAGCCATGCATCTCTTCTGTTGTGGCTGTTTCTATGTGCTCAAGATGTTGCCACTGCTCATGTAGAGTGTGCCTTGAAGTACTTCAGTGTGAATTTGCCTGCTGCCCTGTAAGCTTCTTATATTGCCTTTTTCAGCCATGCAATAATGGTTGATTTGGAGGCTGACATTCCCTTTTTTTGGTCGTGTGTAACCACAGAGTCTGTCTGACTTTCGGAAGTGTACCTTCCTATTGATGTAGATCACTACCACTCTCCATATGCCTACAGATTGTAAACTCCAGTCATCTTCATTGGGTGATGTCAGCATGGTCACAGGAAGCACAATTGTTTGTGCCCTATGGACATCTGAGGAAATTTTTGGCATAAATGATGGAATTGTTCTTAGAGATACTCTGTTCTCATGGAACGCCAGGAATGGTGCCCTGCACAACAGTGCTCGCAGTTCACTGATTCTCCTAGCAGAGCAGATTGCCACCAAGAAAACAGTCTTCTAGATCAGCCACTTTAATTCCACAGATGGAAGTGGTTCAAATGACAAAGTAGTCATGGCCCTCAGCACCAGGTTAAGGTTCCATGGTGTGGCAGTCTGTCTCTGTCTTGGCTATATGTTGTGAGCTGCATCCATGTAGCATAGGATGTTGGGGTGCGCTGCTGGATGCACCACTCCTATTTGCCCTCTTGCCCTATTACTGCCAGCTAAACTCTAATGTGTGTTGTTGAGAACCCTCTGTCAAGGCCCTCCGGCAGGAATAGCAGTATGTCTGCAATGGATGTGATGTCTGGGTTCAGCTGTCTGGATGAACACTGTGCAGTGAAGATTGCCTACTGCCTGTCATAGGTAGAATTCATTGATTTCCTTCTTAATAGTGCCATGGTGTCAAAGACTCTGGGATGGTATCCATGCCTCAACAGTCTGACCCCTTTAGAAGCCAGGTAGTTAGTTTGAGGATCTGTGGGTTGGGGTGCCTCACTGGACCCTGTTGTATGTCCGGATGGTCTGGTAGCCTCCATGGTTTGTCAATTGCCATTGCCACAATAGTTGCAAACCAAATTCTTCAGGGCTAATGTGGTGCAATCATTATTATCCTCGATCCAGTCTTCAGGATCTTCCTCAGGACTTGTGAGATTAGTGGAATGAGGGGAAATATGTATTCCTCACTGAACTTCTGTTCCATAGACAGTACATCTACTCCCATTGACCTGTTGTTCCTGGACTAGAACTGCACTGTCTGAGCATTTTCTTGTGTTGTCAACAGATCTATCTGCTCTGGGCCCCATCTCCTGTTGACTCATGGAGAAGATGTGTGGATGTAGCTGCCATTCTACCAGATGTATTTGTTGCCTGCTTAGCCAGTCCACTGTTGTGTTCCATTTGCCCACCAGGTGCACTGCTGTTATATGTGCTAGACATTTCTCTGCCCATGTTATTACCCTGTTAGTTTGTTTTGGCATTTCTCTGCTTTTTGTGCCAGCTTGTTTTACTATGTAAACCACTGTGGTCTTGTTGTCCAACTGTAATAGGATGCTCTTGCCCTTGATCATGGTGCTGAAGTGGATCAGCTCCCTGAAGACTACTCTCATTTCCAATCTGTTAACTTGACAGTTTTGACTCCATGAGTGACCATTTTCCTTGGGCCGTATGCTGTCTGGTGAGGCTCTCCATCCCATTAGACTAGCTTCCATGTCTATCACTATATTGTGGTGTAAGTAGAGTGGCATGCCCCTGTTTAGGTGCTGTCTGACGTCCACCATTCCAGTGACTCATGTAATGCAGTGCTGAGACCCAATGTGGCTAACATGTTGTAACTGAATTTTGCCCCTTGTTGTATAGCTACAGACATCAGTGGTCTCATATTCCACCTCGCCCACAGCATGAGGTTGATGCATAAGATCATGGAACCTAGCACCTGAGAGACTTGTTCCAGTGTGGGGCTGGTTATGTTTTGTAGGGTTTCTGCTTGACTGATTATGCTGTTCACCCTTTTGACCAATGGTCTCACTTAGGCTTCTCTATTGTGTATGAGAGTACTCAGGTGCTCTATGACTTGACTGGGAACTAGACAGTACTTGGTTCAGTTTATGATCCACCCATGGTCCTTAAGACATTGTAGCACTATTTGTGTTACTTCAACTGTTTGCTCAAATGGCCTGGACCGAATGAGCCATTTATCCAGATATGGTCTTACCTGGTTGCCCAGTTCCCCCTCCTTCCGGCTAGGACTATTGAGAACTTTTTGAAGACCCTCAGGGTTGAAGCCAGCCCAAATGGCAGAACTTGGTACTGATAATAACTGCCACCGTGCAAAGCACTGATATAAAGTAATTAAATAGGTATAGGTTGTGAGAATAAAATCTCAACACACAAAAATTCATCCAATAATTTTTATCATGCATCTCTAAAACATCTTCTCTTGTTAGATCCAAGGAAAAAGAAGTGTGCAAAAAGTGCAATACAAAGTCCTTAGTTAGACATTTTCACATCAAATGACCTTACCCCAGTCCAACTAGCCGGTCTCTATTACCCCAGTGTTTGGCCACAAGGCTTCCTCTGAGGAATGTTGGACCAGGATGCAGAACCAAAGGAACCTGTGGTGTGAGGGTGTGAGGGTGTGATAGAAATGTGCTAGTAAGCTTCCTTCATGTCAATCAATGTCAGGTAGTCCTGGGGATGTATGGCTTATATGGTTGAGCATAAAGTTTCTATTTTGCAAGGTTTATACAGTATGTACTTTTTCAAGGGTTTGAGGTCCAATATGGGGCAGAGATCTCCTAGTTTTTATGGTATTGTGAAGAATATGGAGTATATCCCCATTCCTCTTTCTACATGCAGAATCTCCACAATTGCTTTGTTGTGAGTCAGGTTCTGAATGATGTGTTGTACTTGTTTTGGCCGTACCTTCTGCTTTGCAATTGGTGAGATCACTAGTCTGCTGTGCACTGGCATCTCTGTCAATTCTATTGCGTACCCCTTAGAAACTACTTCCAAGACCCACTTGCCCAATGTTGACATCCTCCCCATGGGTGCAAACTGTAGTAGGTGTGCTCCTATTGGGGGATCAGGAGAGGTGGGTGGTTGTAAGCTGTAGGCACTATTTGGACTGAGTGTGGGTTTGAAGGTGTTGTTTCAGCACCTGGTACTTGTGTTTTGATCTCAGGGTCTGTTGCAGCTATTGTAGCTGCTTGAATCAATTTGATAGTGAAAATTAGAGTTCCTGCTCCTATGATAAGCCTGTTTCCATTCTCTGAAATGTCTATTTTTGTGAAATCGCTGTCTTGCATGCAAGTAAGAAGAACCTGGTTTCCCATCCATGCCTTGTGCCTTTGTGTACCCCTTTCGGTATCACTCTAGGCCCCTGCTGAAGATGTGAGTTCCTCTAAATGGGAGTTTAACATCACCTTCAACTCATTGTCAGCATCCCACATCTTTGAGCCAGAGGGCCCTCCTAGCCCTGTTTGCCTGAACAGCAGCACTAGCATTTACCCTTAATGAGTCAATGGCCATGTCTGCCAAATATCTTGTGGATTGAATGGCCTGATGTAGGAGGACACTCTGGGAAGTCAGGTGTAAGGGTCTTTTGAACATCCTGCATCCAGATCAGCTGTGCTCTGGTTGCATAAATAGCCATTCTTGGAAGTCCTGGCACCCAACCTGGTTCTCTCGAAGCTCTTCAAGAGGAAGTTCTCAATTATCCTGTTGATTGGGTCTTTGAGTCCAGATGCCCCATCAGATGGCAAGACCATCCTCACGTTAAGTGCTACAACCTGTGAATCATCTGCTTGTGCAGTGTACCACAGTGATAGTTTGTCCTCCTGCAGCATGTGTATGAACATATGAACATATGAAATTGCCAGAAGAAACAAGTCTCCCAGTCTTCAGTCTGCTCGAGTGTTCAGCTAGTACCTCATCTTGCATCTGCCCTCCACCCTCCCTTCCCAGTATCCCTTCCCTTTATCCTGTCCCAATCCCTTTTTGAAACTGCCTACCATCTTACAGGATGCTATGTCATCTGGTAAGGTGTTCCATTTGTCCACCACTCTTTCAATGAAAAAATGTCTCCTTATCTCCCTCCTGAATCTTCCCCCGTCCAATCTCAGTCCATGTCCTATCGTGTCCCTCCACCTTCTCATCTGGAAAATCCCTTCTGTGTTGGTCTTGTTTATCCCCTTCAGATACTTAAAGGTCTCTGTCATATCCCCCCATCCCTCCTCTACTCCATAAAATACATATTCGGCTCTCCCAGCCTGTCTTTGTAGGGCTTGCTTTCTAATCCCTGGATCATCCATGTGGCTCTTCACTGCACACCATCCAACAATCTGATGTCCTTCTTCAGGAATGGGTGCCAGTACTGCATGCAGTACTCCATGTGGGGCCTGAACAATGACCTATACAGGGACAGGATAACTTCCCTACTTCTGGTGGAGATCCCTCTTGCAATACACTCCAGCATTTTGTTGGCTTTTTCTTCCACTTTCCTGTACTGAGCAGAGTTGTTCATGCTTCCCGTAATCATCAGTCCTAGGTTTTTCTCCTCTGTGTAGCTCCCCAACTGTACCCCATTCAAGTGGTTATCCCTTCCTGAAGTGCAGAACCTTTCACTTCTTGGTGTTGAACCCCAACTGCCATGTTTCTGCCCTCTCCTGCAGCTTAGTCAGGTTCTCCTGCAACCCCTTTCACCCCTCCACATCATCAACCACAGTTCCTATCTTGGTATCATCTGTGAATGACTGATCCTGCTCCAGATCCAGTGTGAGATATCTGCAATAAAAATCCCAAAGAGCACCGGTCCCAGTACCTATTCCTGTGGTACCCCACTTGTCATCACTCTCAGTGACGAGAAGTCCCCCCCACAACCACCCTTTGCTACCTTCCTGTTAGCCAGTTTGTGATCCATTTCACCATTTTTGGTCCTGCCCCCACATATTCCAGTTTCCCCTCCAGCCTCCCATGCTGCACTGAATCAAAGGCCTTGCTGATGTCTAAATACAGGACATCCACTGCATGGCCCTTATCCAGTTCCTGTGTCACCCAGTCGTAGTACTCTACAAGGTTTGTCTGGCAGGATCTGTCTGCTATAAACCCATGCAGTTGACCATCCTGGAGACCATTTTCCTCTAAGAAGCTCACTAGCCTGTCTTTCAGGATGGTCTCCATGAGCTTTCCCACAACTGATGTGAGGCTCACTAGCCTATAGTTTCTTGGTTCATCCTTTGTGCCACTTTTGTGGATGGGCACCACATGGGCCATTCTCCAGTCCTGTGGTACACATCCCGTTTTCAGGGAGGTATTGAACAGGTCAGCCAGTGGCCCCACCAGGACCTCTGCCAACTCCCTTAGTACCCTAGGGTGAATGCCACCAGGTCCAGGTGCTTTTTCCACCCTTAATTCCTTCAACCCATCCAGTACCCTGCTCTCTGAAATCCCTGCATCTGTCATCTCCTCCCCCTACCCACTCATGCCCCTCACCTGGGGTATCTTCCCCTCCTTCTCCTGTGTGAATACAGAGCAGAATAATTCATTCAGTGTGTTCTGCCAACTCAAACCAGGCAGCTATTTACTCACTCACACTCACATACACACAATAACAATACAATAAGTACAGCAAGCCAAAGCTTTATTATAACAAAATATAATACAAAAGGTTATACATCACCGATTCAATAAAGCATCATCCAAGCCCTCTTCCAATGGCTGGGAAGCCCCCTTGTCAGCCTGGCTAGGAGTCTCTCGAACCGGGAACTGGCCCACAGCGATCGTCCACCCTGCAGGAGGCTTCCAAACCAGGCGTCTGAAAATCCATTTTATATGTTTTATCTGGTATTTAGAAATGCTAAACCATCATGTCCTAAGCACTGGCCAGGTGCCCAGAACATCACGAGTTCAGCATGACAAACACCACTTATTCTCATAATAAATAGTTGGCATTCGTTAGATCATCATGCCCTAAGCACTGGCCAGGTGTCCAGAACATCATAGGCCAAACAATGCCAGAGATTCTCACAACATCTTGTATCGACCTTCAAGTCAGCAAAATACACTGTCTGAAGCAAAACATAATAATGAGGCTATCTAAAGAGCAAAACACCAATTAAATGAAGCAGCATGTAAAATGGAGTCACACAATACAAAATGGAGTATGAAATGACATACATTAATGAAATAGCATACAAAATGGAGTAACAATAATCAACATATTATACTATCACTACATTCGGTCCTTTGATTATTGTGAATACGATTTGTATGATATTGGTACCATAGCAAAATTACTACGAATATAACATGATAAGTAACAAGTCCAAATAAGCAAGATAATTGTCACTACAGCAATGATTATGATAGGATGTATCAGAATATTTAACACTTTTGTAGCTGATGGAGACCATCCTGTAAAAATATCCACCAATAATGAGTAGTCTCTTGTTGAATCTTGGAACTTAAATCAATAATTTTATTTTTAACTATCGTAGTTTGCACCTGACTTTGCACTAATGATTTATTTCTTATTGCCAAATAAGCCTGCATTACATCTGTTTCCTGAATTATCTGTTTAATTTTATTTAACGAGATATTCAATCTTGATTGATCTAAAATATTGGGCTGCCAATACAAAATAAGCTTCTGCTCCTTATCAGGGATCTGTGCATTTTACTGTGGTGGATGACATTACAATCCAATGATTACTAGGAATCCATGATTTGAACACGGTCCTCCACACATATTCATTATTACTCATTAAATCACTCTGGACCTATTTCTTTGCATTATAGAATACATATATTTGCATTGTGCATTCTGTCCAATCAATAAATCATGAAATATTTTGCTACTCCCATTCCCCATACCTGTGAAGCATTAAATAACTGCAAGAACTCAAAATCATAATTCAAAGTTACTCTTTGGGGTAAGAAAACAGTTGGCATCCATTGAGCTTGTAAGTTAATTAAGCTAAATACATCAATTCCTACTGCCTGAAACCTGTTAGTCAGTGTTTCTATATCCACACTATTTAAAATTCCCATGCCTGCCCTGCTCCACCTAATAGCGTATCATACCAAGCTCTTTTATATTTGCATTTTCTACTAAACATAAGCGTTATGTTAAAATGGATTACATTTTCTGATACCGCTGCGCTACTGATGTACATGTGGATGGAACCTTAACTATACTATCATTGCTAATTACAGGATGATTTTTCAACACTGTAATGTGATCTGCCCAAGTAGTTCTATTAGTTATTGCAGTAGCATTCATGCAGAATAACGTGTCTATGTCAATCAAAGTAATACTTGCATTGAAAATGTCTGTTTGATTCATGCAGCAATCAAGTCTATGTTGTACAGTCACCATGCAACTATTCGGTAAGTTGCAGCATTTAATGATCTTATTCTGCAAAGAGATTTCATCTGTTTCAGTAGGCATATTGTCCTGAGCCACCAGTTGTCATCCAGAGATTGATCCCTGGTGAAATGTCATATTCAGTACCACACACTTCTGTCCGGATGGGCAGCTAAAGTTCCCTGGGTTCTATCTTTGGTATCATTTTTCCAACTCCAGGTTCCTCTACAACCAGTGTCATTACAGTTAACCCTTTGAATCCTTCCTCCAGGGGTAACTAGCTCTGCCAAATGGACCATAAGACACACCAGCATTCCTTTTAATATCCATTGCTGGACCTAGAAAGACACAAATTTCATTATTCTCGAAGATAACATTTATGTGCAGGCACGTATTCCTATTTTTCTTTCCCTGATCTGATAATTAACACTGTGTTGTCTCGTCCGGTGGCTATCACCTCAGCTGGTTCAGGAGGGCCATTTGGGTTTGTAACCATATTTTGGCACCATTATTAAAACCTCCTATAGATCTAAAACCTTTATCCCCCTTGCTGTTAAGAGTGTGGGGCTTGTCCTTTATAAGGTCACTTTGTTAACTGGAATAATTAACAATTGAGCCACTCTGTCATACTGTTGAATTAACAGATTTTGTTCTCTACTATTCAACAAATTACTTTCACTTCTCCTTGGTAATCACAATCAATCACCCCTCCCAAAATTTGTATTCCCTTGAGGGCTAGTTCTGATTTAGGTGCTATCCAACCAAAATGTCTCGGTGGAATTTGCAATGCTTCATGCAAATTCTCTTTCCATTTTCGTAGGCTCCCCCCCCCCAATTGTCCTTTCACAATATGAGGGATTGGTCTTTGTTGCCCATGTTGGCATATAGGACACTGAGCAATAACAGTTTTAACCAAATCCAATGTTAGGGGTACACCCCTACTATATGCCCACCTGTAAGTGGCTTTCTCTCCCAAATGTCCACATTTTTGATGTGCCCATTTTGCCAGCCCTACTGCTGACTTTGAGTTTCTTAAATATCACTGGAAGAATCTTAGCTTTTTCATCTGCAATAGAATTATACCATCATTCTAGTGTATCTGAAGCTCAATGAGCATCAACATGAAATACAGTGGTCTGAGTATTTTGCACCATAGTCCATATTTCCTGCCACAGTTCTTTTCCCATATTTCTTTCGAATAAATTTTCCACTCATCCTTAGCCCAAGTGGGCAGCCAGGTTGTTAAACCATTGGCTACAGACCATGAATCAGTATAAATATGACATGTACCTTGCAACCTTTGTGGGTATTACACTGGAAGGGAGGAAGGGTAGCACCCCCTCCTCCAGCTCCTACTGGTGGAAGACACAGCTCGAGGTGCAAAAGATAGCTCGAATACTGTAGCAATAAAAAGGTTAGCTGTGAAACACAGACAAACAACAAAAACAAACACACATCAGTTTAAAAATAAAACAAGATTATTTCCATAGGATAAAAGAAGCCAAGCTCCCTGGGTTCCCTTAACCTAAGCATGACAAAATGTCCAGATTGATGGTAATACCGTATATGCGTATCTCTGTAGATGGTAAACTCTCAAAACAGCTGTAATAGTCCTTTTTCAAAATTGTAAAAGTTTGTTCCTCTTCACTTAGAATACTAGTTTTGCAATAAAAGTCAAATTACATGGTTCACTCTTGGTGTGCTTTCATGAAAACATATACATTTTGTGTGAAAAGTTGTGCTTTAGGCATGGAATACACATCAAGTTTGAACTGGTAGTAACATAAAATGTTGAAACACAAGAAGGTCAAATAACGTGCAAAAGGTCACAGTGTGCATGCAAGGGCCATTCAAACCCAGCCATTCCTGCAGTGTCCTTGAACACCACCAATATTAAAATATTTTTACACAATAAAACTGCTGGCCAAGACAGTACACACACATACACATACACAAAAAGAAATACTTAACACAAAATAAGACTGACATTGTTTCACACCAATTTGCTGAGGTAATGCCCATAGTTCCATTAGAAAACTGTACGTGGTTTAGATATATGTGCTGCCTCCTGCCTGTCTTGTAACACTGACAATTTTTAAACCAACACATTTATACATATTGCCATGCCAAATCTTTCCAGAACAAAACACTGTTTAAACACATCATCTGTAAGAGAACACATCTTGTATAACATGATTACACCTTTTGGCACATGACTAAAATATGGCACTCTGCCATTTTGCAAAAAGCTTCTGGTTTTAACTAGAAGTATGATAAAGCCATTTATAGCTGTTAACACATTACATTTCCACCTAGCAGTGGCTTGGCACGTTGCTTGCAAACTACAACTCTTTCTGCACATTGCAATCTATATGACATCATAATTCTTCACCATCAACACTACCTGCTTCACCAAACAAAAGTTCTTCACTGACCCTATCTAGGCAGCACAAATGTTCCATTAAAAATAAAGCCAATTAAAACAGTCAGCTATGAGGCAAAAGCTTCTTCTTCTTCCTTTTTTTTCTGTAACATTGTTGTGCACTGAAGACAGTCAATCTATCTCGCAACCTTGACAACAGAACATAATTACAGAACACAGATATAAGCTAGAAAATATGCATGAGAAAGACTGAGCATTACCTTGTTTAGTATCGTATTACAGAAATAAAACAGACAGACATAAAACAACTTTGAATAAAAAAAATTCAGACTTACCCGGTGCCAAGGTATTTTCTTCTTCTTTTCCGATATACTAGTCTAAGTAAGAAAACTGACTGCAGGACCTTCGTGATAATTTCAAACGCTGCAGCTATTAACTCTTTCAAAGGTTTAACCCTTTCAAAGGTTTCTTTTGGCCATTTAGTAACCTGCCAAACCAAGTCTTTTCCAGAGCTCTGGTTTGCAGTTTAAAAACAAAACAAACAAAATCTCTAACAGTACTAGGTTGAGATCCATCTGGTAGAGGTCCCCAGTACTTGGGTTTAGGATCAAATGTTTCAGCCTCTATAGGAGGCAAGGAACTTGAAACTGATACAGAAAAACTTGAAACTACACAGATAGGCAACATGGGGGAGGATTTTCAAATCATCCGTCTGTAGTCACCTACTGTGCGTACATCCACAGTAGTTTCTTTTTCTTTTCTAGATGTTGCTTATCTAACTTACTTAACCAGCCGCTGCTTTTCTCCTAAAAGCAGCCCTGAACTGTAAGCCA